>VZZY01023361.1:0-13105 GCA_013400335.1 Eurystomus gularis | reverse complement strand
CTCAGCAGAGCAAAAAGAAAGGGGAGGAAAATAAGATGAGAAACAAAAAGCAGTTTAATAATAATAGAAGCAAACGCTAAGCAAATCCGCATGCAGAAGCAAAGGAAAACAAAATTTTATTCTCTACTTCCCATCAGTAGGCAATGTTTGGCCACTCCCTGGGAAGCAGGGCTCCAAGACGCGTAGTGGTTGCTCTGGAGGACAACGGAACGGCCCCCCAGCTCCCCCCTCCTTCTCTCTAGCTTTATGGCTGAGCTGACGTCATATGGTATGGAATATCCCTTTGGTCAGTTTAGGTCAGCTGTCCTGGTTGTGTCCCCTCCCAAGATCTTGCCCACCCCATCCCACTGAGGGGGGGGAATGTTGGGAAGAGCCTTGGTGCTGTGTGAGCACTGCTCAGCAGTAGTCACAACACGGGTGTGTTATCAACACTGTTCTAGCTCCCAGCACAAAACACTGCTGCTATGTGGAACATCAGCTCAGCCAGACCCACTACAATTATTGATTCCATTTCATTATTTGTATAGCATTTTTTTTTTTTATTCTAGTCCTTGTTGACGATCTTCAGAAAATGATGGCAAGACACTGCACTGAAGAACGTGATTACTTTGGAGCAAATTGCTTCACTCCTTTTGGCCCACTGGCCAGCTTTGAGAGAGAGGTTGTGAGTTTTAGAGCTCTGATCCCTGGTGTTAGTTTTCTCCACCTTCCCTGTGGTGGTACTCACCATCCAGCGCAGGACCTCAGACTGGGCCCAGTGTTCAGGCTCAGACTATTTAAGTTTGAAGGTGAAGAGACAAGTTACTTGTTGCTCCATTGTCTCAAGTTTCAGGGTGACTTTTGCTCCTTTAAGTGTTGTGGTTATCAATCACTTACATGCATCTGTTAACTGTTACAGTGGGTCAGGTCTTGACAATCTACTCTGAGAGCCAACTGTAATTATCCGACTGTATGTTTTCCAACAAGGATGTAGTCTTGTTAGTGTTTTCACAGATTGTTAGACCTGATTAGGAAGAGGAAGTCGCTGAGGCCTCATGACCATGTGCCCTGGTGCTCATGGGGAAGTTCAGTCACACAGATAGTTGCTGGAAAGGCCACACAGCAAGGCACAAACAGTCCAAGAGGTTGTTGCAGTGCATTGTTTAACAGAGGTGATGGAGGAGCCATCAAGGAGAGGTGTGCTGCTGGACCTTGTACTAATGAACTAAAAAGGTCTGGTTGGGGACATGAAGGTTGGGGGCAGCCTTGGCTGCAGTGACCATAAGATGGTGGAGTTCAGGGTCTTGCAAGGAAGAAACAGGGCAAGAAGTTTGATTGCAGCCCTGGACTTTAGGAGAACTAACTTTGACCTTTTCAAAGATGCACATGGATTAGGACTCTAGAAGGTAGGAGGGCCCAAGAGAGCTGGTTGTTATTCAAGCATCACTTCCTCTAAGCTCAAGATTGGTACATTCCTATGAGTGAAGAACCAGGTAGAGAAGGTTAGAGACCTGCGTGGATGAGCAAGGAGCTTCTGAAAAAACTCAAATAGAAGAAGGACGTTTACAGCATGTGGAAAAAGGGACTGGCCACTTGGGAGGAATATAGGAACATTGCCAGAGTATGTAGGGGTGCGAGAAGGAAGGCTAAGGTCTTCTTGGTATAAAATCTGGCAAATACTGTGAGAGAGCTTCTTCAAGTACATTTTCAGTAGGAAATGGAAGAAAAAGGAAGAGTTGGGAAAATGTGGGCCTGCTATTGAATAAGGTGGTTGCCCTGGTGACAGAGGATAGAGAGAAGGTGGAGTTACTGAATGCCTTCTTTGCTTTACTCTTTACTGCTAAGGCTGGCCCTCAGGAATCCCCGTCCTGGAGGTAAGAGCGAAAGTCTGGAGGAAAGAAGACTCTCCCTTGGTCAAGGAGGATTGGGTTAGAGATCATTTAGGCAAGCTGGACACCCACAAATCCATAGGCCCCAATGGGATGCACCCTCGAGTGCTGAGGAAGCTGGTTGATATTACTGCTAAGCTGCTCCATCATTTTTGAAAGGTCCTGGAGAACAGGAGAGGTGCCTGAGGACTGGAGGAAAGGCAGTATCACTCCAGTCTTCAAAAAGGGCAAGAAGGAGGACCCAGGCAATTACAGGCCAGTCAGCCTCACCTCCATCCCTGGCAAGGTAATGGAACAGCTTATTCTGGCTTTAACGCTAGAGCATGTGGGGGAAAAGTTTCTGAAGAGTAGTCAGCATGGATTTACCAAGGGGAAGTCATACTTGACCAAACTGATAGACTTCTGTGATGGTGTGAGTAGCTGGGTAGATGAGGGAAGAGCAGTGGATGTTGTCTACGTCAGCTTCGGCAAGGCTTTTGACACTGTTTCTTATAATATCCTTATTGGTAAGATTAGGAGGTGTTGGTTAGATGAGTGGACAGTGAGGTGGATTGAGAACTGGCTGAATGGCAGAGCTGAGAGGGTTGTGGTCAGTGGCACAGAGTCTGGCTTGAGGCCTTAAACTCAGTGCTATCTTAGAATTTATTAATAGTTATCTCCTTTTTCTTTGCCTTCAGAAAATACCAAGGGGTCCTTCCTGTAAGCAACACAGCAATTGCAGAGTGGGTTCCCCAGGAAGGTGCACCTTATGGTCTAGAGCTCCTGCAACACCTCTTGGCTGCTAGGCCAATCACAGTCCTAATTACTTCTTCTGGAAATGCTTCTGTGGGAGCAGATGCACACCCTGCCTTCATGCCTGAAGTAACTCTCAAGAGTGTTACTCATGAATCAGCTTACTGCCTATAACTATCTCCCCAGCTTCTTATACTCTTCTGTGACAAACGTGGTTAAGAAAATCAAAATATCTGCAGGAAGAGCAGTGTTTCTTACAGAGGCTGGTCACATATAATCATATAAGCTCATTCATTAGGGAGAAGCAGGACAGGGTGGGTAAAATAGAGATGTTAAAGCTTCCCTAGATATCACAGAAAAACTGCTTTAGAAAGGAACACTGCAAGATCTGTCTGAAACTCTTTAAAGTAGCAGGCAGAATTTAGAGGTGGGAAGAGAGCATGTTAAGTTTTACTTTCAACTGTAAGGTAGAGGTTGGTGCTGGGATGCGGATTTAGGAAGAGAAAGATCTTCGAATAATTTCAGGCATTGTCTCAGACACGGTCAGGAAATGGTCCCTCTTCTTTCTTACCCCTTACTGGAGAAATGAAAATGGTAGGCATGCAACATGCCTGTATCTAGCCTCTGATTTTAGGGCAAACATTTTTTTGTGGTGTTCTAGTTTAACTTGGTATGAGCTTTCTTTCTCTTGTGGAGCAGAAAATGGAGTTTTTTCTAATGGCTGATCAAGCCAAGATTGCTTCATTCTTGTCGAAAAAAGTTTCTCTCAAGCAGAGAGAGGCACTCAACCATTAGGTGAAATGTATGACAAGAGAAAAAGATAGAAAAATCTTTAAAGAAACTGTAATCACATCGTAGTAAAATTACCAACTCTGTCTCATGTCAGAAGAAATGTTTTGGTGCTCATTGCCAAGCCAATGTACATGTGGTATTCAGCACCACAGAGATGAATTTACTCTTTGTTTGCAAAATTAAGTTCTGAGGTAGCTTTGAAGCTCTCCTTAGATAAAGGAAAAATCTCCTTTAAACTCCTGTGGGAGATGGACCCCCCCCATGTTGATGGGATGTCTTATTTTAAGTCAGCGAATAATAAACTACAACTCCCATGGATCATTGCGAAGTCCGCCAGAAGCTGGAAGTCCACGATAACGCAGCAGTATAAAAAACTTAGAGGAAGAAGAAGATACTCTCTCTCTCCTCTGCACCACGGTGAGAAGCATCTCACTGCAGGAGCACATTGCTGGCACTGGGACCCTGCGTGACGCAGCAGCGAAACCGCTCCTGCCGGAGCCGAGCCACCGTGCGCCCCTGCCACCGAGGGGACTCCAGGTGCATGGTTGCTCCAGGCCACTCCAAGCCGTCCCTGCTTGCTGGAGCTGCGCCAAGCTGAGCTGCTGCGCTACGCCGCTGCGCACTGCCGCCGCCAGAGGAACTCCGGGCGTGTAATCGCTCCAAACCGCTCCGAGCCGAGCCGGCCCGCTGGAGCTGCGCCAAGCCAAGCTGCCGCTGCTGCCGCGCCACTGGAGCCAAGCCAAGCCCCGTCGCTGCTGCTGTCGGCGTCGCCGCCCTGGCCCCACGGGGGACTATCGCTGAACGCCGAAAGGGTGGACAATGACATACACGCACACACGCACCCACACCACACCATCCACACACGCAAGTCATATTTTTGACATAATTAAGTTCTTATTTTTGCCCTATCCCCTCTGAGGCTTCCGGTTTCCCTTCAGGGAAGAGGGAGTAAGTGGGTGGGCGTGGCATAGTGGCGTCCCCGGTATCGTAATCGTTCTGTAGAGTAGGTATGGTTTTACGCGAACATATATTTGGTAATAAATTCGTTGAATACTCGCTGGTCTCAGTAATTGCCTATGAGCTTGGTGGGAAGGTATCTCGCTTTGCCCTCAATCCTCTCAAGGAGGTGGTACGGACGTCTGCGCCCGACCGCGACAACTCCTGTTGCAGAATTTCTGAGAACTAAATGACAATTCTCATTCTTCAACAGAAACACACTGGAGTAATGTGTTAGCATAGTGGGATGATAAAATGTCAAATGCAGTGGAATTTATGCCAGAAAAATGTACTGACTTAATTTTATCCCACCAGTTCTATTTCTTTTGTAGTTTCTCTGTCCTCTTCTGTCTTCATGTCTAGCATGTTACATAACCATAATATCTGAATAGTTCCTCCACCCACCCTGACCTGGGCCTCAAATATGATAGCACTTGTTGTTCTCTGCCTGTACTGTGTATTGCAAAACTGTAAATGGCTGCAATAACTGCAAGATAAAGACTGTATCACCTCCTGTGATAATTGTACTTCCTCCAGAGCTTTGGTTGCTTATGTGGCATAAAAATCCACTCTTGTAATAAAAATTTAAAAATCTTATTCTTTTATGATTAAAAAAAATAAGATAACATCTGGTATCTTCATTCTTTTATAATTATAGCTTGTATTAACTTTTTAATTGTTGTCCCACTATTGCAATATGTGCTAGAAGATCTGACATTATGTATATAGAACAGTTTCAATTCAGTAAAATCAGTAACACTTGTTTTCTTTATGTAGCATTTACCAATAAGGCTTAAAACCCCTAATGTACATGAGGTATAAGAGATCTCTGGACAAAAATACTTCTGTTTTAATAGAAGAACAGAAATTATGTAGCTTCAAAATATTGCTGCAGATTAGTATTCAGAGCATGTACACAGCTTGAGTCACAGTTACAACCTTTTAGCCCTGCTCATGGTAATTACCTGTCTATAGATTTGTTGCTAACTAATCACACCAAATTACTTGATAGATTATAACTGTAGGACAGCAACAGGAATGACTGAAATGTTTTGAAATTGACCATGGTTATTTAATTGGACAGAGAGGCCAGTGACTTTGAAACCAAGAGCTGACCTCTGGCAGAGGATGCTTTTTTTGCAGATTAAGCTTCTAAGAATAATTTTGCTTTCATGTTGTGCAGTAATAGCAAACACCAGAGCTGCACATCAGTGAAAGCAAAAAAGAGGCACTGCACTGGACAAAGCAATTCAAACCACATCAACCAGCATGCTGTGAACAGTTCTGTGTCATGCTGTGCTGCAGGGTCAAGTACATTTGGGATCTGCTGGGTTTTGCCAAGCTAGAGGCAGCCTAGGCAGTTCTCTGCCTCTGCCACAGCACTGATCCAGGATTTGGAGCCAGCTGGTGAAGTTGCCCATGTTCCAGTTTGAAATGCAGATATCTCCTTGTAGGTAGTTAAATGAAAATGCTAGCTTTCAGAGTTGCTGTGTCCTTTTGCAGCAAGGGATCTTAGAAATACATTGTAATGGTGGAAATCAAGATGTTACTGCAGTCAAACTGTGCTTTTAGTGAGCATAGTGCAGATTTTGTTATTGACCTTAGTATAAGTGGATGTCTGCCTATGCTATGAATTTTACACCTCATCTCATATTTGTAGGTTTCTAACAGTGCAAAGGGTTTGTTTGGACTTCAGATAATCTATTTTTGTGATACTTTAAAGGCAATACCAGTAGTTACATGAGGAACTAAGATTTAAAGTTAACTGATAATAGCTAATGTGTTCATTTTATCCTTCTTTGTTGTGCATCACTTGTTTATGAATTCATGGTACATGTTCATGTCTGTATGTACAAGTAGAAATATACCTGTATGCAAATATGTGCATATGTATCAGGTATATTATTTAATCTGTATTGATTAATGGGCTTTCCTGTGAAATACAGTGGATGCCTTTCAGGCTTCAATCTTGTAAATACTAGTGACATTGAGAGTATTATCCAATAAATGTAGTATTTTTCATTTGTAAGATTCCATCCAAGTTGAAGTGAACAGTTGTTCTTAAGTGCGACGCTTGAGACTTTCCAGAAATAGCAATAGTAACAAAAGAAACCACACACAAAGCTGCGTTGTATGCAGCTGTGAGTCACATAACAAATGTATGTACCCAAAGATCCTTTCTGCCTCTTTATCCTCCCCATCAGCTGCCTCCTTCCTGGCTTGATGACCTTTCTGCTTCTCTGAGAGCGGGTCCTTCTTTACCTCTTCTCTGAGCAAACCTTTCCTAAGAGCTGTGGAGATTTTTAGTCTGGCACTGCCTAGGGATGGAGACAGCTTGTCATGGGGAATAGCAGTTGATTGCATGCTGCAGACCTTCTTAGCACTATTTCTGAAAACTGTTTTTTTTTCTGAGGGACACAGTCCAGCTGATTTGGGAGCCTTCTGGCAGAGATGCATGAATAGCTGGGCTGTGTTTGCTCAGGGGCTGCACTCTGACGGGGATAAAACCCTGGAAACCTTTGCTGCCAAGTCATTGCAGCCACATCTGTATTGTTGTGGTGAAGTGCTGGGGCCTGTGTTGTGGGCCCCAAGCTGGAGTTGACCTGTGGATGAATCACAACTTAGCAGAACGTTTTGTTTTTCTTATTGGCTTCATGTTCCAAAGGGAGAACCTGGCCCACCTGTATCTCTGTGGCTCCACCCTCACCCAGGTGGTCATGTTTGGGGAGGTGGGTGAGGCCAGGGCTTCTTTAAGCAGAAGCCAGTCAAACTGTGGATGGCTTCTGTTGGGGCTGGTCACATCTTGCTGAGCTCACTCAGTGGGGTCCTTCCATGTGAAGAGCCATCTCTGTCCATTATGTCCAGCAGGTGGTGCAGGCACTGCAGTGGAGGAGCTGGGCCGACAGGAACTTATGGCAAGACTGTCTGAAAGAAGACCTGTGAGGAGGGGGTGTTGCTGAGTTCAGCATTGGCCTGTGTGATCAGGCAACTGATGGCAGCATAAAATGATGATGGCTGAACTAGCACAACATGTGGTTAACTGGTTAACCAACATCTAGCAACAGACAAAGAGGAAGAAACTATATGAAGATCTTCTTAACTGAAACTATTGAGAAGTACCAGAAAAAAATTCCTGGGACAAGTTTCTCATGAAACAAGAAAAACAGATTTGCAAATGCAACAACTTATCTTGAAAGATGAAATAGAATTAAATGATCTTTGATAAGTCATTGCAGCTGGAAGGGCAACAAGAATATCTGCTATAACTACTGATACTGTGAACTTCTGAATTAAATAATTTAAAGGGGGGAGAAGGGGAGGGAGGGGGGGGGAGTGGCAGGATAAACTGCAAGCAAGCAAATATACCAGTTAAGTCTTGGGGTAGTGTATGAGAATAAATATTGAAGACATTATTTTGGGAAGAAAGCAATTAATTTCCTCTCATGTCCTCATGCTTTTTGAGTAAAATCCATCCAGAGGTATTGAAAATCATGTATTTGTAGCTTCTAGCTAGCATCTTAAAGGCATGAAAATTCCTTGTGTCATAACCTTTCTTGGGGAAGACCTGGTATCTCTTGAACACAGGTGATAAGTCTGCTTCAGAAAATGAAACCCAGACAAGGCTGAGGAAAGTATACCTAGGGAAGAGGAATAGAAAAGAAAGAAAGGGGCACAAGGTTGCTTTACTGTTAGTGTTACAGAGTGTGCAAACCAGAAATAGCATCTGTTAGCTGGTTGTCATGAAGTACTTGTGTGGTGGCCTTCCTGCCTCCTCTTCTATGTTTCTGCATGAGGTTCATCTGCTGAACAGTGCTGAAAGTTTTGCAGGAGAGCAGTGTTGCATAAAATGTGTCTCTGAGCAAGACTGTAATGCTGTGACTCTAATCCAAAGTCATTCTTGCTGCACTGCAGTATTTTATCAGGCACTTTATCTGAGTAGTAATTTTTCTTCAGTAAAGACTTCTTATATGCAGATTTTTAATTTTAACAAAAATATTGTTGTTCTGCTGTTTAGGTGATCCTTGGTTTGAAGCAACAGTGTACTGTAGTAAAAGCCATGTGTGTGAGAAGGCCCTTTGAAAGTGGGCTTGACATTTGGTTAGGGGAAAGGCTAATGCTTCTTAAGCAACCCAAGCTTCTGCATCTTGTAAGTCACCCTCAGCACTCAGCTAGAGAAGCAGATCTGCCCTGGTAAGGACAGTAGTGTTGGAAATTGGAAAACAACCTGGGCTTATCACAGCAGGAGCTCTGCAAATCACTGCTCAGCTGGTGAAGGCACAGCCCAGTAACAGAATGGCAATGGCATCAAGGAGGGACTTGGGTCAGGGCCAAATTTCTTTTCTGTATTCCTGTAGATTGCATGTCTTGTTCCCTGCTGGCACCATGTTTTCTTCTTTCTTTTTTTGAAAAAGGCTATTAATCTGATCAAATCTATAGTCTTGGTTTGAGGTACTTATTAAAAGTTTTGAATGATTGGTAGAGCTAGTGCAATGTGAAGTTTTCTAATTGTGGAACATGTACATGCACTGATACTCAAGTCAAAACATGTATTTCCTCTGGAAATCACCTTCATTTTCTACATGCAAATTACTATCTTGTTAGGTGTCTAAGGCTGTATAGTGGTTTTCTCTCTCTTTTTTTTTTTTTTTTTTTTTTTTTTTTTCCCCTTGGAACTAGATACTCAAGGGGAAAACCAGAGCTTTTTCAACTCTCATAGTCTGTGTTCTTTGGATTACCCATGCTGTAAGGATGGGCCAGCTGTTGTACCTTAAGGACCCAGAAAGATGACTGAACAAGGTGTCCAATAGTGACAGAGGGACTGGAGTCCACCCCCACACCCCCCCCGACTCTTACCAAATATCTGACAACCAGGGCTGTGCCATGTGAGGGGCTGCAGGGGTTTTGTTATAGTACAGATGTGTTCCCTGGGCATCAACGTGCTTGTGTGAAACACTGCCAGCTGCTGAGAAACTAAGCAAAGGGACACTCCAGATAGCCCTGGTATACCTATGTAGATAGCTACAAAACTTACTGAAGGGGAAGTGTTGCTGTATAGTGAAGGCAGACAGATGGATGTGAAAGCAGACAATGGGAAATGAAAGAGCCACAATCACTCTCTTAAGACTTTCCCTATGAGTCTGGTGCATCCAGGTGCATGTTGCACAAACAAAGCTATTTTCTTATTTTAAAAACCCCACACACATATTTAAGTATTTCACATGCACTGATGTTTCCAGTAATAGTTCTGAAAATAGACAGTAAAATAAAATTACCATTTGAGGTTATCTTCCCTTTTTAAACCACAGCAAGATTCTGTATGGTGTTGCTGTCTGGATTCCCTTCATGTTAACTTAACTGTCATGTGTGGCTTTCGGCTTCACATTTTAGTAGATGAAGTAGGTTTCATCTATGAACTTAAGGCACTAAGGTTGTAAATATTATAACTAGTTTGTTCTTATGGTCTCAAATCAGTCATTAAGACACCTCACTGAAAAGTAAATACTAATAGGGTTTTACATCAAAGAATCAGAAAGCATCACATTGTAATGAGACTGCAGCACGTCTGTTGCTAATGAGTTGACAGCAAAGTTGAATGCAGTTTTCATTTACTATCTTGTGAATTGATTTTAGTTTACAGTGCTGTAGGCTTCTTAATTTTGTATTTTTGTTTAATTGAATAGGAAGATGCATAATTAGCTTGAATATGTTGTGTGCCTTCACTGACACAAACTTCTGAGCCAGAGAAATTTACTCCAGCATGAAGACTCTGATCTGCTCATCCCGTGTGCTGGGTGGACCTTTTTTGTTTTTTAGGTAAAAGCAGCTCAAGATGAAAGTTGAAATGGACAAGAAAATTATACCAGTCTTAATGGTCTATTACATGTGACATAAAATACATATAGTTAAAAATGTTTTTTAGAAATTCTTATTTCTGTTCTCCCATAATTTTCAGAAAAATGTATTCCTTATATTTACTGTTCTTTCTTCAGCTGTTACATGAGAAGTTGAGCTATTTTGTGGCTTATCTTTTCCTGTGCCTATAACCTTTTTTGTTTATGATACTATTCTTGTCTAATAAGGTATTTTATAGGAGGCTTTGGAGTGTGACAACTATTGACATCTCCTGCTTGTAGTAGGAATGAAGGAAAATAGCTTCTAATAGACCTACTGGATCAAGGCACTTAATGCTTATAATTTATCTGTATGTATGTGCAGTGAGCGAGGAAAGCTGTCCATAACTGCTACTGCTTACTAGTGATACCACCTCGGCAGAATACTGTTCTTTTTCATCCATTTTCAGTAAAAAGTATCATAGTGTTTAATGGAGGTGATTTTGTATGATCTGTGCACCCTGTCTTTGGCCTCCCATGCCACACTGTACCTGCTGGCAGACAGCAAAATACTGATAAGTTGGTGTAGAGCTCAGTCCCCACATCAGCTGGTACAAATGCAGCTTACTGCTACCTCACTAGGGAGGGGGGAGGAGCGGGCGCGGATCTCTTCTCTCTGGTGACCAATGACAGGACCCGAGGGAATGCTAGGAAGGTGTGTCAAGGTTTAGGTTGAGTATAAGGAGGAGGTTCTTCACCCAGAGGGTGGTGGAGCACTGGAATAGGCTTCCCAGGGAAGCAGTTATGGCACCAAACCTGACAATGTTCAAGATGCATTTCAACAACGCCCTCAGACACATGGTTTAAGGGTTGTCATGCACTGGGCCAAGCTGTTTGGGAAGGTGGCTCAACTACTATCCTTGCTGAAATTTTGAGGATGTGGAGACAGGGGGACAGGGTTAGGTGGTGAATGTGGTAGCGTTGGGGTAATGGTTGAACTCAATGATCCTGAGGGTCTTTTCCAACCAGAGTGATACTGTGAAATACTGATTTGATGAAACATTTGTTACTGGTTTCTTCAAATGAGTTTTTCCTGTTGATCTGGGAAGTCTCCTTTGCAAGAAGACTATAGCATTCTGCTGATCTTGTCTTCCCAATGATTGTAAGTGTCTCTGCTTGTAAACAAGGTTACAGGCCATAGCAATGAATACTGGATATCAGAACTGATGTTTTTCCTGTAGAGGGATAACTTTACTGCTGTTTAGGTAAGGTGTCTGACAGATACCTAGAAGCAGTATTTGGTGAAACTTCTATGGAAAATGGTGCTCCATGTTGGTCTTAATCCTTATGGGGCCCTTCCAACTCAAGATATTCTATGTTTAAACTGTGCACGTTATTTGTTCACTTTTGGAGATAGAGACCCGGTTTTGCAGTAGTTGGAGAATATTGGTAAGTAGGTATTACCTCCCATTAACAGTGATGGAGTGCTTGTACCTAGTACAATTCATAGGATGCTGCCTTGAAAATTTACCCCTCGACAGCCATCCCAGTATAATTTTGTTAAGGACTGCCTGGTAACTGAGGAGGAAATGGTACTAGGAGGAGCTGTAATACCTGAAAAGGAAAAAGAGCTCTCAGAGGAAAAGGGTGGTTTATCCCTCCCATGTGACAACAAGGCAAGGGAGGTTGGGAAGTTATGTCTTCACTGCAGCCCCAGAAATGTTTTGAGGGTTGCAGCCATTGTTTTTGGTAACCAGTGTTACCAAATATGCACAGTTGAAATTCCTCATCTGCCCTCTCAAGGCAGTTAAGTTGTGATAAAGGCATTCAGTGCCCATCACAGAGATCGTCCAACATTATCTGCCTGTAGCAGATGCATCTTTGAACAGGTCTCCCAGCTGTGCCTGCTGTAGCTTTGCAGCACGCCGGTCTGCTGGTGCGGCCAGGGAGTGGAAGTGGGATGTTTTCTCTGCACTGCTTCCCTGGGGTGGTATGGGGAAAGGGCAGAGAGCAGGAACTGGGTATGCACCCCACAAATTGAGGTTACTGTTCTGTCTACATATCCTTTGGCTTCAGCCAAGCAGCCTAACTGGTAAGTTCATCTGCCTGGTACATACAACTTCGTAGCTTTTCACAGACAGGCTCAAACTAACCCTTCATTTTAGCCCTGTATTTTCCCTGCGGGACAGTGGAATTAGTATGTGTGATTAGTGCAAAAATATGCATAGTACCAAAACCCCACGAGATTAAAAAAACCTGAAGCCATTATTGAATATCTCCATTAATTAATGAGAACACCTGTGTTGGCTTTTGGGATAATCCCTCCTCAGTCTCACTTTGCAAGTCAGCTGCCCAGGCGCAGCACCACAAATTCCTGTATATCTCAGTTCAGAAAGAAGCTTTAGTCTGTCAGAAGCATGGTAGCAGCTTTAATCCTGTTTTTGTTGTTATTGTTTTCTTTAGGGTACCATCTTTCTGCCTGGCAACAGAGTAATTGAACATCCCTGCAATGAAGAAAGTCCAGGGAAGTTCCTTTTTGAAGTTGTTCCAGGTAGGATGTTCTACTCCATGTAAAAAGTCTTTGCAGTTTTGTTCTCAGTGACAAATGGCCACATCTGTTCTGCTGGAACAGAAGCTGAAGGTGATTAATGATTCAATTTAAGGCAAAAAAAAATTGTTAAATTTGTTAATCCTTCCATTCATAATTTTTTCATTCACCTTAAGGCAACATAGGAAAAGGATATGTTATTTATTTGTCAACGTAAAGTATGATTGTTCATGTCAAGGGGGCGATCCACTGAGTGGCATAGTGACAGTATTTGGTAATTACTTTAAACTATTTTGGGTGCTATGAAGTAGAGTGTCCTGTTGTGGTGAACCGACCAC
>VZZY01023359.1:5662-61209 GCA_013400335.1 Eurystomus gularis | reverse complement strand
TATAACTGAGGTTTTAAAACACATGAGTGAAACTTGTATTTAAGGTTAATCAAAAATATGGGTGAATCAACCTGGTCTTTAGGTGAAAAGATTTTCAAATCTAAAACTTTTGTGCCCCTGATGGGATTATTTCAGTGGTTGACTGAAACATTTAAGAGAAGGAAAATGTTTCTTTAACTCTAAACAGAGAGAATTGAGTTGGGAATTAGGAACAGAGGGAAAAACCCCAAACTTTAAACCCCCCTCTGATTATGATTAGCATGAAACTGAGCTTTGCTTTGAGATTTTAACCAATGCTATGTTTTCAAAATTTAATTGGTGTTTATTTTCTCAGAAGTAACTGGTTTGGATTTCTTAGAAGAAGTCTATAGCAAACTGAATCCATCAATAAGTAGCTCATTTACAGCATTATTGTACTCAGTTGTGAGAAGTTTAATTGCAGTTTGCTTCCATCATTTTTCTTGACAGCTGTTGAAAATAATGTGGTAGAATTGGATTTATACTGACTTCTAGGAAGCAGATATTTGTTCAAAAGCAGTCGGGGAGTGCAAAGATCCATGCCAATATTCAGAATTCATACTTCCCTTGAATGGAAGGTTGTGATAAAATGGTACATGGTGTGTTTTCATTGCCTGTTGAAAGACTTTCATGCAGTTAAAATAAGCATTTTGATGGTGGTTGAATTAAGAGTTTTTGTCAGTCTCTTCTCATCATGGATGATTAGACTAAAACGTCTGCTTGTCTTGACTTGAGATCACCACAGCTTCAGATAACATGCTTTGTGATTGAAGGTCGAAATATTTTGAATTCTAATAGGCTGCCAGATGAATTGCTTGAAATAGACTGTAAAATTTCAAGGCTTCCTTTTCCATCTGCTGTGAAAAGAACCATTGGGAATGGTTGAGCTTGATGATCATAGAATTACGGGATGGTGATTCTAAAACCCTCAAAGGGAAGTTGCTATGGAGATCTAGTTCCAAACTGTGAAATGATTCACCTCTGAAAGGCTTCAGGGTCTGAGAAGCTGAACACATCATTGTTCAGGTGGTCATTGGTTAGGAAATTGCTGGTGCCTGTGTAATCAGCACTCCTGTGGTAGTTAACGATCTAAAAAGGTTTGTTCTGAATGATGTGGGACAACAGCAATGTGCATAAGATGGCTTCTCTCAATCATAGTTTGCTCAGCCTGGTGCTTGTAAAAATACAGTGAGCTAAATGGCAGAGAAATGAACTGCTTCATTGAGGAAGTCTTTTAAAAACAAAATTCTTTTCTGTGATGGATTTGACATCTAAAGTAAAAAGGAGAAGAACTGTTTCAGCTTAAAAAGCTGTGGTTAGATGTTGCAAAAGTATCACATTTATATATTTATTTTGCAAGGAGCAGAATGGCAGGGTTGTGTATTTGTGTTTGCTTGCAGGCTAAAGGAGTAGTTCTGTTGAAAATGAAGATTTCTACCCCGTCACACCTTGGGAACATAATGAAGTAGCCTCAATGTGTTCATAATGCTGCCCCCCGCCCCCAATTTTAGGGCCTAGCAGACACTCTGCTTTGACAATAATGGAAAAAAAACCACTGTGTATATCCAGGATTCAAGTTAATCAAAGCATATGCTTTCTTTCTTAGCTTCTAAATTACTTGCGTGTTTTCAGGGTAAGGAAGGGGAATAAATGAAAAATGTTTGCATACATGCACAAAGCAATGCGTTTTGTCAACTACTGCTAAAAGTTGCCAGCAGATTCTTAAATTACTTGGAAACTTCAACATAAACGCAAGTATTTAATGTACTTTTTGAAGGAAGGCAGAAGGCATTTTCTCAGTGTGCAAGTGGTTACTGACTATAATTGTCTGTACTTAATTTAACATAAAACACTTTCTTGACTGTATGAAATTCAGATATAGAATGTATGTTATTATTCCTTGCGTATCTGTTCAGTATAACCCTTGTCACAATCCCTTAACACAATCTGTTAATGGGATTTAGTAAAGAAGACAACAGTGGCTACTAGATGGTGCCAGATAGTTACAGAACACAACTGACATGTTCCACAATGTAGTTGCCATTGAAGTAAAATGTTACTGGAAAGAAAAGCAGATCCCTGAGTGTTAGGGATTGCTTTACTGAAATATGTACAAAATAATGAGTTCTTTTCTTCTCATGTAACGGGTCAGCCAATCTGTAGCAAGTAGTATGCTTAGTTTTCTGTTGGCATGCTGGTTTGAGTTTTATAAGGAAGATGAAGGGACTAACATCCAAAGTAAAATATTAGTGTTGAGTTTTATCTGGTTAACTGTTACATTAAGATTTGAACATTGAACAGGAAATATTGCAAACCCTCAATGTCAAGTCTAGCATCTCAGATAAGATGCAAATTATATACTTTCTTTTGCTTTCAGTATTTCAGGTGCTGTTCTAAAAAGATCATTTGATATGTCTTTTGATTCCAAGCTGGTAGCGTTATGTGAGGTCCTAAGAACTGTAACATCACCTTTTATTTGTTGAAAAGTAATAATTGGATATGAAAAATCATGTATGAAGAACAAACTGTCTCTTAACCACCTAATGATTTAATTTTTTCATTATTAACAGGATTTATATTAATAGAAACCAATAGGCAACGCTCTTATAAAACTTAAATTTATTGGAAAAGGATAAATATGAATGAACTGTATTGCTATTTCGGCATTAATTTTATGTATTATGTTATGAATGTGGGCCAGAACGTCCAAAGGGAAAGTTGTACGATGAGGCACATTTTTATGGGGTAAACTTACTGAAAGGCTTCTTGCTGTTTTAGTTTTAAAAGATTTTCTTTATTTATTTAGCAACACAGCACTTCATTACGGACTTATGTGGGGCATATGCATCCAGAACGGCACTGATTAAACAATTTTGGTTTATTTAAGTCTTTATGAACTCCCATTTTTGTTATATATTGGCTGGTACTTCCTCGGGTATGTTTACTCCTCCTCACCTTCATTGTGGAGAAACATTCACATACGGAGAAAAAGGTTCTTTATTAACACATGATAAGCTGAGTTTACAACTCCTTATAAATACACTTCTTCTAAAACCTCGATTACTCTTTTTGTAAAAAATGACTGATCTGTAAACATAACTATCTTTTTTTTCCCCCACTGCTAAATTGAAGAATCCATTTTTTAATAGCTTTTTCGTAAGGCACTGCAAGAAGTTTGACAGTTTTGTAGCACTCTTGGTTTTGTTGTAACAACAATGTAATTGTGAGTTTCAGAATATCTGGGAACTGCTAAGATAACTAACTTCTTGTAGCTGAAAACTTGTGATTACTGTGCTTTGTCTGGGTGTTTATATAGCTTAACACATTGCTTTAAATGCTTTTGAAGAGAAATTGCCTTATTGAAACAATTTTATACCCTTCATTGTGGGTTCCAGGAGGGTTATGGGTTTGCATTCTGTACTGAACTGAACGTTCTTTCTCTGTTCATTATTTTACAAGGACTAATAACCCTCCAAGGTGTTGAAGAATGCAGAATAGAAGGTTGAGCTGGCTCTACACAGGAGCCAAGGTGAGCTCAGCAGAATTTTATGTCTTGGACTTTGTGTCAGTGTTAGGTGTCCAAAGTGATTCAATTAGGAGTACAGTTATGGTAACCGCTATGCAGTGCTCTGCTGGATCCAGTAAAAACTTCAGGTCTCAAGTGTTTTGGGTTTTTTAATGTATTTCTGCATCTTTGGTGTAGTCCAGGGGTCCTCAAACTTTTTAAACAGGGGGCCGGTTCACTGTCCCTCAGACACTGTCGGGGGCCAGACTATAGTTTGGAAAAAAGATGAACGAATTCCTATGCACACTGCACATATTTTATTTGTAGTAGTGCACAAAAAACAGGAAAAAGAATGATGTGTCCGGCCTGCGGGCCGTAGTTTGAGGACCCCTGTTGTAGTCAATCTCTGACCCATATAAATTGTCCATCAATAATTAAGATGTTTCCTGCACGTCTGATCGTTCAAGGCCAGGTAGAACTGCTCTGTGGGTTTCTGCTGGTGGCTGCTAGTTGCTGTTCATGATCTGTGTGAATATATTGTCTTAAAAACACTGTTATTGTTAGCAATTATATTTTGTTATGGTGACTCTCAGAGATTCAAGTTAAGGCTGGCACCACAGAGCTTGGCACTGAGTATTCCTGAAGAGAAGGCCTTGATGACTGACTGGCAGAAAGAAGGGGTAAAATGCATGATGGAGATGGTGATGGTGGAAGTAATGTGAATACACAGTTGTACCAGTAGGCATATTTCTACTTTCCAAATGGTTTCTGCTTAGGATCCATGTTTTTCTACAGTGTAGACACCATCAGATTGCAAATGCATGAGTTCCAGTCTGCTTTTGAGTAGGAACATTGTCTTCTGCGAACAGTCTGGATATGTGCTACACAGAGGTATGTTAAAAGTTACCCGCTGATGCTTGTGGCCAGACCTTCCTGCGTGCACTAT
Organism: Eurystomus gularis; assembly: GCA_013400335.1. NCBI lineage: Eukaryota > Metazoa > Chordata > Aves > Coraciiformes > Coraciidae > Eurystomus > Eurystomus gularis. The sequence goes on along the minus strand of VZZY01023359.1, from coordinate 56,740 downwards.
TCTTTATGCAGGTGATGCTGCCATGGGAGCGCTCACCAGGGAAGGTGATGCTGTGGAGACTCTCCCTTGTTCCTGTTTGCTTCTCTTTTCACATCTTGAACTCACAAGAGAAAGTTTTCAGTCATTAGAACTGAAAGTAACATAAAGCAGAGCGTGGCTGAGCTCAAGTTGACAAGAGCACTTCTCTTTGGAGCAGTGTTCGCATTCTTCAGCCTTTTTGGCTTTTGGATGTTTTGCAGTGGTCCACGCTAGCTTCCAAGTGCTCCTCCTCCTTCCAGTTAACACAGTTGTGTTTTGGAAAAATGAACATAGAGGTTTTTTCCCTCTAGTTTTTCCTAGGGAATTCTTATTTTAAACAATTTGTGTGGTATGTTGGACATCTCAAGAAGTTTAACATCAAGTGCTGCCCTTCCTAGTGTCTTTGGATAGTGAGTCCATGTGAATTAGCACTTGCTGTGATCCTGGGTAAAATGTGTTGCAAGAAGAGTAATCAAGGAGCTTGTCTCAAGCACTGTTTGGTGGGACATGCAGTGACAGTATTTCAAATACATGATCAAGGGCAGTCAGAGTGAGCCCTCTGCAAATGGAGGCATGAAGGGCTCAAAGATTTATTCCTTCTGTTGTCTAATAATGTCCTTTACCCAGTGTGACCAACTTGATAGCGAATCGCAGCAGGTAGAAGGTTTTGCCTGCGGAGTGTTGGCTACATCCCAGTGGTGCTGGGATGAAAGAGCAATGACAAGTAAACACATTTTACATCTGAAAAAAATCACTAATATTTGTCAGACAGACTCAAGGGTGAGGGCTTTCAAACAGAATTTTACAGATAAGCTCATTGGTGCGACTGTCTTGGTAACAACTTTCCTCTGTTCAAACTGCTTCCACCAGGAACAGAATCATGGTTTCTTCTGCGAACTTAACGTGTCCTGAAGTGAATTGCTTTGCCTCGGGGTTTCCTGGGGAGGTTATAATTCTCATCTTTAACCTTGCGCAGTACTCGCTTGATGAGTACTTTTATGCAAATGTAAACCCTTTGTATGCTCAAGAAGTTGATACTACAGTCATTTAAAATCCCGTATTGCTGCTGCACGCTCTCGTTGTGTGTCTGCCAGTGCGGAAATAGGCTTGTCCTTTTTTGTCAAATACTCCCAGTAGATTTGACATTGAAAGGACTGCCATTCAGCTGCTGTTCCAGACTTTTGGGGAGGGGTGCTTGATTTGCGCTCTCTTGACTGGTGCAGAATTTGGGCTCAGCTCAGCAGTAACTGCTTATCTTTTATGTAGGTAAGTAACGAATTTGAGCCCAAACCAGTCAAGAGAGCCCAGAGTAGCTGCTTTTACCATCCTGTGTCTATATAGCCATGTGGTACGCATGAACTATAATGTTGTGTTCAAAGTAATTAATGCTGCAACTAATATTGTAAACTGTTTTTCTCTTGCTAAAAATCAGCTAAACTTGAGAATAAAAACAAGTGTTTTTAATGGGAATTAAACCCTTTTCTTATATTTCTGTGATGCAGGTAAAACAAAATAATTATTGCCACAGTGACTGCTTGCATTTTAAATAAATTTATACATATTATTTAAAAAAAAATCTAGTTAACTTTAAAATATGTAAGTTTTCTTGTCATTTAGGGTTCTGTGAAGCTGATCATCAAGAGGGTTGCAAATCATTGGCGGTTTCTATTTTCAGAGTTCCACATCCCAGAGTAATTTGCTTTAATTTCACCCAATTTAACCTATACTTCACACCATCACCATTCAGCTTTAATAGCTATGTTCTATGCATAAGAAAAGCAGATAAATGTCCACAATTAGACTGCGAGTGATTACAACTAGTTAGGGCTTTATGAAGACAAAACTTAAAGGGCTGTAGCACAAAACAAAGCCACAAAAGATGTCTGAAAAAATTCTTTCTTCAGAAGTCAAGGTTTACTACAGCATTTTATGTGTTTTGTACTTGATTTTGCTTGTTGAAGATGTAGGCAGGTGCACCTTGTTCAACTGAAAATTACTCTGCTTAAAGAATATTAGGTTTGTGTTACAGGTGATTAATTTCACTTGAAATTAACTTGCGAGGGAAAACATGCTAAACCTACTTTATTTGTTGGTTCTTTGTTAACAGGTGCCACATTTAAGGAACTGTATTATGTTGTCTCTGACAGTAGTCTTTTGCCCTTCTAATCGCAAGTATGCATAGTAAAATGTACCATCATCAAAGTTTCATACATTCTATAATGTTAAATGTACCTCAGTCAGAAATAGTGGTATCTCTTACTATTTACATCTTTATAATACTGACAACAGCATGGCAAACTGGTCTAAGTACAGATATAATTTATAATTTAATGTTTTTTGACACTTGTACTCGTGTTTCTTTTGATAGCTCAAAGAAATACCCTACTTTAGTCACCCACCCAAGTTACCCTGTTCTATTTCTTTTTGTTCTCCCCCCGCATCCCCACCCCAGTAAGTGGCTGGATAGATATTACTGCTCACTTAGTTCAGGGCTTCTAGCAGGGTGTGTATGTGTATTGTGATGTGCCGTATCGGTCTGTGACGAGCAGCTCTTTTTGATAATAGTCGTTGAATGTCTGCTAGAGAGGAAGTGCAAGTATCAGTTATTCTCTAGGTCTGGCTTTTGGTGGCATTATTAAACATTCTCATATAGCTTATTGACAAAAGAGTCTGGTCATTGCTCTACATACCAGTGGAAGTTTCAGCTTATGATGCAATTCAGGTTTTGATCAAATAGTAAATATCCCTCTGAATTGTGGCATGACATATACCAATGCAGTTACTTACCTTTTGTGAACGAATACAAGCAGCCAAAATGCTGCTACATGGAGCTTCGTATTAGCCAAATATTTTGTTCGCTTTTGCTTTAAGGATAAGGGTAATTAAAGAAATGAAGCGACTGACATATCAAATATAAATGAATCTTGAAGATATTCATTAATTTCCATAATTGCAATTAGGAGCAGAATAAGGTAAGTCTAGTAGTATTATTTTGATTTGGTTTTAGCATCTCGGTGGCAGCTTGGAGCAGCTAGAAACAAAGTTTAGGCTATAGGCAGCTTCGTTTTTGTGTCAAACTAGTTTTATATGCTATATCATAAAACTTCCAGTCCAATCAGCAACTACATTTAAATACTGCAAATTGTGGCAGCAAAACAATAATTCTGCTGATTAGCCCCTTTCCATTTCTTGTAAGTGAACTGTTTATGCTGTTGAGTACCTTTTGAAAAAAGAAAAAGCCAAAACAGCCTTGATTAGTCAAGGAGTAATTGGATGACTTGATTTTAGCAAGAGAATGAATTGGTTGATGATAGCCTGTAACTAAGTGTAGTGGTTCTGTTCAGATGAATACATAACATACAGTCATCAGATCTTGACAGGTATAACATAAGCAATGCAAAAATTTCTGGAGGCTGAGGTAAATTTTGTCAAAGAATTTTGAAGCTGATTCTTGAAACAAATGGAAAGAAATATGCATTACATTAGATGATGCTGTTTAAAATGTGGCATTTGTTACTGCTGTGCTGTATACGTGTATATCTGCTATTACCTTTGCAAGTGAGGAAAAGATGTAGCCTGTGTGTCTTGGCTGACATAAAGACCTGACAGATAGTTTCTGCTCTTCCTAAGGGCAAAAACAGAGTCAGGTTTCACATCTTCTCCAGCCAGTTGTTCCATTTTCTGGATCTTTTTTACCTTCTAGCCCCTGAAAACAAAGTGCAGAACCAGTTATCACCACATTGCTTCTTTAATATTGCTTTTAAAATACTTCTTAGCTTACCACACTTGGACTCAAACACCACAGATGAAGTGCTCAGCTAGAGATAAATCTTTCCGTGGAACTGAAGAATCCTTTAGGTTTGGGCCCTCCCTCTTCTGACAACAGAAGAGGGAGCTGGGTGTGATCATTTCCAAGCTCCTAATTTCTTGTAACTTCAGGTTAAGTCATTACTTTTGGTGCTGTTAGGTGGAAAAATGAATTCTGCTGCTATGTTATGCTTTACTATTTTTCTATCTAAATACTTACCTTAACAGCAATATCTGCATGCCACTAAAACATGGGAATTTATCACGGCCAGTTTGTTTACTCACAACAAGCTTGATGTTTCTAACTCTGTAGTCTTTGTTCTTTGACACTAAAGGAAGTGGCAGGGGTGTATCTTTCAAGCTAGAGTGCAAATCCATCAGCATTTGCTGGGAGATTTTTAAAAAGGCTTATAGCTAGGATACTTAAAATATAAAAGAAAGAGGTGGATTCTGTTCAACTTCCTTTTGACTAACTTCTGATAAAAATATACTTTACCTCTGGTGGGATACGTGAGCCATCAGAGAAGTTGTAATCAGTTTTTTAAATAATTAAGTTACTAATTAGGGTTTTTCAGTTGACCTCCCTGTAGTGCTGTATGTGTGGCTTAGTTGTCGACAGATGAACAGATGCTTCTTTGGGGAGATTCTTGTGTAAGTCTAGTTTATGTATATATTTTTTGCTCATAAGGTAGACTGATTCTTTTTTCTCTTATAGTAGTATGCTATAGTTTCCTGTAGTAGAAGGAGAGCAGTTTTGGATCACAGACAGGATAACTTCAAGAAGTAGGCAAAAGGAAGGTGCCGTAGTTTGGGGTCATGTTTGAGAAATGCTAAGTCCTGTTCTAAAAGCAAATGCAGTTGATGAAGACATGGGAAGAACAAGAGATTTTCATTAGATTAATTGGAGAAGGTAATTGTCCATAGGTCAGACTGTCTTGAGAATGCAGTGGTATGGCTAGCTTTGGAGAAGATCATGTTAAATATATTTTTAATTTTTTTTTTTTCTGGAAATAATAAGTACAGTGGCATAGTTGAATCAGTTTATTTTTTGATGAAATTCCAGAATATAACAACATCTCTTTTTTTTAAGACTTTTTTTAGCACAAGTTTGAAAAAATTGATTTTTTAAAAAATGAAAGCTTTGGAAGCAAGACCACAGAGCTCAGCAACCAGTAGCCTGGCAGGTATGAGTATGCTGCAGGGGATAGTGTGTAGACACATTTCTAACGTTGGAAAGATTCCTCATATTGGAGCAGTTAAACCCTCGTTATGTCAATAAGAAGACAGACACATTGTATTTGAGGTTCACCGTATTTAAACACAGCTGATAATCAGAATGGGGTTTGCCTCTGACAAATGACTGTGTTTGGTGTCTCTGTTATTTTGTTTACTCAAGGTTCTTGGCCTGTGCCCACCTTGTGCACCTTGTTCATTGTCCAGGTGTTGCACAGTCTTTAACTGGACAGTGATGTCATTCTTAGCTCCCTATTCATTGTATTTTAAAATAGAGCCTTTGTGCTTTCTGTTTTGCTGCTGTGCTTGCTGGACGGAAGGAGGGGTTATCACATCATCTTCCCTAACAAGAGAGTTAAAGGCCTTGTTTGACAGAGGAATTTCACTCACTCATAAAGCAAAGGCAGAGAGACATATTAATAAATAGCAATATGCTGTTGACAATTTATATCAGGTAAGATTTATGGATTAACCTTATACACATTTTTCTGCTAATCCTATTTCTCTGAATCAGTTTTTCAACTCCATTTTTTTCCTACTACTTTACATTTTTATGTAGACTTTTTTAAAACCAGGGACTATGTAAAACCTTAATAGTTTAGCTTTGTTATTTTCTCACATTGTACTTTTTCCAAGGGAGCTCAGCTCTCCCACAGAGCCCAGTGCCTAAGGTTACCACCAGTTCTTGCTTGCTAAGTCTGCGTTCAGCTCAGCAGACTAGAGTTGAATTCCCTGCAATGCTCTTTGGTATTTATGCTAGACCATCAGTACAAAGCAGGCTTGAGGCTGGCGTAACAGATTGCCTAGGATACATCCCACATGGACATTGTGATGAAGTTTTAACTAAGTGTCCTGGTTTGAGTTAGAACCAAACCAATTCTGTTCAGTGCTTTTACTTTTCAGCTGAGTCTCTGCTAACTAACTGCACTTGCTGAAGCTAACAGCGTGGTTTTGCAGACAGCGTCTGCTTCTAGCAGTGGTAACACTTGATGTTTGGAGTTACTACCAAGGGTTGGTGTGTGCAGACCAAGGTCACCGCTAACCCTTGTGTACCACATCGGGGGTGCAGAAAGTGAAAGGCTGCACCTGTGGGGAGGAGCGGCTGGGACAGGTGACCCCAAACTGACCAGCGAGGGATTCCAGCCCATAAATGTCATATTCAGTAGAAAGCCGAGGGATCATGAGGGTCTTGACCCTTCCCATCTGCCTTCAGGACCCTTGCCATCCGCTGGCCTTCACTTCCCTTGGGGGCCTTCTTGCCTTCTTGGACCCTTCCTTTCGGCCTTCTTTCTTCTCGGTCCTGCCCTTTCATGTGTTCCTGAACCCAGTTCCTGTCAGCTGCTGAGCCCAGTTTGGGACTTTGCCAATGCCTGCTGCAGCCTCAGTGGTGATGGTGATGTAATTGCCATCAGGGGGAGGTTGGGTTCGTTACTGGTTTTGTATATGTTCCATTTTATTATTATCTTCATTAAAGCTGTTTTAGTTTTCTTTTCTAACCCAGAAGCCTCTCTCTAATTTCCTTCCTCTCCCATTTGGGAGGGGGCCATAAGTCTCTCTCCCTTATCCTCTTTCTCTTCCTCTGTTTGGAGGGGAGAGGGGGTTAACAGAGAATGTCTGTTGTAGGTCTGGTGGATTGAACCTAAACCTCAACATAAAGGCTCTTTCATCATAGCAGTGTCTCTCTCCCTTTTCCTTTCCTTCTTCCTTGAGTTGTCTCACTTCCGAGGCTGTCAGTCAGAGGCTGATCTGTTGTAGGTTGATGACTGAAGCTGGCATTGACAAACCCTCAAGAGATTCACAAGTAAAGCTCAATGCCTCAAGAAGTCTTATCAGTTTATGCCAAAATCTGGACATTAACACTAGTTTGGTCCTTGGTAGGTATAAGGTTTTGTACACAGAATTTCTTTACAGACTGTGGCTGTCTCAATGGGAATAGATTTAAATTTCTCTCCTCTTAGTGTTCCTGATAATTTAAGGAAAAGAAAAAAATCTACCATGATTAATTGAATGGATTTCCTATCTGTGTAGAAGGGAATTGTATGACCTTTGTCAGCACACCTGTTGGTAGGCTTTCTCCTTTCCAAGTTAGGAAAACACACTTTTCCTCTAAATGTAGAATTGAAAATTTAAGTTCAAAATCCAGTGTTTTAATGGAATATGCAACTAGTGTTCATTTCTTCCATGAGAAGGGTCAAGCATCCCAGTGAGGAAGGCTGAGAAGGTTAAATTATTGCCTTGATTGGAAAATCATCATCTCAGTAGAGGGGCTCCTTACCTGACCAAGCAAACGCCTGCTTCCAGGAGTGGGTCACTTGTCTTCAGTGTTGTCTAAATGAACTGCAGGATGGCTGCTGACACAGGCATGACTTGAAGAAAACTCTGGAAGAACATTGAAGTGTCCGTGGGTTTAGTGTCCAAAGTTTAGTGGACTGAGAAGAGAACAGAAGTGAAATAGGTAGATTCTGTTTTATAGAAGTGGAATTATACTGAATTAATTGGTTTTAGATGAATGAAGAACTCTCTTTTTTGTTTGAAAAGGAATGGGATGATATGAAGAAATGAATACAACTGGGGAAGTATCTTACTGTTGTTGAAGAAATTGAATACAAGTAATATATAAGTTTTGTTTTGTTATTACTAATTCACCTTATACTTGCTTTTTCAAAAAAACTTCATTCTTCCTTAAGACAAAACCAAGCTGTTTACCTTTTATTTTTGTGCTCTAAATGCAAGATCTTTATAGCTATGGAGCTTTTCTCCTGGCTTTAACAATGTGGGGGGTTTTTTGTTGTTTAAACCTATGGACAGCAAGTGCAGAAGGAAGATGTAAACAACTTGAGAATGTATTATTTAGATGGTAACAGACACTTTTTTTCCTGATACAAGGAAGAAAGATGAACTTCATACATTTTTAGCTGCATAAATACTTCTCTTCTGTTGAGAAGGCTGGGCAGGTAGACATTTTTATCTGTATGCAGACACTTTCCTACTTTTATTTCTCCCCTTCTTATTCAGTATTTTCCTTGTAAATCAGAACAGAGCTGATTAAACTGTTTTCTAGTATTTGTTTATCTGAACAGCCCATGTCCCATAGAGTCAGGTGCACAGATACGGATTTATGGAAGGCAGAGGCTACAGAATCTCTTCTTTAACTGCCTGGCATTGGTATGGGTTAGTGTAGTGAGCTTGCATTTGACAGAGCAGCCTGTTCTTCCCTCACAGCCAGGAGCAAAGTTGGATCTATTGCCGAGGTGATTTTCCTTGTACGAAGGGAACTCATTGATGATCTTTTGGAGAGAGACAGTTGATAAGAGGGAAGGCAAAGTCTTTATTGCTAAAAGCACTGTTTTCAGTAAGTTAAAAGATGACGTTTAAGGTGTGCATGACAACAAAGAACCCCAGCTTTCTCTGTATTGGTTAAAGAACTGTTTGTAGTTTACCCTGTTTCCTATCTTATACTTAGTACAAGAAATGCCTTGGGTTTTTTTTTTTACCCCAAGTAAAAAATCAGTTGTTTTGCATTTTTGTAATATTAACATAAAATTATTTTTGAGGTTGATTTCTCAGGCATTTCTTTAATGTTACAGGATAGATATGCAGATACTCTGAAAATTGATCCAGGAATAAGTAATAAGGTGTTTGTGATTGTTAATATTTTTATTTTTTAAATAAGTATCGATTTGGGAAGAGGGGTGGTGATTTTTTTTTTTAAGATGCTGCTTATCTGATAATTTAAATCCTAGTTGAATTATGTTGCCAGATTGTCTTCAGAAGGGCATGAAGTCAGCACACATGCTTCAGTAATATCTGGTTGTTTTACCCTTATGTTTCCAGTTGGCAATTTGAAATTATGGCTTCAACTGCACTTTAAATATGTGATAATAGCATGTGTTTCTAATAAGGGCCAGCACCATTTTGCTCAGATAGTGTGAATGGTTGTCAGTCATATATGACAAATGCACCTTCATCTGCTTCTTTGATGGCCCCCTAAAAACCATACCCTCAAATCAGACCGATGAAATTAGCTGCTGTGTAAATTGTGTGTCTGAGTGGTTCATTATCTAATCACCGTCAGAACCACAGTGATAAAGTAGATTGAAACAGGGACGAGGTCTGCCAGATGATTTCAGGCCTTTTTTTCTAAGCCCTGTTTCCCTTGGAAACACTAAGAGTCATTCAGAACTTCAGAATTCTTTGTCTAGAACTTCTCTTTTTCTTAATGCATAAAATTGGTCAGCCAGTGAGGGCTGCCAGGGTGATTTGTAAGGTTTTCTTTCTATGGATTTTCTAGTTATTGCTGCATGTATTAAAATGTTCTGCGATGTTCAATTTAGCTACTATGTTTACTACATAGTAGTTGCTTTTCTTTTCCTGGTAAATCAATCCAATGTACCTTGCTACATTAGGTACTGTTAAATACAGTAGTACCTGTTCTCAAGAAAGTGCTCTAACCTGGTTCTATTTAGAAGAAACTCTTAAAGCCGTGTTAAGCGCTCTTCTGAAATGGCTAAGTGCCATGCTTTGCATGAATCTGTGCAAAGCTTTGCATTCTGGAGTTGATAAGTAAATCAACAGACTAAAACAGTAAGATATAAGATATTGCAGGTAATGCTTATATACAGGCGGTATGACAGACCTACCGACTTTACTTTTTAATCTCAAACTCTTGTGGCTCTTAATAGTATGTCGTAAATACGTATTTCTTGTCTTTTTAGCTTAATATGTAATTTAAGTGTTCTTTTTTTTTAGGAGCATTTGAAGATGATGATATCACTCACGTTGAAGGAAGTGTAGATCCTGTTCGTGACATTGAAATAATACATGAGGAACTTAGACTTAAAGATGAGGAGCTGATCATGCAGAGTATAGACAAGCTTGAAAAAGTAGCTGTAAGAGGAGGAGACAAGAAATTAAAACCTGAATATGTAAGTATACAACCTATCAAAGTAGGTCATTAAGTACTTTCTGTCTTGAAATGAAATTTTTGTATTTTGGGGTTTTGTTATTGATCTCCCACATGTATAGTATTCTCCCACTAGTAACTATTGCTGTGTGTATTTTAAAGTAATTATTAATATGAGTAGAAAAATTATTAGCATGAATTATTTGCCATGTTGACAGTGTAAGATTTCACTGATAAAGCTAATGGTAGTTGTTTATGTTTACCTGTTATTTTCTTGCCGACACAGCTTTGTATGAGAATTGCCAATACTTTGTCAAGCTTATATCAGAGTTTAGTTGTAATTCAAAGTCCAGCAGTCACTTCTGAATTGTTCTTGCTGTTAAGTTCTAGTCTGATATTGATACTGGTATTCCTGTAGCCACCGAGTGGATATGTTGTGGTTGCACGTTGTGTCTTCTAGTGCGTATTACATAAGGACTGCTAGTTGAAATTAATTTTAGAATATTGTTGTGGAAAGCTGCTTAAATGAGCTCAATTATCACAGGGTAGTAGTGGCGTTTCTTTGTAAATTAGAAATGTATAATTGTCAAGTTTAGAGTATATTTTTCTAAATGATTATTTTACTGCCACTTGACTTCCGAGTGTGCTATACTTTGTCAGTAGTCTGGTTATTTTTCTTTATTTCATTAATCATCTATAAATATTTCAGGTGGTATATAAAGTGCATTCTCTAATTATTGCAGCAGTGTATCAGCATGGAAGTAGACTATTTATGCTTAACAATTAAGCAGTAGAAATACCGTTTTCTGCCATGGCTTTTCAGAAAGCAAGTAGTAAGAGAAACATTTTGATATCAGTGCTGGTGTTTTAGTTTAGCAGCACTGAAGTGCAGTGAAATTTGTTGTCCCTACCTAGTGTTTGGATGTGAATAGGAACTGAAAGTGAACATCCCTCTCCGAAATGTTCACCTTCACAATGCAGTGTTACAAAGCACTTCTTTGCTAGCTTCTGTTGGTGACGAACTGGTCTTCATCTGGCTTGAGAAGTGTTTTATTCCCTGATTGGTCTAAGCCAGAAAAAATAGCTATTGTTGGATGATTTGAAGGCTTTCATGTAAGCCCAGAGTGAGAGAAGTAGGTATGCTTCATTTAACATCTTACCTGATGTGTCAACCCAGCCACGGGTACATGTGGGCAGTGATTTTTATCTTTCACAAAAGGTTGCACTTAGAGAAACAGTGGAGTTTATGCCTACAGTTTCAAATAGCATCCACACAGGCTTTCACCTTTTTGTTTGTCTTAAAGGGGCAAGCAAAAATCCTGTTCATAGTGAATTCAAAGTTCAGCCTAAGGCTAAATTTTACATGGGTATGAGATGATGAAAATGAGAAGTATTGTGATACTCTTCTGCCCCAGTCTTGAACTCTTCTCACTTACTTTCTTGTGTGGCTCTTTGGAAACGGCTTTGCTTGGCTCCTCATGATGGAGGTGTTCTTGTCCAGTTTTTCACTGTACTCTGGATGCTTTGAGGGTTTAATATTGTATTCTGTAGTCTTCCTGTGCTAAAGAAGTAGTCAGCACTTCTATGATTGCAAAGAGACACAGCTGAAGTGTATTTAAATCAAATTCTTTGTAGTCCTCATGTAACTGTACTGGTGGTAGCTACAGGTACTGTTGTATGACAGTTACTCTTACTCCTTTTTTAACTACAGGAAGTTGGTAGGTGTTTGAAACAAGATGTCATATTATTCTCAAATCAAGGGAGACAGTAAATAAAAACATCAAATCTAGAAATGCAATTTAAATTCATTTAAAGAAAATGGCAAAATCTGCATCACTAATCTGTCTTTACACAGCTTCAGTTTCCCATCCTTCTCTTTGCGTCTTCCTTCAGACTTCTATTACTTTGTCTGTAGTTTACTCCTCAAAATGACTTTGTCACCTCGTGTTTGTAACTTACACTTCCCATCATCCTTGGGGGTTTTTAGCCTTCAAGAACCTGGGGGTTCTTGAAGTAGTGTTGTTCTGCCAGTTCTGTTCTCTGTAACAGCTGTTACACTTGACCACTCTCAGTTGAGTTTGTCAACAAAGATAGAGGTTTCAAAGGCATTAAATTCCTTTGTTTCATGGAGGGGAGAGGCTGAACAGAGTGGAGAGGCACAAATTAGTGTTCCCCTTGAGACAAAGGCTGCATGTAGGAGCTGCAGTCACTAGGGAATCCCTTCAGGGACGTGCTATGGGGCATCATGTCTGTGAGTACTGCTTATCTTGGACCTTCTTGCTTGTCTTCCTTTGTGACTTGTATGCTTGAACTGTAAGGTAGACAGTAGACCTTAGTAAAATGGACTTTTTTTAACTGTAAAGGCCTGTGTGAGAGCTCTGCCTGGTTGCTTATCTTTTCCTGGTAAATCAATTCTTAGATCTAGTTATGCAGCTTCTGCAAATTAATCTGTGTAGTTGTAAGATTGTAACAGCAATCTGGGGGTTTTTCCAGCCCCTAGGTGGGTTTATTTAGATGTTCTGCCACTGGGTTGTGAGGCACTCCTGTACAGTTTGCTTTGCCTCTTTTCCGTCAGCATCGTGTGTTGCACAGAAGACCTGTGGTTGCATTTAGGTAGTACACTGCGTGATTAACTGTGCAGTAAATGACTTATGGGTCTAGGAGGGAATCCATACATGTTTCTGTATAAAAACGATACTGTAAAAAAACCAGTTAAAAATTATGCCTCCCTAAAGCAGTAGCGAAAGGTTAGGTGTGTATTTTGGCTGTCCGATCATTCTGTGCTTCCTGAATCTGTTGCATTTTGCAGTGAGCGTCTTGGGCACAGAGACAGTTCCCTGTCCCATTTGCAATGTTGTTTCCATGCAGCTTGCAGCTACTGTTTAAGGCTTCCTCTTTCCAAGGCAGAAAACACATTAAGAGACAGNATAGGTTGTCTTTTAAAAAAAAGGGGGAGTGGGGCAAGGGGCTGGGAGAGAACTTCTCAGGATTTCCCTTTTTAAGTTATTTATAATACACAGCCATTGCTACCATTCTGCTCTTTCCATAGAGGTGTGCAAGAAACTGCTCTTGCCTGTGCTCTGAGTGTTCCCAGTTGTTTTCCATTTCTGGAAAACTAGGAAGTTACAAGGGAAAAAACTTCGTATTTGTAGGTTGGTTTTGTTTTCTTTTTTGTTTTTAATGCACAATGTTAAAATTTTAGTCACTGTCTTTTTCATGGTTTTCCTTTCCCCATCCTTTTGGGAGTAATTGAAGGTAAAGACACTTTAGAATTTCTTAAGAGTCTTAACTTGTCAGGACTTGCTAAAGTTCTGTTGTTCATTCAAGTAAAGGTGTTGCAGGCTTTCTTATCTGTATCACTTTCAGACGTTTTTCTGGCTTGCATTCCCTGCTGAACAAAAACATCTTGCACTTGCATTGCATTTTTCATTTATTTCCACTTTCTTTGAGAGCACTTTGAGATCTATTAAGGAAGGACACTATGTAAGGTTAGGGAAAGAAGAAAAAGGTGAGGAAAGAAAAGAAATAATGTTGATCTTAGTCAAGTATGTTTTTCCTTTGGTAGTCTGCTGAATATAACACATAATCTTAATGTGAAAGCTAAGGAAAAGTTACTGATGTCAGAGAGGCTGTAATGTGTGTGTGGCCTGTGTAAACTTATTGTTGGCATCTAAGGGGATTTCACTGTGTTTCATGGAACCTAGTTCAATGTACAAGTCATTCTTAGTTAATAAATATGAATCGTCTGCTTTAGAGGCTTTTCTTAATCAGTAAGCCTCCACAACTGCAACTTGAGAGTCAGAAATCTGCAAAAATTTTAGGCGGAGAAAAAAAGAACATTATCAGTCTGTATCTGTCAACAGTTCTTAAATCTGAGATTTGTATTTGGTTGGCGACCTTCTCGCACCCATGTTCTAACTTGTTCTAACTTGTTAATTATCATTTTTCCTTCACCTAAGCCCATGTTGCATACGGGTGTAAGTTCACCGTTATGCAGTGACCTGGCTTTGCAGTTGAATACAATGTTACCTGTTCATCCTGTCTCAGAGAATAGATTTCTCAATCCCCTGTCAGCAGAAATAAAATAGCCAACTGCTGTTAAGGAGCCATCAATGAAATAATTTTCAAGTTCTACTTAAAAATCAATGACACCATATGGTCTAAGATCTGCAACATGTAATGTTGACGTAGGCTTGGAATAGCTTCCTTTATACATATATTTTTGTCTGTTTTGCAGGTGTGCTCACTGTCTTCTTAGGAGTGACTGCCTGCTTTTACTAAGGATACTATTCTTTCAGACTCAGTATACCTTTAAATATTATTTTGGCTATAACCCTCTAAATACATACTATAGGATAAAAATACCCCTGCTGCTTACATGTGTTAGAACAGCGCAAATATCAGAATAATTTTGATATTTATATTTTAAATCTTTCTCGTACTGGTATCTGCAGAAACGTGAGAAAGATATTGAGTTAAACTTTGTTATTAGCTTGTTATCTATCATTTTGGGTTGCAGGAGATTTCAAAATAAATATAAATATGTATGGATTTATAAATCAGAATGTACAAATTTTAAAACTTGCTTTATAAATATCTTTTTTAATTTACAGGTTTTTTTTTAGTCCTGGAGACAGAAATCTTCAAGTTAATACAATATAATATAGTTAAGTGAACATTATTGCAGGATCTTCTTCCATTACCCTTCCTGCGTGATTCAGTTCCAGTCCTTAGAGACTGACCCTCTGCAGCAGACAGCTGTTCCTGCAGCCCTTTGTTAGCGCACTGGATCTGGAATTCCAGCACACAATACTACTTAGGAGTAATGGTATTTTCATTTATATAATCTGACCATGAGAATATTGTTTATAGTTGAGTTCACGCAAATTATTGATGTTAGTGATATGAAGACAAAATCTTTAGGTCAGTATCAATGTCCGCAGTGTTTGAGCTTCCAATTTTCAGTTGAAAGGTGGCTTTTACACTAGGTCAGGATCAATGTTGCATTTGAACTCCCAGTTTTCAGTTGAAAAGGATGCTTTTACAAGTCCTGCAAGATAGCTAAATTCCATTGTTAAAGTCTGTCAGTTCTGAAAGAAGATTAGTTTTTCAAATCAAACATATTTTCTAAGAGCAAAAGTAATTGCAATTATGAAAAGAACAGTAAGTAATGTAAGTCCTTTTAATGTAATGGTACCAGAACTGTCTAGTGCATACTTAGCTTACAAGAAAGGCTTTGTTTTGTTTCTGTGGTGGGTGTTGAACTAATAATTGATGCAGTGGCTGTAGGTATGGAGGATAAGTATCTGTCAGCATTTAAGTGCTATGAGAAGTAAAGCAAAATCTTCCTAATGATGTTTTAAGTAGCTTTAATCCCTTCTTTCCTCCTCCCTTCCATTTAACGTCTTGATCCTGTCCTGATAATACAGTAACTGTTTGAAAGGTGTTTTTGTTCAATTAAAATTACTGATACAGTGTGGGAGATACTTAACAAACATCAGAGAGCTGGTACATTCACTTTCTTCTCATTACCAATACATAGGCAAAAACAGGGTGAAAATCTTCCCTTCCTGCAATATTCTGATGAATGGGATGGTGCCGAGCAGAATTCACTGACCTCGTGCTGTAAGTGCTCACCAGAGTTCTCACGGATGGATGAACTCTTATTTCCTCTGACTGATGATGTCAGTTGGGAATTTTCACCTTTCTTTTGTTCCAAGTTGAAGATAAATAAAGTGATGATCCCCCCCTTTCATTTGGTCTCCTTTTGTGAGGAGAGTTTGAGGGGCCAGTTTGTTCCATTGGAGACGGAAGGAAAGAAGAAAAGGAGCAGCTTACATGTACGCTGTTGATGTACTTTCTGCTGATGGTTGTTACAATTAGTAACTTAAATGTTAAATCCTAGGGAATCAAGAAAATATTTATATTCTTAATGCATATAATTATGCCTAAAATCTTTAGTGGACCATTTACTGTGCTTAATGTAGTATTTAGAGGAAATTAAAGTTCATTCTGGAGAACATTTTGAATGTAACAGGAAAATATTCATGGCAGGTGTTTGTGAATTAATTGGTAGTAAAGGCTGACTTAAAAGTACATAATGTGTAAATACACATTTAGATTTCTTTTGGTGTTATCGGTAGACAAAGAAGTCAATGCTTAAATACTTTCTGTCAAGGCTGATCTTTCCTGTGCAGACTTGAACAGTGGCTTAAAGACTTGAAAATAGTGTCTGTGTGGGTATGTACAGATCCAACCTATGGTGTAGTTTTAAAATAGTATGTACACATGCCAAAATAACTCCGTATATGAATAGTTGTATTCTGAAAAAGATACCTTTTTCAATTGTCTTAATTCACATCTTGAACAAACGCATTCACATATGGATTTATTTGGAAGTAAGTGTGCGTAGACTAATGCAGTAAGAAAAGTTTAGTGGAACTCTACAGAAGATGTTTCCTTTTACCTTTCAGTGCAACTTCCCTGTTCTGAATTTCTGAACTGCTAGATTATTTCTAGCAGAATTGCTTTCTGCATTCTTGTCTGCTTTTTCCTTTGAGAAGCTACAAGTGACTATATAATTTTATGTATAATCCCTTGCAACCCACAAGGATGACCCACACAGAAGAATTTGGGGATTATTGACATTAATTATGTTGCCTGGAATGCCTGTAGGATGTTTTGGGTGAAAGTACTTGCTGTGGTTGGTAAACATTACTGGCATCTAGCTCTGAGTAAATCTTGTATCATGTACAGCTTGTACTGGCTCTGTTAGAAGGTATTGAATAGAAGAAAGGATAATACACTTGTCCTAAATCCATTACTTCTCCCATTGTACTTTAATAAAAGTCAGTGAGCAAGGGAATTGTAAGAGATTAGACATTGTTTTGTACCACAGAGGAGCTCGTCGTCACTCCAGTCGATGCAGTACCTGACTTGTTCTCTTGCATCCAGCTGCTACAGCTTATTTAAGCAATTAACACAACTGAAAACCATGCTCTAGCCTTTTTTAAACCTGTAAAATTCATCTTAATTGTCCTTTAAAAATACCACTGTTTCTAAACATGGTTTTTACGATGCATTCTTACTTTGTCACTTCAGCCTCACTCAAATTGCAATAAAACCTCCAGGAAAAGCAGAGCTGAGGCTGTGCTCAATAGAACTGAGAAAGATTTCCAAGGAAAGCCATGCATGGAAGGAGTGTGGGCATGGGGCACACCTTACACCTCCTGCTACCAAGGGCATTAGTGTGTGCACAATAAATTAATGTTGGTGCAGCACTGTTTAACTGGTTATAAGTACTCTTTAACTCAAATAGCATAGTTCTCAATCTGAAAAACCATCATAGCTGTTTTGAATGCTAGATGGAATACTAATTACTGTCTAGTTTGATCTCTTGCGTACCCCAGTTTAATTCTCATGAGTGTGGCTAAAATAGACTGTATCTCTTAGGGGAAAGAATTAACCTTTATTTAAATATTTTCTAGCTAGAGATAAATGACTGTAACTTGCATAAGCTGTGCCGGTGATTAATTATCTTTACTGTTTAGAAATAAGAGAGCTTTAGTCTGTATTTGTCAAGCTTCAACTTTCAGCCGTTTGATTTGTGTGCTAGTGTACTATGTGAGTTTTTTTGTTAATTATATGTGTGTGAAATGCAGTAAGAATAAAATCGTAAGATGTAAACACACAGAGTCTTCATCTATAAGCACTTTTTCAAAACCTCTGATTTTTGTTCAGTATTTCAGCAGAGATAAGTGTAGAGTTATTCACGTTGAGCATTAGCTTATTTATATGCTCAAAGATAGTACTAGTCTTTCAGTTACAGTACAGCTCATTTGCTTGCAACACTTGAGTCTTCTCAGTCACTCTTGTGTGTGGGGGGGGGGAAGTCCTCTACCTGGTAAATACTGTGTCCACCCTCCCGTGTACCTCACTCAGCAACTGCATGAACTTGATTTTATTGTATTGAAAACATTGTTTGCTTTCACTAAATCTGTCCAGCAGTTCTGGTCACTACAGACATGGTTCATGTTAGTCATTTACTATTCTCAGAATCTGTGTCATTAACGTGATCTTTTTTAGGCTGTTGATGAAAGATGATAGCAAGCTAAATGCAAATAATTTGTTTGGAGTGCCAGCAGAAACGCACTCGTTGGGCTTTCTATTTACAGTTACATTCTGAGACCTACTGGTTAGGTGGTGTTGACTCCATTTAGCATATGCAGTGTTTTTTGAATTACACACCTTATATCACTGAGCCAGATTCCTTAGGGAATTATGAATATATTAATTATACACACTACCTTCAGTATTTATATACTATGCTGTGGGACTCCTGAGTGAAATGAGAGGAGCTAAGAACTACAAGTAACATTTTATTTTAAGTACTTGTTACATCTTTTCTGAGGAGCACAGCAGTGGGAGTGGTAGGGTTTTGAATGATTGAAACATTTTATTTATAAGTGTTTTAACTGCTTTTGAAGTGTTTATGGGGAGCTGGCCAGTTACTGCATCTTGAAAGTTTTGAAGGGAATGAATAAGGTGCTGAGAAACGCTCCGTGCTTCCTAGAAACATCTCCCTTGGTGAGGGCAAAGAAAAGCCTACTGTACTCACAGCTGCTCTGTGTGGTAGCGGAGACTTTTGCACTGCCTGCAGGATCACGGAGAATTCACTCGCACTTTGAAGTGTGAAGTGATAATCCTCACAACTGCTTACTTCTTTATTAAATTTGCGGAAGTTAATTACATGCCCTGCTAATTTCCAACAAAAAACCTCACAATTCTCTGATGCCAAGTAGGCAAGTGAGTTTTCCAAGCTTCGGTTTAGTCTCTCATGCTGCAAGAAGAATTTGGCATTGGCACACATTATTACTATCATCCATCCAGAGAGTTTATTAATGTATGCACATTTTTCTACACAGTGGTCTCTCGTGAGCATGTCTTTAAATCTCTTAAATGCAATTTAACTGTATTTCTTTGTAGTACTTTATACAGTTGGAACTTTATTAGTTTAAAGTCCTGCTTAGCATTTGTGGGTTGACTACTCGCTGCCTTTGGAAAATGAGAGCAGGACTCACTGTATTGCGTATGGCTAAATATGCTAAGTATTCACATGTGCTAAGTATATTCCCAAGGACACGGTCAGAAATTAACTGATGTTTTATGCAGTGGTATTTGATATTCAGGAAGTTTGTTGTATTTCATATGCCTTGACAACTGTAGGTAAATTGGATTTTGGAGGGGGTTTTGGTGGCTTTTTAAGTGGTGCTTGCTATAATGTTGCTAGCTGAAAACCAGAATAAGAATACCCCTCTCATCCAACAAGGAGAAGTGGATCCTTCTGCTCATGACAGGTTGACCTCAAAGTGTGCAACTGGAGAGGCCAGATCTAATGGAACAAAGTGGATCATTGCCCTGTGTTCTGTTATTAAGCATCTCAGAGTTAACTAGAATGCTGATTAAATGTGTTTAAATTACTGTTACAGTGATAGTGAAGATAAAAAGGTTGATACATACTCTTTCACCAGGCCTAAACAGAAGCAATTAATAAAACTAAAAATGGTGTTACATGAGATATCACCAAAAAATATGCTTTTTGCTTTTTGTGTGTTTGTTTAGAGTATTGGGGCGGCTAAGTGAAAAAAATATGTAGAAATAGTTGCCTTTCTTCATATGTCATTAGTACTTAATGATTTCATGTTAAGGATCATATTAAATCACATTTAAATGGGGCACCACTATTGATGCAGGACAATATGAGTTTATCTGTCTCTTGTTTTTGTTTCTGGACTGTCTGCCTTACATTGTGTGGTGTGACTGCCCAGATAGTCTTATCAGAGAAAATTTGACTTTGAATAATTATTTCCAAATTTTCTCTTTGTGTCTTACTGTCTCACCAGCTTCAGATAGAAATGCTGTATTTGCTTGTAAGTTTCCATCCTTTTACCTAAAGGAAGTTTTCCAGTATTTTGCCACCTTCTCTGTAAAACCAAAATAAAATTGCAAGTTTACAGCTGTCAGTTCTCCCCAGCATATCCAGTTGTTGGTAAGCCTTTCCTGCAGAACTTAGCCATGTAATTACTCCTTTAGAACAATAGTTGCAAACAGCATCAAGTCAGGTACCTAACTGAGAACACTGAAAAAATGAGATCTGGGCCAAAATGGGTTTAGATGTGTCACTGTAGGTAACAGATGAATGTGGAAGGGAAGTTCTGGTTGGCAACTATGTGCTTAGATAGGCTTTAGCAAAAAGCAAACTTTATTTGCTGCGTTGATCCTTGAAATTTTCTGGAGGTGCCGTGTTACATAGCTACCCTTACAGTGTGATTAAGAAACATTTCACTCCTGCTTAAGCCTAAAAGGTTGGCTTTGGTAACTCGTGATATAATGTATTTTCTGTCAAGTTTTTATCAACTCCCAATTTATATGCAGTATTGTGTTGCTGTTGGGGGGGAACTGTAGTGCTGAAAGCCACATGGTAGGTGCCTACAGAATTAGTTTAAAACCTAAAATAGGGTGTAATCGAATTCCTTCACTGCTGAACAGCAATCTTGGAGATTACGTTGATTTTTATATATCTATTTAAACAAAAGCTGAGAATAAAGATCTTAAATGAAAAGTACCTATTGGTAGAATTGCTTCCCTTATGTATACTGATTAATTAAAAAATAAAAAGCACATAAGGTTAAAGATAAGATGGTACCACTGTTTTCTTCTTTATGTGTAATCTTGTTGCATGTCTCTACATAAGCTGTTCTGGCCACTCATCATAGTAACCAGCTGGGCCATTTCACCTGCTGGAGCCATTAAAGAGGACTCTCTCCCCCTAGATTAATCCCCTCCGACATTAGTTTTTTGCTCTGACAACTGGAGCAGGCATTCAGAATTTGCAGGTGGCCAGTGTGACGCACATAATTGCCTACAATTTTAGGCAATGAATAAAAATGGTCTACATTACTTGTCAAAGGTTGTATATGCAGTGCCAAGTGAGATCTATGGGAAGCCTTTTAGGGTTTAAAGAACAGTTAATAGCAAAGCTGCACAGTGCTTTTTTAATCATAATGCATTTGTAATATAGCACTTTGATCTTCTCCTTGTAGGAAATGGTGTTATATTAGCCACTTTTAAACATTTATGAGTGAAATTCAGTTATAGGAGAGTAAAAGTGATTATTCTTAGGCAGAACATGTTAGATTTCATTAAAAGTTTTAGCTTGCCCCTTCCTTGTTAAAATCTGTGGGGAGTCCTGTTCCTGGAGGGTTTCAAATCAGGATCTGAAGATTTAGAAGAGCTTTTTCTTTTTTTTCTTTTTTTTTTTCCCCCCACTAAAGCCACTGCAAGACTAGAAAAGACTGTAGTAAATACTGATGTTATTTGTGGTTGTTTATAAATGTACTTCAACTGCATAGCATCAAGTGCAAAAAATGTGGTGTGCTCAACGGCTTACAGGCTATTTCCTTGTATTGTAAAGATCTTAATTCTCAGTTGCATCAATTACAACCAAAAAAATGCATTATTTAAAGCATGATCATAAATTATCTGCAACAAAAAATAGGCGACTCTAAAATGTACTACTCCTAGAAGAGCTGAGTTTGACCTTTCAGACCCAAGAGCCTTTTATTAACACCTGCCTGTAAGGAGAACCGTGCCACACGCAGCTTTCAGATTCACGACCACAAAACTGATGAGGAAAGGCTTGAAGGGTTCAGTTTGTGTCACTTGCTGTTTGCCGTTTCCATTTCACAGATGATTAATCTTTCTGTGAAGAAAGGCCAGAGAAACAAAGCACATTGGGCTCTTCCTGCAGTTACTCCTTCTGAATGCACACTAGCTTGCTAACTAAAAGGCCTTTAGATTTCCTGCCGAGAGAGATGTTCTGAAAGTGAATGCAGCTGGTTGGAGGTCACCAGTGCAAGGCTCTTGCCATTGTGTAATGGAGGCTTTGGCAGGTTTCATTTTGGGGGGGAGGGAGAAGGTGTTGGCGAAAAATTAATGCGGAATGAAAAGGGCTTTGGCCATTTGAATTAATTTCTTGAAGGGTGGATCATCAATAATAGGCTCAATTTCTTCTGCTCACAATTTAAAAAAAAAAAGATATTTGCTGTGGTTTTTCCCACCCATTCCCTTTTCTTAATGGCATGTTTATATTGTACGTGGTCTCTCCCGCTGGATGCTGAAATGTCGTGTCTCACTGAGTTTGAAAAGCAATCTAAAATGTACTGATTTGTACATATATTTTATGAGCTCTGCTAATTTTTGTGGTAGCCAGAGATGATACTTGAGTATTGTATATTTAACTTCCTAATTATGGGATTTGTGTCGCTTTAATAATTGATATTGCTCTTTAGTGACTTTTGAAGCAGCAATTTCTATTTTTCTGGGAGAGTAAAAATTTGGGATTTAAAAAGGTATTATCTAATTTTTAATCTGTGTGTGTGTTTTGAATCTTAATATATACACGCCTTGTTTATGGAAGAGAATGGTCTGATATCCAGCGGAGTGTTTGACTTTGTTTTATCTTGATCTTGCGTAGGACGTAATGTGCAAAATCAAGACATGGGTAATAGACGAAAAGAAAGCTGTCCGCTTCTATCATGATTGGAATGACAAAGAGGTAGGCTATAAATATTATCCCCTGAATTAACTTCTAATTTTGCTACCTGTTGTTCTTAAAGATTTTTGTTCAGATTTCATATCCATGGTGTATTGAATGTTAAATTTATCAGCTGATAAATTTTCTGGTTTTATCAGTGATCTGTATATTACACTTTAATTCTGTTGCCTTCTCAGACATGCCATGAGAGAAATGGTCATAAAATTAACTGAAGTTGGTATAACTTGGTTTTAAAATTCTTCTCCTGTATTTTCACTTCTAGATTGATGTTTTGAACAAACATTTGTTTTTTACTTCAAAACCGATGATCTACTTGGTTAACCTCTCTGAAAAAGACTACATTAGGAAGAAAAACAAGTGGTGAGTGTGTTCAGGTTAAAGATCTAAATTTATCTTACTGTTTCACATTTTTCAATGGTGCATGATTTCTTGCGCATTAAGATCACCAAGGGTATTAATTAAAATAGAAATAAAAACTAATGTTGCACTTTTGTTACTTGCTATGCTTCTATTGACATGCTGCTTGAGTACAGTGCATATGGCGAAACCCTGAGTGAAAGTGCAGAATAGAAAAGAATATGCTTTCCTTCCTTAAGTTTTTACATGAATCCATTAACGGTGAAGAAAATAGATTTGATTTAGAAGTCCTAATTTGAATAAACATATTATTTTAGCATGTTATATCATGCTATCTGTCTGAACAACATCTTTTTCATTCCAGAGGAATGAATTGTATGCCAGAGGACTAAAGCTATGTGAGTTGCACAGAAATCTTTCAAACTGTGGCAAAATTGCACAGTGTAACAGTACTCTTCTGTATGCCGTTGGGTGCCTGGCTTCCTTGCTACTGCTGGCACTTTGCTTCTGGTTTACAGGCCTGTTTTGATGGGCTTTAATGCCATGAACGGTGCCGGTTTTAGTCAAGTATTCCTGACATCAATATTATGACTTAAGTACATGATGGCTATGAAATCAATCTATCAGACATTCAGTGAACTGGATGAAGATCCAGTCCTAACATGGTAGACATATGGTGGGAATCCGCTGTTGAGAAGTACAGCATTTAGCATGTCATTGGAAGCTCTAGATGGGATAAGTACTTGGCTTTTGGAGGAGGGAATAGATTAAGGAGTACACAATGAGGAAAAATCTATAGCAGTATATTCAGTTAAAAAAAAAACAACCAACAAACATTTTCTTAGTATTCAGATCTTTAAACACTGTACTTGTGAGATAATTTGAAGATGTATAAACGTATGTTTGTGAACAGATATATGCATGTAACTCATCCAAACAAATCAAAAGTATCTAAAGCGGAATATCTGAATTCTCCTAAAGCACACCCTCTGTTTCTCCCTGTACTTCATTAAGTACTTAGATGCACATGGTTTCAATTTTCCATTAAAAATTCTCATTTCCATATGATATCAAAGAGTGAGAAGGCTTTAAACTGAAAAATAAACATTCATAGACTGGAAGCCAAAACAATAATTAATGTCAGATGGTTAACTCCAATAAATCATTAGAATAAATTCTGTGAAATTACTGCAACTAAAACTGTCCTTTTGATACTCCAAGACATTTTGTGTTAGTACTAAAGAACAAAATTTAACCTATTTAATAGCAAACCCTCTCACCCCAAAACACAGACTTTGCAATAAACTTGATAATGTAATAATGTGAGTGTTTCATATTTGGCCAAATTTTACAAGTTCACATTATTTTTTTCCTTCTTTAAATGTTTTTGGGGTATGATGATTTGAACATTAGAAGTGGTTTTACCCAAGGAAGCCTTCAAAATCAGGGTAGTAGTATTTGCTCTGTTATTGCCAGGTGATACTTTTTTGAAGTACAAATGTTGAGGTTTCCTAAGGTTCGCTATAACAGTACAGACATGGAAGTTCATGTGAAAATGGATGAGTTGGTTTCCCTGCCTAAAAAGGATCCTTGCACCTGTATTTGGATGATTACAGGTAGAGCTCACTGGCTCTAATTGTACAGTAAATACCGTTTCCCAGACCCTAATGGTAGACAGACTACTTAGGAGACGCCAGTCTGTGATTTAGCTGTCGCCAGTCACCCCATGTTTTTTGTGAGACTAGTTGTGATGATGACATAGTTAAACCCAACTGAAAGCAAATCTTTGTATAAATTGCAATTTTTAATTTGTAAAAAATCAGATGTTTGAGTTTAGGAGTTATATAATGAAATAGTTTAACTGTTTCTGTTGCAATTAATGATTTTGTTTTTAAAAAGTATACCCAGATCTCATGGACGTGAGTGTAATTGTAGCTGAAAGATCAAAGCCTGGGTAGCTGAGTGATGTTCCAGAAGAGAATTTACCACATAGCCATTTTCAGTACAGTTTCTGCCTCCTGCTGTTCCTATTTTCCCTCAAGCTAGCCATTGACTACCCCCTGTGCATCCCTGCTCGTAAAAAATGATTGAGGAAGTATTTGTCATGTATTTATGAGTGGGAAACATTGTGTGATAGGGAAAGGCATCTACTAGAACCAGAAAGATTGCCATTTTCTTTCATTCAGCCACTCTGCCACAGCTTTAAATCCTCTGTTTATGCAACATAGCTTTTATATTTAAGAGCGGAATAAATGTTTTCTATGAAGGATGCTAACGGTAGGCTTTTGTCATTTGTGTGGTGCAAGCAGATGTAAATGATTAGAAAATATTTTACTGTTAGATGCCAGTTAGTTTCTGATTTTTGGTATTATTTTTAGGGGTAGAGGTTGGTATTTGAAATGCAAGCCACATTTAGACCAGTTGTTGAACTGAAAAAACTTTATTTCTGATCTTAATTCATGATATTGCTATAACAAAACTAAGGTTAATGCAGGAAATGCTCAGCAGTAAAATGTTTTTGTTAGACTTTTACAACTGTAAAAGTGTTTAAAGCGGCAAAGGAGAGGAGGAGCTTTTTGATTGTGGGTAGAGAGGAAAACTAAAATTGTCTTTGTTTTAATGGGTCACTCTTTCAGAATTAATGAGTTGTAATTGTTCGTTAAAACACACTTACATTTAAGTGCTAACATGTTATTTTTCAATCCAAGAGAAGACAGAAACACTGTGAAAGATAGGGCTATTGTGTGTTTGAGTAGGTGTATTGACCTTTAGAAAGATGCAAAAACTGGAATGGCTCCAAGCAGTTACTTGCTGGTTTTAACAATGTTGAATTAGTCATTCAGTTGATTTATGATTAAGACCTAGCCCCTGAAGAGAAGCTGACATGGCAGCTGTGTTAGTCGCACTTGTGTCATGATCAGATGACAGTAATCACGATGTTGTATAGGGGAATCCACTGAAACCATTCTTGCTATATATTGCAGTGCTCTAAACGAATACTTAAGCCCTTTTAAAAATAGTTCCTAGTGGTGCTTATATGCATCTGTAGTACCTTAACATGGTATACATGTATTTGAGTTTTACCATGGAAGTATTCTAAATAAGCCTATTAATTTTAAGGTAAAACTACTTTCTGAGTTACAGAATGTCATGTAAATCCAGGATACGAGATTTATCAGCCCTTCACCTAATTAAAGGTTTAAATTTGAGTTTTGCTAAAGAGGCTGCTTCTAGCCAGTCATAATATGGATTCCAATTATGAAATCTATTGAGCTAATTAGTGAGTGGATGTAGTGCACTATGTTTAGCATACTGTTTGGTTCATCATAGATGGTCTTTTGACTCAACTTCAGGTCTAAACAAGTGATATTTTTTCACCCTAAGCATAGACTTTAAATAACTGGTTATGCTGTTAAAGGTTTTCTAATACCTATAGCATCGTAACTAAGTCGTCTGAGACTTGATGCAGATTTTTTTAGACATTGTTTTCTCTTATATAATTTAGACTTGTTGAGTATCCAGATGTGTGTTAAAGTTATTTTCGAGGGATTGTTTCTCAAAATGTTACGGTAGACATTCTGTTAACAAAAGTAAGTTGGGTGTTGATGGGATAGGGTACCTCTCTTGAAGTATCTCTTATCCTGTGTGTTTAGAAAGGTGGCATATACGTCGTAATAGCTAACATTTTTCTTATTAATTTTTATAGCGTTTTTAATGTTCCTAAGCTAGAAGGGCCATAATTAGGTCAGATGAAAGGTCTGTCTTTTCTGCTATCCTGTTTCTGACAGGCCGCTAACAGATGTCCAGAGAAGATTATAGAAACAGATTAAGCAAACAGAGTGTATGCATCCAGCTTCTTGCAATCTGTTACTGTAGAACTGACTACACCAGATATGATATATTTGTAGCTAAAAATTTCTGACTAATTTTTATTCTATGAATTTAGGCATTGACCTTTTGAACCCAAGTATACTTTTGGCATCCCAATATCCTGGGGCAGGGACTTCCACAGTTTAACTATGTGCTATGTGGAGAAGTATTTCCTTATGCTTGTTTTGGATCTGCCACATCATATTTTCATTTGATGCTCCTTAGATCTTGTAGTATGAGAGTGAATAATCCTTTTCTATTCATCTTTTCCATATTGCTTCAGATGTTCCAAATATTAAAAAAAGACGAGGGAGGGGGGAATCTGACATGAAGAAAGAAATATCAAGGGGAAAGTACAAGGAAGACTTAATAGGCTTGAGTATGAATTAATCTACTTCGCTCAATCTTTCACTTTTAAACTATTTTGGATAGAAAGTTATTATCTGGTGGTAAATGGAGACTTGGTGGTTCTGCTTGTATTTCTTCTGTGGGTACGTGCCCAGTGGTAGAAGAGATCTGATAGTTGTGTGTTCACCGTCTTAGCAAAAAGGGCAAGGCAATGTCATATGCTGTTAGAGCAAGAGGATGGTGACAGGAGAAGAAATGCTATCCAGAAGATTTTCATGGCTTCAATACGCCTGTTAAAAACAAGAATATAAGAGAAAACTTAAAAGAAACTCAACAACAAAAAACCCTTATGCTCCCAAACCTCCCCTTCCATCCTTAAATAATTGGTGATTTTAGAGAAGTCCTGGAGATGCTATTTTTGTACAGACTTTTCTTAAATTGATTAGCAGTAAATATTTGATCTCTATGTAAAAAAAAAACCAAACAAAAAACACAAAAGAGTTGAAAGTACTTCCTTAGCATTTTATCTGCATTTTGATTTGAGACCTTTCAAAAAGACATTTTAAAAAACAAAAAAAATGAAGATTAATGGAAAGGGTAATATTAACTTGACATACCGTGAAGCAAAACAGGTCCCACAGAAACACAATCTTCTTTCACTGTCCCAAGTTTCAGCCCTTTCCAAATACTGTCTGAAATAGATGAACTTTGCAAATTTTGCTAAAAAAAACAAAAATAAATTTCACTTGGACCAAATACCTAAAAGTCATTCCTCTTCTAAAAGGATGGATGCTGCTGTTAATTAAATATACTATAGATCATTCAGTCATGGATGTTTAGGCAGATAAATCTTACTCTTATAAATATATTTAAGAATGTATTTGACATAAAATTCTTTTAATCCCCAGTTGTAATGCCATTGTAGTATTGAGATTTTTTTCTTGATGTAGCTGCTTAATGATTTTAAGGCTGTCTTCTATGCTGACAGATTTGGAAAATTATAACTTTCTTAATACATTACACTTCTTGTCCCTGCCTTACAAATGATTTTTTTTAAAGCATTAAAATATGATTTACATTATCTGTGTATAAATGGAGTTTTGCACACACACATTGTGAAGTGAGGTACTCAAAAGTTACCAAGATCCAGAATTTAGACTTCCTGTTGCACCTTTACTGCCTTATGGAGAGAGAGCACTGCACAGCTCAGGTTGTTGTAACTAGAGGATGGCATATGCTTTCCATCGAGAACTGACTGTAGGAGGGCATAGTGCATGCTGTTTGCTTAATAAAGTCTATATGGTATCTTACACAAATTAGTGAATACAGATTGATTTATCATCCAACCTAATGGCAGTCTCTTTTCTTTCCAGCACCTTTGCCTGATATTGACAGTTGAGTTCCTGTAGTCTTACCAATTTCAGTGACTTTTCATTCAATTGTTCTGTTTGTCCCAAACTTCTTTCCCCATCCTTCTCCTAGCTAACGTGTTCTCTGTGGGTCTTTGGCAGATTGTCTCTCCCTC
Source organism: Eurystomus gularis (assembly GCA_013400335.1). Classification (NCBI taxonomy): domain Eukaryota; kingdom Metazoa; phylum Chordata; class Aves; order Coraciiformes; family Coraciidae; genus Eurystomus; species Eurystomus gularis. The sequence goes on along the minus strand of VZZY01023359.1, from coordinate 28,063 downwards.
TACTTTGATTTCATCCCATTCTTGCTGGCTTAGTTCCAGTTCAGTCCTTTAGTCTGGATGATTTCTTTCACCAGACTTCCTGCTTTGCTTTCCTTTCCTTTGCTTTGCCTCCTCCTCTGGAGTCCCTATCCCTTTGAATGTAAATACATATTGTTTGGGTAACAGCAGGTATTGCGGACCTGTCCGCATGGGTCCACATGGGTCCCTGCTCTCAGCTCCGGTGTGTTACCTCACCCCAGACACAAACAAACCTTCCAGGAAAAGTTTAGCTTCACTCCAGTGCTCCACTTGCAGCCAGGTGTTGTGGATTATAGAAAAACATTAAATAACAGAGACTTTTCAATGTTAAATTTGGGCAGTTTTGCTACTGAGAACATAAATATCTGCTTTGGATGGACTTTTGCACAAGTGTGATGATATATTACGGATACAGAATTTACTCTATGCCATATGTTAAGTTTTGGCTCCTAAGCATTAGGACAGTGAATTTTTTTTGAATGAAATGTTTCTGGGATGTTTTGAAAATGAGCAACGCTGTATGCTGAAGTTGTTTTCAAAAATTTCAGTCCACCTGGTTACAACATGGCACTTAGCAACCTACGCTGCAGCTATTTCTAAGTCAGGCAATAAGGCCTCAGTAATGTAGTTATGATATATTGAGCCTTCAAACTGGTAAAAGGTGAGAGGGGGGATGGTGGTGCAGAGGTGGAGGATCAGAACCTCCTGGTTTTTGGGAAGGCCTATTCTGGGTAGATAAAGGTAGCTTTGAGCTATTCTTACAACACTTTAAAGGCTGCAAACTGTAGAGAGCAGGATGACCCGTGCTGAAGAACGGTTTCTGCAGTCTTGTGAGTGTTACGTGACAGCCCAGCATGCCACAACACCAGACACCAGCCCAACACAACACAGCCATAGCCCAGCGAGCCTCTCAGCATTCTCTGAGAGCATCTGTGTGCATCAAGCTGATTATACTATCAGAGTAACGCAAAAGAACTGTGTATTAACGCTTTGTATCAGTAAGGCTGCGGAGTGAAAGCAGCTATAAGTAACTTTTCAACTTTGCTGTTTATGACCCCTGTCTTACCAGCTGCATGTCATACCAAACCTCCTTCTGAACAATTCAGCTTTACTTCCCATCTTCTGTTCCTTTGCTGCTTCTCCCTCCAGATGCTGCTCTTGGTGTTTTTATTTTTTGTGGCCATTGTGATCATAATTTCTGAGCTGTTTATAGACAGTTCTGTGGGTGCAGTTGTAACATTGAACAATCACAGCTTCAAATTTGGATGCTCCAACAGTTTTATAGTCAACTTGTAGTCTTAAGAATTGTTACCTGCTAACAACAGGTTTTTTTAATCTACCATGGCAGTTCAGAGAATCAAGTAATTTGTGGGATATTTTATTTAAACACTTGGATTTTCATAGGCGAAATCTAAAGCAGTAGATGCTAGCTTTCAGCAAACAAAATCCAGTTATCCAGACCTGCACAGGGTAAGAAGGGACTTCTTTATTTGTATATATTGTCTGAACACTTCAGAAACTTTGTTTCTTCCTGATCTTCATTGGAATGGACACTTTTCAATAAATATTTTTGTCACCTTCATGAACACATGCTACTTAAGATACACAGTACTAGGGGAGAGAATAATGTGGCACTAGATTTCAAGTCAATTAACTGCACAACTTTACTACATTCAGTGTATAGATAACATGAGCAGTGAAGAGGGGGACTTCCACAGAAAAATGGTTTGTGGTGACATTGTCAATGACAATGAGGTAAACTTGTTGCAAAGTCATTGCAATGGGAGGTGTTCCTGACTCTGGAGGCATCGTGAGGTGCAACAAAGCTGCTTTTCAAACTTCAGTCTTTTTAAAACTGAAGAATGCTAAAACTGCTCTGAAACAAACCTGAGATGCGGAAATATGTCAGAGTATAGATTTCATTACTGCATATGGATATGGAAAAAGCAGAGACCAATAGATAACTATTTTTCTTTCTTCCCAGTATGGTGTGTACAAAGGGCTTACTTCAGTTTTCTGATGATTACTTGCCACTGTTTGGGAAGCTTGTGCCTAGTGCCTCAGTTTTCCTTACAATTTTTCCTAAAAGTGAAATAATAAAATGTTTTTGGGAAACGCTCTCTACTTTAAAATCAAGTTACCAAATAATATTTGTATTGTCTGCTAACTACAAGGTTGTTTTTTTTCTGGAATTGTATCAGTGATTTAGCTCCTGAATAGTGTCTGGAAAGAAGCTATGTGTTCTGTCAGTCCTCTTTTTCAAAGGGTTTCCCAATGTGCTTGGAGTGATTTAAGTTTGTTGTATGTCGTCATGATCCTTCACTGAGTGTTGCTGTCACAGGCTTAGCTGGCTCAGCACTGTGCTGCTTGCTTGCCTGAATGCGGATTTCTGATTCTCTGAGTCAATTCTTTAGAACAATTCCCTTATTTACTGTAGGTTAGAGCATAGCTTTTGACAATATATAGTTTTATATCATTTTTACTGTATTAGTTATTAGTTTTGCTGACAGCTAAAGGAGTTTGGGTATTTTCAGTAGCTTGGTATCTTTTCTGATACGCTAAAATAAGATTTCAAGCTTCAGAGTGTCTTGTCTTGCTTTCTGTAGCTTATGTTTTTAGATTCAGGCTAGCTTCTATTTAGGACAATAGGCATCTCTCTTTTATAGTACTCCAAGCCAGTGGAGTATCAAACTCCAAAATGGAATAAGTGAAGGAGAAACAATGTTTTTCTCACTTGTCTTTGTTAAAGAATTGAAGAAAGGGGAAGGGTAAGCAACTTAAGAACCCAGCTTTTATATTGAGGACCAGATTCTGTGATTTACAGTATGCTGCAGTCAGGGGTTGTTAGTCCTGAGGATCATCAACACAATCCCATCAAGAGGTAATGGGGGATTGTGGAGGAGACTAGGGTGCTAACCACTGTATCAGTGCTGTTGTCTCTCTGCAGTAGCCATTACCTCAGATACAGATCTCAAGTTCTACTTCCAGTGGTGAATAGTTCAGTAGTGTTTTCACTCTTACTCATTTTAAAGTAGTTTGCATGTAAGCCTGTAGATGTTTGTGTCAAAATCCCTTTCACATTTCGAATTCCTGATCAGAAACATCATTACTAACAAAGAAGCAGAACACTTTGGGTTTCCTTACTCTTTTGTGTCATGCCTATTACAAGCACAGCCACCTTCACTGCAGTGATTTTTTGGATGTAATAATATTGTCGAGAAAAAGAAAAGGAAGAAAGGTGAAATAGTCTCCTCAATTAAATTTCCAGGGATTAAGATTATTCTTTGATTGAGAATGAGCATCTAAATCTACTTGGAGAAGATGAGCTCTGTTCTGCTGCGTTTTTCTATTTTTTTGTTGACTCATAAAAATATTTTATATCTACTTTGTGGTGAAAGTTACAAAGATCCAGTTACACTTCTCTCATTACAGTTAAAATGCTATCTGCTGATATACCGTAGCTGAATCAAGTTCCCTTGTTCTGTGTATTTGAACCTCAGGAGAATTTTGACAGGGAAAGGGGCTACAGAATGATTACATATGCCATGGTTTAGTTTATAAGCTCAAAAAATAACTTGAATTTGTCCCATTAATGAGCAGGTCTTAAAGGTAGGATTTTTTTTTTTCCTTTTTAAATAAAGGAGGTTTTTGCCCCCTTTCTTGCTTTACAAATCAGCTAATAGAGATTTGTGCAAGACATTATTCTTGATAGTAGTTGTTTATTCTCAACTTACTGTATATTATTTAATATACAGCGTTAATTTATTGAGCCCTGTACCTTTCAGTGTGAATGAGCATTGTTAGCCTGTCTTTGTCAACTAGGCAACACAGAAACAGAAGTTGTGCATAGTCCATTAAAAAAATAAATTATTTTTACAAATCAAGAGGAAAATAGATACTACAGATATGTGACCCCAGCTTTTAACATATATTGGGTTGTTATTATTATATCTGACATGGCATTTAAAAACCACATTATTTTTGTGTGCGTCCTATTGAGAATTTGGAAGAGGAGAGAAAGTGACTGTAGAGAGGTGAGTGGCTGTGGTCTCACTTGGTGCAACGGGAGCCATGTGAGTAGCTCCTTCTCTGTGTTAGGATCTGACACCTCGCTGCTTGTAACCAGTGGGTTTTGAGGAAATAGTCTTTCATTCTTATGGTAGACGCATCAACAGCTGTAATAACTGGCAGATGAGCCTTCATTTTAGAATTTTTTGTAAGCAAAAACTCCTGTAATAATACTGTCTCCTATTCTGAAATAACAAGAGAATTACTTGTATTGCTTTTGCAAAAACATCTGTATGGGGAAATTTGAATTGGGCATTGCAGTCAGCATCACTGTAACGGTATCTCTTAAACAATGTCCAAATCAGTAATGAGTCCAAATGCTTTCATGATCTGTTACTCAATATTGGTGCATCTGATCTGCAGACTAGTGCAAATACATACCTCTAAAATTCTGCTTATTGAATTTGTCTGGATCATGTCTTGAAACATTTCTTTCTATTACATGCTACAGAGTTCCTTTAATCTCTTTAGATTCTCATAGTTAAAGTTAATTTTATTTCACCTACCATTCTTTATCTCACTGCAGTTGATATTTGAAATATTTATGGGGTCTGGGAACAGTGCTCATCTTGGAATTGTTCTTCATGAATGGTCTGCAGCATCTCCATTCTCTGAGGGAATATTTTATGGATTATTGTTCTGTTTTCTGCAAATAGGGGCTAAATGAGAACATCAGCCAATCAAAAATTATTTATTATGAATAAAAAAATGTATAAGAAGGAAGATTCTTTTATACAAAAAGTATAGGCTGCTGTGGCTTTGGCAATCATTTTTCAAGTTGACTTTTGCTCTGAAGTAAATTCTTTGTTTCACAACTGATAGACACATTTTTCATAGATTATTTTGAAATATTTTAAAAATAGTTTTCCTTTAAATTTTATGGTTATTTACAGCTAAATTTTATGTATTTTGAGTATGTGGAAATATGTTTTCATTTAACTGCTTGTTTTTCCCAAGAAAGGTTACTTACCTTCTAAAGTTTTGGCAGGGTATTTTATTTTCACAACTTGAGTTTCTTCTAATGACTAATGTTGAAATGTTGATAGTCGCTAGTTTTCCAGTGAATACAACTATGTATCCTTGTTTTGAAACCAGGAATAGATACTTCTTTGTGTTTAGGTTAGAGATGAAAGTTCGTAGGTTATATATGTTTAAAGGAAGAACTGTCAAGTGAGATGTTTGGTGGAAATATCCTTTGTTACTAATGCATGACCTTAATTATTGTTGATTGGAGAGAAGTTAAATAAAATAATGTTTGGGATTTACTGTGCTCTGGCAGTAGTTTCTAAAGCTTAAAAGAGATGTTTAGAAGATAAACATTTGAAAGAGTAAGTGCACATGCTGGTTTTGTCCTTCATTGAGTTGAACAATGCAAATGCATTGTTCACTGTATATCATCTCACTCTTGTTCTCGTGCACTCGCACAGTGTTACAGTTGTGAAGAGAGAATGTATTTAAATCCAAACAAACGTCTTTTATTAAAAAAAGAGAAATGCTTACACCTAATACATTGAAAACCGGCACAGTGTTGTCAATCTAAAACATGTGATGGTTCTTCCAGCTTATGTTGGATTTCAGAGGCTCATTAAATCCATACCTGTTTTTATTTAACAAAATCTTTATGTCCCAGGATACCCAGATAAATGAAGTGTGCGTGCATGTGCATGCGTCTTCAGTTTTCTGTAGGATTTTTAAAATCATTATTATTATTATGTAAAAATAACTTCATGGAGGGTAAATGTTTGTCTTTGGCTCCCTCTATCTGCCTGTCTCTGCTTGACTTTGTGAATTAATCTTTTTTGTAACTCGATCCATCAGATAGATTCGAATCAGCAGATAAGATGTCTGCAAGTATTCCATATAGGCATTCAGTTAAATAAATAAATACATGCTAAAGAGACATGAGGGACTAGTAAGGAATTTAATTATTCAAGCTTAAAAATACAAGGTTAATGTGTTTGTGCTTAGACAGTATGTTTCTGAAATTATTTTCCCCTTCCAGTCAAAATCTAATTTCTGTAGTAGGTTTTCCATAAAGATACAGCTGTATGCTCAATGAATATTAAACAAAAACATGGTGTTAGCTGCCTGTCTTGCAGTGGTATGTGGTTGCGTCATAGCCTTTTGTTTCTGATTTCTAGTTATGTTAGTACCCTGTTGACACAGAAGGTAACTAGATTGTTCTAGTAGTGACTTATGACAAACAGAAATGATTTTATATGCTAAAGCTATTTCTGACAGAAGATATAAAGTTTTGACAAACATGCATGGCACAGCAAGTGTCCAATTCTAAAGAGCAAAATAAATGCAAACCACCATTATGGGGAACACAAGCAGCCTGAAAGCAAGTTATCAGTAAGCAAATAATTGTTGAACTGTTATGAATGGAATAGGATGTTGAAATAGGGCATGATTGGCTGATGTTACATATGTCCTTGATTACCTTCCTTGTGCTTTTATCCTAATAAGTGACATTCTTTGTATTCCCTTGGATGGCTAGACAGTCTGACACTGAAGAAGAATAAATATTGCATGTGGTACACATTAAGCTGTCATCTAGGACAGCATTTATAAAAAGTAACTAGAAAAATTCATAAGAAATTCTGCAGTGCTACAGTTTCCTGGCTCCAGTCATAATTGTCAAAGTTCTTGACACATTCAGGTCTTCTGAAATGATTTGGGTTTACAGCTACTTGGTGTATGAATACTTATTAAGGATTCATTTTCTCTGATGATGCAGACTGTTAATGTTAGTTCTCAAAATGTTGTATTTTCATTAAAGGCCATGTAGTTAAAAAAAAATAAATACAAGTGTGGTGTATGTAACTAGTCCTCTTGCAGAACTCAGAAGCAGGAGATGTATGTGTATAAAAGAAAAGTAACTGTTAAATTTAAAATCTCTTTTTCAAATGCTGCCTGTGAATCTTGGTGGAAAATCCATTATAAGCATTATTGTTGTTACTATTATTCTACTTTGGAAAGGGACCTATTTTTTTGTGTAAAATATCAGTTTTCTGTTTTTTTTCCCCTGACTTGAAATTCACACTCAAAAGCAACATAGCAGGATATCATCATCTCTGCAAGCGCAGTGGAGAAAAACCCTTTTGAACTATGTGAGCTGATGAGTTAGTGTTTGAATGGTAATTATTTTAATCTTGAATTTTGAGAAGAGGGAAGTGTAGTAGTTACATTCTTCATACTCTTAAGTCTCTGAATTTCTTATGATGACTTGTATGTTGACCAAGAAATAGTCAATTGCTCCTTCTTCTTTCCATGTATTTGTATATTAACACAATACCATGATACTCTCTGGAGTTTGACGGAAAATTTCACTGTAAATATTTTAAAGGCTTCTTACAGCTGCATTACCGAGCGTGTCAGTGGAACGTTCTCACTGTGTACTGTATTCATGGTATCATCTGGTTTTGCTGCAGCCCTCTTCCATTTGTGGATCCATGTCGCTCCCTTTGTGATGGTATTGTCTAACTCATGATGATGATATTATTATTATTATTATTATTATTATTATTATTGAATACCTCATAAGGAAAAATTGCCTGTTACCACCTCATCAAGTTACCTGAGGACTAACAGAATTTTATAGGTGACATTGTGCTTATTCTCATCCTTTTTCCAAGTAGTCTATAACTTACAAGACCTCATTGTGAGTAGCTTGGAATGGGAAAATAGAACCACTGGCTCTTTCATAAATTTGCATTTAATGATAATTGAAAAGCCTTAAAATAGTTCTTAGAACAGGGTTGGAAAAATGTGTATTCTTGGGAACAGATAAAGCTGAAACACCTGTTTAGGTTGAAGAAACTTTTCTCCAAGTATAACACTGCTGAAATGTTACAGGTAACTGTTAACTCTGTAGACCACTACAGAGCACAAAATATTTGCCCAACTGGTAAATTGAACTGTAAGTCCCACTGTGGGAAATTGCTTTGCTGTGCTCCAAACAGCAGTTATCTTAGTAATTGTACCTGAATTCTTTTGTGGCTAATAGACAGTTGATGTCCTTCTTACCATGACAGAATTATTTTATTGCAATATTATTAATTGTAAGAATTTCAGGTAGGATGTGTTTGTGTAGTTTAAAATGGGCTGAGTATGATTTTTAATTGGTGCGCTGAGAGTACTGGTTTTTGAGTTGGGAATGTGCATAACCCTGCATTTCACATTCTAAACCGGCGCTCACAACAAGGAGCTTATCAGAGCAAATTGTCTAGTCCATCCCCTTCCTCACTCAAAACCTAATGACCCTTTATCATCATGGTTTAGATTGCTGGACACAGATGTGAGAAAATACAAGTAATCTACAGGTAACTACAGTAGCTGCACTGATGTTCTCAGAGAACTGACTGCTGAGAAGATAAAAAGCTTCCCACAGAGCCTGTGACTTTCCAGCAGCAAAGCACATCATGAGCTCATACATGAAGTTTTATTTGCTGAAGATTCACAATAAGATGCATTAGGACATTCAGCAGGGTCCCTTCTTAGATGAGCACAAGAATTCAGTGAGGTTGTTAGTTGATGCTCAAAGTGCATGGCTTCACACTAAAACCAGAAAGTCCAACAATGCCAATAATGTTTCTTTTTGAGAACATCACAAACTACAGCTGTAATATGATATTGATGTTAACGTAGTTTATTCCTTGGTAGTAATTGCTCTAATGCTGTTGGACTTTTTTTTTTCTTGTTATGGAAAGTATTCAGGTGGGAAGCAAATGTTCTTTAGGAAATAAAAAACCTGGCTGTTGAAATACGGAGTTAGCAATACATGCAAGATATGAAGGTAGAAGTAAAGTCTTACATGGAAAGACTTGCATATGATTAATTACTGTCTTTTCTCTCAGCATAAAAATCTCTGTGTATGTGACTGGATACTTTGCCAAGGAATGGGAAAAACATAAAATATTTTTCAGATAAATTTCATGTTGCATTAAGGTTGATAAGGTGATGATCTTGTTTCCTATTTTTTAGAATATTTTTTGTAATTCAAGAAGCTGCTGTAATACAGTTTTTATTTTCAGTCAGTCAGTAAGGTTGAAATGTATCTATTAAACCAGATGGGAATGATCAATGTGAACCAGTCTGTCTGCACTTTCATTCTCTTCTAAAGTAACGCAAGTATAAACACAATTACTTATGTAGAAAAATGAATTTGAATGCTGAAATGCTTCCCCCTCCCTCTTTTTTAAAAAATCATCTTCTAAGTTTTGGTTTTGTGAGGAGAGAGATAACATGGCATGAGAGGCACAGGTCCTCTACAAATGAGGATCCACAGAGGGTGGTATTAATTACTAAGCAGGCAGTAAGCATTACAGTGGTGATCTTTACAGAAACTGCCAAACAAAAACCGTGAACAACCTCCTCCTACCCAGAAAGAAACAAAAAGTAAATCCTGCAGACAACTTCCACCCTCCTCTGGTAGTGCAAATGAGACAAACTAATGTCTGGTTTTTAAGTCCTTCCACCCTCTTTGATCACCCTCAGGGAGGAACATGTTTCTGTGTCCTGTTATTGGTCCTGGGGAGTTGCTCCATCAGGATTCAGTGCTGCTGATGGTGGTGGTGGACCCTTGAGCAAGAGCAGGCAGGGCTGGCTGTGAGGCTGTGGCTCTCAAGCTGAGCCCGTGACCATAGCAGCAGCCTCCTTGATTTTCTGTTCTGTTGTTGATCCTTCATGAGAGGAAACCACAAGACGCTGAAAACTATATACAGTTTGCTCTTCATCGTTGCCATTTGCCTTTCTTCCTGTTATTTCTTCCTGCCTATTTTCCAGCTTATGCTGACCTAAATGGTAAGAAGCAGAACTTCATATTGCAGATCCCAGTAGACACTTTCTAATAAATTAATTTCAGTGATTACACATACCTTTTGCTGCAGGGTAAAGAGATGCAGAAATATTTTTCTCTTTTCTACTGGCAAATAGGAGCTACAGGAAAAGATGCATATACTCTTGTTCTATTTTGTCTTTTGATTGAGGGAGACAAAAGAAGTAAGGGGGTATAGACATTGTAAGATTGATTCCCCCCTTTATTTAATCTTGAGATTAATTATAATGAAATCCATGTACAAATTGCAGAAAACACTTGATCTATCCTTTTAATGTTATATACTGTTTCATATTTTGTAGTGGCTTTAATTCTCAACTACAGTAGACATGCAGAAAAAAAAAACTAGGAAAAATGTTGGCTGTTTCAAAGTTTTGTTTGAGCTTTTTAAACTGAGTGATTAGCAGAAATAATGACCCTGTCAGCCTTAATCACATTAAAATGTGGTTAACATCATTTAATTTTTTCCACTTAATATGCGAAAATTTCCAGTAGATTTGCAGTGAAGGCCATTGAAATTCCATTAGAACAAGAATAAAAATTTCAGGCATCATTTATTCAGAGAGGGAATAAAGGTCTCGACTGAAAACTGCTGAATCTTTCTATTAGGGAAACTATGAATCATTGCATCGAGCAGTACCTTCAGCTTCTACAGTACTAATCTGGGTTGCTTCTGAATGAATGGAATGCATTTGTAGTGTGGTGCTTTTCTGAAAATTGCAACATATAAGTTTTGCACAAATTCAGTAAGTGTTTTCCCCATAAAAGATTATTATATAGTATTTTATAACTGCTGTAGAGCTGGGGAAATACTTCTGGTTTAGATATCTCATCACCGTGAAGTTCCATAATTTGCATTATTTTTATTAAAACATTTAAAAATGTATCCTCTTTCTGATTGATATGTAATGTATAGTTGTGGTTTCTTTGTGGTTAATAGTAAAATGAGGACATGTACAGCTATGACTAGATATTAAATCAAGTCTCCTGCACTCTTGGCGTTTCTTGTTGCATGCTCCACAGGTATGTACCAGAAGTATAGCATACAATAACTGTATGAACGTGCTAGAGAAACTATCGACTGCATCTATTTCTGAGAGACATTTCTAGGAAAGTTGCAATGTTTGTTAGCTTTACTGGGTTTCAGTCTGCTCTATTTAAGTTCCCACTTTTTGTCCTTTGCCTGTGTAAAGAGAAGATTTCATCTGATAAGTGTAGACACTAGAACTTCAACTGTATGTTCTGTGCTTTTCTAGACTATACTGAAAGGACTCTTATTGAATAGTTCTTCAAAACGACTACTACTGTATGTGTATGATAATGTATACTATCTTTATTGAATTGTCCTTGTGAACAAAACAAACAGAGCCTAGTTCATTTCAGCTTATTGCATAATTACTTTGTCCTCTTTCTAGTGGGAAAAATCATTAAAATGCATTGGATTTGTGCAGAACACAAATTTTTAAATTTCAGTAGTTGTATGGTTGTATGGTTAATTTTTTAAACAGAATGTACAATGGTAAATATTTAATGCAGTGCTAAATACTGTGACTTACACAGTGGCCAAGGAATTTTTCTTTGAAATAGCTGTTACTAAACTTAAGAATTGAGGAGATGTAACACGAATTTCGAAGTGCCTCTGATCCAAATGCACCTCTGTATGTTGAGGAATGAAGGAAACTGAGTAGAGGTGGATCCCTGGCCAGAACCAGAACTGTTGACCCCACAAATGAGATAAAAGGAAGTGGGAGCATGAGAGTGACCAAAAGCTAGGGTAGGAGGGAGGTGCAAATTGAATTAAGAACTGTAAGTTTTGAGGGGTGGCATTTGGAAGCATCTTGCTGAAGAACTGTCGGACCAGGATAAAAAGCTTGAAAGCTGGAGAACGACACTGGGAAAAGAAACCAGAGTGAGCAAGAGAATGCAAAGAACTGTCAGATGGGAAAGTGGCTGTGTATTAGGAATATGCATCAGAAGAGACTACTCACTAGATTTTTCTCCTTAGAAAGCAAAGCATGAAATCCAGAGTTACTATGTCTTATTTATTCTTCTGTTCTTAGCAAGTATCTGTGACATCTTCTAGCAGAACACCTTACCTCTCCCCAGCTTTAGTCTGTTGGGGGCAAAAACTCCTTGTGTAAATGTTAGCTCAAAGACGGTTTGTGTGATGGTATGTAATGAGTATGTTTGGTCTAGAATTCAACATGTTTATTGGTTGGTTTTTTAGAAATTAGGAAATTGCAGCTATATTGTGTCTTGATGTTGTAATGCAAAATACTTCAAAATCAGAAAAATGGTGGAATGAAGTTTGCCAATGCATTTCAAAATCCATGTCCTGCAGCAAAGGGCTGTTTGCTCTCAGATGACCAAATGGCTCCCTTTCCTTTACAGCCAACCTTGTCTTGCTCCATGCAAAGGACAAGCTTGCTTTTGAGGATGCAGTAGGCCTGGGTACGATAGGAGACTTCTGATAATGGGATGCCCTTCCTCTGGAGCAAAACTTGATACTGATGTGGAACTGGAGGAGGACAAGGAGCAGCTTTATGTTAAAGGCATTTTACATGCATGGAGATTTGGTGATGGAGAACTGGATTTTATTTCTGTCTTTTAGATTTCTGTTTGTGATGCCAAGTAAGAAAATTCCAATAGAACTGTCACACATTTTAAAATAGTCCTGTGCTTAATTGTATTCATTTGACCAGCTAGGATAATGAAGTCCAGTGTTCTCCTTAGTGCTGCTTTAAAAATGTGTACCTTGCCCAAATTTTGAAATTACTTCTGGCAAGCTGTGATACAAGTACTGCAGCCACCTCTTCTGCCTTGCCCGTGCTCTCCTGATGTGTGGTACTGGTAACTATACATGATATTATGGACTAATTCTGACTTTGGTTACATTTTATTTTCTAAGAGCAGAACTCCTGGAGTTTAGTTTTCCAAGAGTTTCAGTCTTGGTTCCTTACAACAGTGATTCCTAATTTTTACTCATTATTTAAAAAGCAGTGACATGGTGCACTGAACAGCAGGTAGCATCATGTTCTGTGGCTTGGGAGGACTTTTTGCATGATGATCACTCTGCTAGCCAAGTTGAGTATGTCATGGTTTTCTTCAAGACTTTTGCCCAGGGTTGAGTTCTTCATCCCTTTTGCCCAGAGGATGCATTGGTTTTTACAAAATGTGTTGTGGGAACTTGATTTGTAGGAGATGGAGACCTCTTTGTCCCCCTTTTACATTTCTGCATAGCTTTTATGTACTTCTGAATTCATAAAGTGTAGTGCTTCCTTGTAACTATATGGTAATCCCTAAATTACTGTAATCCCTCCTCTGCATTCAGTACAGAACCAGTTATTGTTGGTAGCTATGCAGTATAATGACTTTCATAAATTAATTAAGGTGGGTTTTTTTTAATAGCTGATTGTTTTGCACTTAGTTTTGAGAGGCTATTCACAAAACCTCCCTGCCACCTTGGGTTGAAAATGTTCTGATAATTTCCAGCCTACGTTTTCCATATCTGGCTTACTTCACTGGTGGTTCTGGCAGCTTTGTCTTGCAGACTAAATAGTGTCCTATCTAATTGTTGTTTACCTCCTGTACTTATTTAAAGCAGACATTATCCATTTTCTATTTGTCTCTGTCCCTTACATGAGGTTCCCATTCCTCTGATTATCTTAGACCTGTTCTCAATTTAGCTGACCACAGCTGCACATAGTATTCTCTCCATGCTTTCATGAATACCTTATATGCAGATGTAATGCATCCTGTTAAACAAAGGGAAGCATTTCCAGTAGGATCTGTAGATTACATTTGCCTTTTCCCTGTTGCCTTGTCTTGGTGGCTTAGAGTTCCTCTGAAAAAGACTAACCCATTGTGATCCCTCTTCTATGTCACTTTGAGTTGATGACGGCACCGATGACCTCCCTTGAGGAAAATGTCTCCTGCTCTGGTATTGAATGTAAACTTTGCGTGCAACTAATGTTTGTGTCGAGGTCATGAGTGTATTTAAGCAAGATCAGTTGTAAGTTTGATCCTTGTGAAACTTGATTAACAATATCCTTAAACACCAATTAGTTCTCCTGTTGACAGATCCAGTGCATTACTCACTAGTCAGCATGTACAAATTCACTTCCCCCTCTTTTTCCAGCTGCATGAGTAGTTTCGCACACAGCACACTATCAAATACTTTCTAGATGTATTTCTTCTGCATAGAAAATCATACATCATATCAACGAGAGAATAAATCTATCAGGGCATGCTTTATTTTTTTATTTAAACCAAATTACTTGTGTTTACCAAGATTATTTTCTTCTTTGACGGTGTTATTGCTTAACCAAACCAGAATAGCATTGTATCTGTTGCTGAAGTGACTCTTTGGTGGAGAAGTGGAAAGACTATCATGTCCCAGAATAACTGCCCACTATTATTTTTTTAGTACTTTAACTTTGACTAGGTCTGCTTTTAACCATATATTACTACTACTCTTGCTGTTGAGCAGGCCTTTTCCAAGCTTCAATTCTGTGGCACTTCTAAAATAAAAGAAGATTCCATTAGAGCATTAAAACAGGAGCAGTGCTTTTCCTTGGTTACTAAAACTTACAACTCGTGTTCTAAAAGAGTGTGATTGCTTGAAGCAAATAGTGTTTCTGATGGTAAGAACACATATAGATGCAAGTTGAATAATTCACAACTTCACTATTGCTTTAGGTATATTTTATTATTTTAGTCTTCATTGCATGATTGAGCAAAGCGTTTTCAGCTACTGTTTTGGATGGAAAGGATGAATATACAGAAAATAGAAGTTTTATAGAGGCTGTTAGAAGTCTAGGGTTTTTTTTTACTTGGGAGTTGATTAATGTTTTACATTAATTTTTTAATGCCAGTGCACTGTGCGCCATAGTTTTTTTCTTCTTCAGTGTTAACTGTAGATTGGACCACATTTTTTTATAGTATATCCCATGCATACGTGAACTACTTTGAAAAAGTGAAATGATGTGATGTTTAGCTACAGAGAAATGTCAAAAACAATGCATTTATATGATATGAAAGATTTGCAAGCGCAAGCTAGCAATTGATAGTAATATTATAATTAGCTCTTTATACAGCCTGTTTTTTATTCATGAACATTTTCATTTATGTTGACAACTATCATGTATAAAACCACACATGGAGCCTTTTTCTCTACTCAGAAGAGGCTGAACACACAGTAGTAGTATGGGTTTGGGCTTATGTTCTGACTTCCTATTGAAAAATGTATTCTGGGCTAAGTCATAAAAATTACAGTAGCTTGCATTTTAGCTTTGGCTTTTTGATCCTACTGTTGTTAGAGCTAGTGTCTGTAAGGGTAAAACACCACAGGGCACTGTAACTTCATAAGGTGGAACTTCTTTTCAGTCGAGTAATTTTTTGTTGTTGAAATTGCTGAGGGTGTTGAATACATCCTAATTCCATAATCTATAAGAAAATGAAGATATGCAAACTAGTAGTTTTATAATAAATTTTAGTTTTGTGTTTGTAAACAAAAATGTTTTGTACGTGCCCACCCACAGGAGTATTTATTTCTGACATAAATTTACTTTGTTGTTCCATTTTCAGCCATAAAAACCCTCATGTCTAACAGATCCTTTGCAATCTGTCAGATATAGATGGAGCGTCATTTCAGACACTGATCCAGATACTTATTCCTGCTTCTGATAAAATCAAAGTTAGTGTTCCCCTAGGACAAGTATGTTTTAGCAGACGATTCAGATGCTGTTAATTTTTTTCATTTCACCACAGTTTAGACAGGTAAACAGACTGTGTCTGTAAAATTGAACTTTTTTGTGACAGCTTTTCAAATTAGTGAAGTGCATTTCATACAAGGCATCTCTGCACAGTGTGGAAATCCCGAACTCATTTACTGTTTTACTTGGACATGGACATGTTCATATGACAGTACAGTACATGCTGTTGTATTTATTAGACAGTATTTTGGGGAAATGTATCAGCAGGGGGTAAGACTGAGGCACACCCCATAATTTTACATGAGCATCTTAGGCACTTAAGGTTAGGGTCAGTTTCTAAAGCGGCCTGTGAAAAGGGGAGTTGGAAGATGCTTTAAGAAGAAAGTGAGAAAAGGAGCCCTAATTTAAGTGCTCTGAAATGCCCTCAGAAGAGCCTCCTGCTTCATTAACTGTGTAGGGAGCAGAGCAAGATTAGGTATCTAAATCAGGTGATAGGATGTCGGTAATTAAGCCTTGTATTCTTTGAGTTGCTGTAGGTTGAATATTAACCATTCAACTAAATAACTGTTACACTGGGAGCTTAGATGGTGTTCTTTCTCTGGATGAATATCCAAGTTAGTTTCTGATTTATTGAGTAGCACATTCCAGTGTAATAAGCTTCATATTTTCTTCATCAAACTCCCCCCACAACTTAGTCCAATATCCCCAGCTTCTATGATTCTTATTACTGGTCTCATTACAATTGTTTCTTAAAACATCGCTCATACTATTTTGTGGTCACAAAGTGTTAGTACTTGGTAGTGGTCCAAGGGGATGGAAGAAGTACGCAGGGTTTATTATTTTAAACCTAATGCTGTTATTGTGGTAGTATTTCAGTCTTGCAATTTGAATACTTACATAGTTTTTAACAACTAATGGAGGGAGGAAGAGAGCATTCGTGTGAATTCTGTGATCTGGAGAGGCTCTGCAGTTAAGATCACACAGATTAATTCTGGAGAAGCGAGGAAGGCATCTCCCTCAATCGTGTGTCTCAATCCCCATTAAGAGAACTGGGGGGGAATGTTCTGACTCTGTTTAGGTTTCATTAAATTGTTGTGTGACATTAGCTAAAGTCAAAATTAACACGTTGTAGTCTGCGTTTGTGTTACTTGTAGGATTTTTAATTAGCACTAGTAGAATGTATTTCCAATTACTCTTTATAGTGTCTTATTTCAAGTGTTGTTAGTATATATTGGGATGAAGGTTGGACGTGATGATCCTAGAGGTCTTTTCCAACCTGAATGATTCTATGATTCTATTCTATTTATTTCATGACACAGGAGTTTTATGCACATCATATTTTTTTGGGGGGAGTATGGCCTTGTATTTGCTTGTGTACTCACAGTACATGGACGAATCCAAGAATATAAATTTTAAATGGTGTTATCCATTATGCATTTCATGTACAGTTTCTCTTAAGACATCAAATGTTTTTGGATCAAATATTCTATTTATGAATGGCTTATTTCTAATGAGATTACATATTTGAGACTTTGCTATAATAGTGTTGATATGAATTGTGCTACCTTTTGAATTGTGCTACCTTTTTTTGTACAGGACCCTTAAGAATAGAGCCATTTGACATAAGAAGCCCTGTCAAGAGACAAAATTTAAAATTATTATGCCATAATGTAAATCTGATTACGGAATAGGGATTCTTTCTACTAACCTGTAGTAGTACCTTAATCATCATAATTTTGCACATAAGTCTTCTTAGTGAGACTTGCTCCTTCTGCTATAATTTCTGAACAAGCATTTGTTAAATTATTTTGTTATAGTTTTCAGTATAACCTTTCAAAACTCTACATTTTATAAATTATAGCAGAAAGAATGACAAGATGTGACTTTCCAAAGGCATCTTTTTTGTCCAAAGTATGTGTGCTGCAAGTGGAGCCTGTGCTTTATTCTCCCTGACAGCACCAGCCATGTCTCTTTTTTTTTTTTTTTTTTTTGGCTAAGACAGAATTAATTTTCGGAATTGGCAGACCAAGGAGAACTAGAGATTGTGAGCCTTTCACGTACCAGCAGGTGCGACAGCAGCAGTGTAGTGCTGTTTTCATTATTGTTTAAGTCATAATTGGTCTTGATCACTTTAATGGGGACCATAATTTGGATAAAGAGATATTACCGAAGTCTTGAAAATTTTGTCAGAGATGAATGTTTTAAAAATGGATTTCAAGATCTCTCTTCCTTGGGAATGATGCTTCTTATAAATGTTTAAAACAGGGTTATCTTGACTGACCTTTTCTTAGATGGAATTTGCTGTATAAGGTACTGAAAAATCTTTTCTTACTGGGACCTCTATATTGATCAGCAGAAAAAGTCATTCTGGGTTATTTTACCCCTTTCTGTCTGTCTTTCCACCGTCTTGGTATTTTTTATTTCAAACTTGGTTGTAGGTTATCAACTTGGATTTTTCTATTATGCATGCTTTATTTCTCCTGCTTATAAAAGCACTTTGTCCATTAACTGCTGTCTGTACTTGACTTACAGGTAGTCTCATGTTCTCTTTTTTTCACAGTTTCAACATCTTGCAAACACAAAACAGCTAAAAAAGTTCCATGTCAATTAAGACAAATCTTTATGTGAAATATGTTCAAAAAGTGGTCAGTAGTATAAAGATGTAAATAAAGTGTTACATCCTCATGCGTTTTTAACATACCATTAAACAGTGAATATCTCAGGTAGCTTTTTAGGCCAGATAAACTGAGAACTGTATAGTAATACTGTATTATGTTAGACAATTTGTTAACAGAATCACATTCTGAGGCCATGAAGTGCTTTCATATGAATTTCCGGAATATTGCCTTGAATGTTTTTCCCCTGTCAATTAATAGCTTTCTGCATTGAAGAATCTATTTTTAAGTGATTTCATATAGGATACTTTTTTACTCAGGAGTCATACCATATACAAGCATTCTCCAATAATAAACACCAAAATTCCTGTGAACTTGGCGTCATGGTATTTTTATGGCAAAATGAATTGGTCCATCTTAAAAGAAGAGGGGTGGAATATGAAAGAAATACATTCTCTCTCCCTCCCAAAACTGCTTTTTGCTAGGTTATTTCTGTTGGTGAAGAGCTTGAGGATACCTGCAGGAAGTGCTAGTAGGGCCCTGCTCCATGTGCAGCTGGTAGCAGAAAAGCAAGTGTAGCATCTGGATGGATAAGGAATGGGATGAGAAGCTCATGTCCAGATTATGAAAATGTTTCTTTAGGATCTGGGATGCAACATGAACTAAAATAGTAGGTGCAATACTGGTCACCCCATCTAACAAATGATTTTGCAGAATTATAGGGCGTTTGAGATAATGACCATGATAGAGATCGAGGCCCTGGACAAACTTACCTTGACACAAGAGGCAAGACAGCCTGGAATTACTTATATTTGAAAGGAGAATGTTAAGTCAATTGTAAACCCATCTGTAGTAAATGGCAAATGATCAGAAACTTCTACTTTTCTTGATAGATCTGAAATGACAACAAAGTTTAGAAGTGTGAAATCCAGATCTGGTAGAATGAAATACTTTATATACCTATTCTGCCATAAGATTCCTGAGATCATGGGACATGTCTCAAGTCCTGAAAAGGATGTGGTAAAGAATTTTAAGGTCTATTCCACTGTGTGTTTCATGGCTCAAGTCAGTCTGTGTTGGAGATGTGAGTTATATCTAAGATGTGAATAGATTTTCTGTGTTGGCCTCTTAAGGGTCATCTGGATGCAGTGACTAAATGCAGACATCAGACTCTAGGAACTTAAACCATTCAGGATGCACAGGATAAATGAAGCTCTGAGTTCCTGAAGCTCTTGTCCTGAGGGGCTGAGAGGAGGCTCCTGGCCAGGGAGCAGCCCAGTGTGTGGAGGAAGTGCTTTTGTTATGAAGTGTTATTAGAAAGTATTGGCAGGTGGGGGATGGGAAAGGACCTTTTGAAATGTAAGGATTGCTGTGTTCCTCAAGACCATCTGGGAATGGGAAATAACATAATATATTTGTAAATGTCACTGATGATTTGAAATGGGATTGCCTGGATCAACAACAGGTACTCCCAAACCTTCTGTAGGTTTATCTTCTTCATAAAAAGCAAACTGTCATGGTGGGGACGAAAGTACCTTTTTATTCTTTAATGTTTTCCTGTTTAGTCTTCCTTTTTCTTTAGTGCAAGAGTATACCCTAAAAAAGGCCAGTAGCAATAAGAATTACTCATGTTAATCTGTTACAGCAGAGTACTGCAGGTGCTTTCTGCTTGCCATTCTTAACCACTGACCTGTTGTGTGATACAAAATTATTATATACATTGGTTTCATCGTTTTCACCATTGCATAACGAGGCTGTGAATTAATTCTTATTTATATATGAATATATATGCATGTTAATCTATATATATGTACAGCACTGAGAACAGTGGGATCTGATCTCTGTGGAGTCTGTGCATGCTAAGACAATAGAAGGGAAGGACGTCACCTATGAACTGTCACACAGTTATTACTTGTCTAAATTGTCAGGTGACTCTTAGTATTTTGTTTGTGATAAATTTAATGATATTGCATATAGTAAAAAATATACTTTACTACATATTGGGATTTTTATTAAGCCTGTAAAGGTTTCAATGCCTCTCAACATTCTTGTAAATAAGATAGAAAACATCGGCTAGATGGAAACTACTGGAAGTGTGCAAAACACTGGAGTGTGCAAGACTGGTTGGGGGATAATATGCAGAGCACAGTTATCAGTGTTTCACTTTCCAAATGGAAGAATATCTCATTATGAGATCGGCAGAAGCGGCTGCTAGTTGAATACTGTTACGTATTTCCATTAATGAGCTGGATGATGAGCAGCATTCTTGTTAAATCTGTAGATGACCTCCAAACCAGGAGATGTCCAAGCATGTATAGAACAAAATCAGAATTTAGGAGCATCTCAAGAAATAGAAGAAATCATTAGGAAAAAAAGAGCTAGAGTGCAACTTCTGAGAAGGATTTTATGCAGGAATACTCAACTATGCAAATACGGTATTAAGAATAACTAGTCAAGCAGGGTCATACGAACTGAGCACGAGATAATGCTGCCGCGCTGTCACAAAAAAGCAAATGCTATACCGAGTTTTATCAACAGGAGAATTACCTGAAAAATGTGCGAGTTAATCCTCTAGCTATTTTTAATGCTTTCAAGACCTTATTATTGAGAGCTCTGAGGAGTGCAGTAGGTACTGTGTGCTTCTAGGAACTTTTAGACCAATTGGAGAGAGTCCGGAAAAAGGTTCAAAGTTAGAAGTAATGTGTGGCTTACAAGGCTCAAAATAAAAATGAAAGACCTCCATTTTTGAGTATGTAAAACGCTGCTGTAAAGAAATAGGGAGTGTGTATTCCCAGTCCATAGTGTATAACCTCAGTTAAACAAATGCATTTAAATTGATATAAAGGTGGCTTGGGCTACACGTAGGGAAAACTTTTCAACAGTGGGGAGCAAAGCACTGAACAGATTGAGCTGGGAAGTATTTAAAAACCCAGGGCTGCTCAGAACTGCCAGCAAGAGCGTGTTGGAATTACTAGGTCCTCTTGTTCACACTCCTATCTGTACATCTTTTTTTTCATTTTTTTGTATATTTTGATCACTTAGTTTGATCTTACCTCATTATCTACATTTGTTTCTTTCCTTCTTGTGGTGCTGCCTAGTATTTTCTTCTTCCCTGCCATGCTATTTTGTTTCTCCTCTTTTCCACTCGTATTTCAGGTGTAGAACAGAAAAACAATTGTTTCTCTTCTATGAGTTAGATGGGGATTTTTTTGGTCTTGCTTGTACAAAAGCATACTTTCACAGATCCCCTTTCTTCTCAGGGGTCAGTTTTTCAGCTCATTTTGTCTTGCAGGTGTCCACTGAGCTTAAGTTCTCTCTGCAGCTTCTCTCTTCCATCACTACTTCTGATTTCCATCTGAACTCTGTCTCTGTTCCCAGCTGGATGTCTCATGTGAAACGCTGTCAAATATCGATTTGTAGTTAATGTTCATTCTGCAACTTTTGTACCTCTTTTGGTTTTCTTCAGGTTTTGGTTTCTTTTGCCTCAGGAACCGTCACCATTTTAAAGTGAAGGCACTACGTTCTGCACAACTCCCCTTTCTGGTGCTCTTTGCTTACTGGCCTTCTCAGTGAGTGCCCTCATTTTTAAACCTTTGTCCAAAGTCTGCTCTGCATCCTGATTCAGTATCAGGAATTAACTCTGGTAGTTGTCACAATCCTTCTGCACTTGGAAGTCACAGGCTTCTTTCATTTACTTTTTCTGTCAGGCTGATGTAGAGTTAAAAACTGGAATGCCCTTAAATTATGCCTCTGTCAAATTTTGGAATCTAGTAGCAGCAAGAAAACATCTTGATCTTCACAGCTTTTCTGAGTTCGTAGTAGGTACCTGACATGCTTTTGTCATTCCTTATCTCCCTGTTGGCCAACAGTAACAGTGTTAGGTGGAATTGGGCATCTTAATTCCTCTTGACCGTTTTCCCTAGTCAGAATTGTGAGTGCTGCCTTCACTTTCAAATTGTTCAGGTCTGGTTTTGTTTCTATCTCAATTTTGTTCTTGTGTCAGATTTTTGCAGTTGTCTTTTTAATTGAGTTTTCAATTCAACTTTTATTTAACATTTTATTTTTTCTATCACAGAATGAATGGTTGTCTTACTGTCTCTTGGGTCTGCATTTTTTCCAGAAAGCTTTTTTTTTCTTTCTTTCATTT
>VZZY01023349.1:0-19183 GCA_013400335.1 Eurystomus gularis | reverse complement strand
TCAGTGGGAATAATCCATAATAAAAAGGAAACCTTTGGGACTATCTGTCCAACTGCCATATATAAAACAAAGCAGAAAATAGTGTTGGATGCTTAGCTGTACATTAAGCTACTGACACCCGCAGCATCGAAGATAAAAGACATAATAAAAAGAAAGGTTAATTAGCAATATCTGAGGTGCTGCTCTTTGTAGGGCTTATTTTGCTTTACGTCACACCTTTCATTTCCAATTTCTTCTTTTCAATTTTTTTTTTTTTTTTTAGCTCAAGCTAGAAATACTTCTAATGCACTCTGAACAAGTGTGCACTAATACAAGTCTTTTGAACTCTGTGAGGACTAGAATTTGGCAGGTGCAATTGCTGGGAGGGGGACCTTAAACACTGAAGTGATGGGGCCCAAATTAAACCCTCTCAAACTTAATGACAGTTGTACTCCTGAAGAGAAATATCATACCGTTTCACCTAAGAGTTTGTGCTTTTATTAATAATGGGAAGCCTCTATCCTCTTAGAGGATATCTGTCCTGCCTCCTGCAAACATTTATGGCCTGCCCTCTTATACCTTCTCTGTGAGCACATCTATAGTTAAAAGCTACTATTTCATTTAGCTAAACCACATTCTGTTAATCATAATATTTTACAAGTTTCTTCCACGGTGTTAAATACATTTTGAGTGCACAGCTGGAAACCTCTATGCTTTAGGAACTTCTCAGTCAGCATCTGGTCCACAGAGGATCAATCTGATGCCAGCATAACTAGTACTGAACCTAACTTCAGTCTTTTCTTCCTCATGCATCCCGAGATCTTGGGAGCAAGCTTAGGATATGCAATTCAACAAGGACTATGTACCATGGGTATTCTAGGAAAGAACTATTAACGAAAAAGGATGGTAGTACTAGTAAGATAGCTTCAAATGGAGATTTTGGAAAGATGTGAAATGTACGTATCTTCTACTCTTAACACATATTTTATATATGGAGGTTTTGTTTCATCACTTCATTGAGAAAAGATCAGAGAGAGGTAAAGTCCAGTATATTGCTTGAATGAAAGATAGAGATTATTTTCCATTTAGAGTTGCATTGTGATTATACCATTACCACATTTCATATTGAAAGCCTCAGTACATTAGGTCAGTTTATGTGCATATTTTTTTTTCTAAGCAGTTTCAAAATTAAGTAAAAAATATTATTTTTTTCTGGTTTTGTTCTATTCTTACTTTTATCTAAAAGTAATTACCTAGATTGGTAATATTTATCTCTCTGTACTTTTACAAAGGGAGATAAATTTATATACGAGCAAACATCTTACAAAAGGAAAACTTTTGATCAAAGTCGTACAACCACAAATTAGTTTCATGAGTAGTCTTGACCAAAATAGAGGTCTTCTACTTCAAGAACTCTTGTTCTAGCCTCTTTCATCTACACTCTCTACAGTGGCTAGGCTAGAACCTCCCATACAGATAATACATGTACCTACAGCTGAATAACCTTACTTAATTTTTGTAGCACATGCATATATCAAGAAGCCTACTTCTAATTAAAAATAAATACACAACTATGTAATTTCACTGACTGCAGAAAAGTTACTTGTCATTTATATCCATGTCCTTGCATTGTCATCACTACAATTATTACTCAAATACAATTGCAAGAAGAAAACTTTTCAGTTAAGATATTCCATCTTCTCTTAATTTAAAAGATATGCAAGATCTCACATGTTAATGGCCATGATCAAATGCTGTAAGATCACAAATTTGCTAGAGAACTTTTTTCCTTGACACTTTCTAGACTTTGTAGTGAATCTTCCTTTTCGTTCTCTTAAAAGTCTCCACCAGACACAACACTCATTCTAACACGGTTCATCTTGAAGTTGACACCTGATAGTTATTGTACCAAGTAAAAAAGAAAACTCACTGATATTTCCTACATTTGTTATCTAGGCTCTTCCTGAAGTAGGACTGAATTAATACCTATCTCAAACAGGAGGAGGAATCTTAGCTTCCTTGGAATGGTTTGAAGAATGTTTTGAACCTTTCAACAAAAGCAAATGCACAGGAGGTTCACTACTCCTTAAATCACACAGAGAATGATTGAATTTTTATTCACCTCCAGGGGAACAGAATTTTGCTTGGGATCCATGAAGAAGGAAGCTGCTTGCTATTAGCATCTGGACCAGTGAATCAAAAAGAAGTAGAAAAGAGTGTTTCCTAAACTAATCAAGAAAGAAATAGAAGGAATCATTAGGACAAAATGAATCCACAGTGTTTTTTAATTACTTTTTTGAAATGTCTGAAGTGCCTTCATAAAAAAGGTATTTACTCTCCCAGAGGTAGCAATGCAGTGAAAGGGGTGTCAGTTCAAAGCAAAATCTATAGGTCCTGCCTAAGTTAATGACAAAAGAGACAAAGTTTAGACCAGGGGTCCTCAAACTTTTTAAACAAGGGGCCGGTTCACTGTCCCTCAGACACTGTCGGGGGCCGGACTATAGTTTGGAAAAAAATGAACAAATTCCTATGCACACTGCACATATTTTATTTGTAGTAGTGCATAAAAAAAAACAGGAAAAAGAATGCCGTATCCGGCCCACGGGCTGTAGTTTGAGGACCCCTGGTTTAGACTAAGGTGAATGAGCCTCAGGGCTGAATTCTCTCAGCCCTACAAAGGAACTGGTCCGTTCTAGAACACCTCACATGAGAACTTCTGAAGTACTTGTAATCAGCAATTTGAAAAAAGATTTGTAACACAGAGGTCATGCCTATTCATATACAGATTTTCTTATGACATTTGTCTGAAATAACCCTTCACCTTGTTGTTTTATTGCCATTGGGCCTATCTATTTTTTACTACTACTGAGACACTGCTAAAACTTAAAAGTGATGATACATTCACAAATTTTCATTCTTTGGTCAAATTCTGAATCTGTTTCTGTCTCAGTCATTCTTATTAGAAATAGCTGAACAAACCTTGTCTATCTGGAAAATCCGATCTTCAGAAAAATGCTATTTCCGTGGTGCAAGAGAATGTAGTAGAATCCATATTTTCATGTGCATTATGTTTTAAAAAAGAAACTAAATACGTTGATGAATATGCTTTTCATTCTTTTTAATAATCATATTATGAGTACAAAGTGGCTTAAGGGTTTGAATGGCGATGTAATAATTCAGCCATAGCACTGTTAATTACACTTTTGGCCTCATGCTTCAACCATGTTAGCCATAAATTATTGTTTTATGATTAACACCTTGTGTCTTAAGAAAGAGATTATTAGAGTATAATAACTCCAAGACTTTTATTCAACCAGTTAAGTATTTTCAGCACCCCTTAGATTAATGCTTAAATTAAAAAAAGAAGAAAGGTGATAATACGTACTTGAGAATTTTAGATAACAGCTACTAATGCCTTCGTAGAGATCAGAGAACCATATAACAGAAATAGAATGAGACAGGATTTATTGGAGTGCTACACTAAAAGAAAATGTCACTATCTAGAGTAGACATGTCTGAGCACATGAATAAACATCAACTAAAAGATGATACTTAGCAGTCTGTTGTGACATGCTATAGAAATTTTTTTCTAGCGCTTGGGAAATAAAGACTGTCACAAAACTGTTAACTTCACAATATGTCTGAACATATTAAATAAGAAAACAAAGAAATCAAACTCTCAGTGAAAACAATTACATTAGAGCAGCCATGTGAACTAACTTTAGTTGTTTAGCTTAAGTAAACTATTCCAAATCTTTAACAGCAGTGACTTTATACCTGTGTACGTCTCAATGGTTAATTTTAGGCAAAAATTCTAAGAGCACAGGAAACAAAATAGATGACTAGAGACTGACAATTACAATAATAAGCTATTAATATTAGCAATTTTGCTACAGCCTGGTAACAATGGTCATTGAAGCAATTGCTGTGGGCATTAGATTAATTCTTAGTAAGCATTTTGAAGAAAAATGAAAAATCAGAATTTCAAGAGGTATTGTTTTTCTCTGTATACCATCTTTACACATTTAATTATGTCTGTTTGCAGATGTGTATTTTTTCTCTTAAACATTCTAGAGAGATGAGGAAACATAAGCACACTCTAAACTGTAATTCATTGTTTTTAATATGGAAGGAAACTGTGAACAACACAAACCATACTTTTCTCAAATCTTCCCACAGAGTTACAAGTGAGCAACTTGTTCACTGTATGATACCTGAATACTTTATATAGAGCCTTGAAACATAACTTTATATTTTAAAACCAAGCACACCTTTTTTTCCTTTTTTTTTTTAATTTGCCAAACAGATCGTAATGCTAGCAATGCACACATTTACCAATTGCCTATAATAGACCTTGTTTGGACTGGAATACTAACAAAGTACTAAGCTACTATCCTCTGTTTTAAACACATGAGAAGGGGATACCAAATATGGCCCTGGCTGTCCTCTGGTATCATCTCCATTTCTGCTGTAACGCACACAAAGACAGTCATTGGAAAAGAAATAAAATAAAAAAGCATCCTCAAATGATGACAAAATATAAGCAGAAAGATCTTACAACCTGTACCAATACATTTGGAACAACAGATGATACCTGATGATACCTATTTTATATGGATATGTCTAAGATACTAATGCTCTGAAGCTCTTGTTCGGGCGTGAGGGTTACTAAAACCACCTTTCTCCAAGTATATTCATTACTTTAAACCACTGTCTTCTCCAGTTAAGAAGTATGGAATAAAGATGATCTTTTCCAGACACTGATGAGCAGATCAGTATGCTCTTCTTGGCCTCTTACTTCGGAAATTAAGCACAACAAGGCCAGCAGACTGCCTTCACACTTGTACACTTCAGTGAATTCAGAGGGTCTACATTAATGAATCTCCTTCTCCAAATCGAAACTGGAATAAGCAAAATGAAGTGATTCTGTGTACAAGTAGATTGTGTTGTTTAGGTAGTGAGGAAGAACTCAAAGTCTGAACTAATGATTTATTTACCAAAATCAGAATTTAACATCAATTATTAAACAAAGATCAGAAGAACATAGTGCAGAGACAAGGAGAGGAACCCTGCCTCTGTATCTGGGAGTGATCACAAACTCATCCTAACAAATTCACAAGTATATAACATTTCATTCCAAACCTCTTACAGGGTTGGTTACACCCTTACAGAAGTTCATCTTTATTCCCTACAATGTTGCTATATTTTTAAACAGAAATCACAGAAAACTATAAATATATTTTTAAAACTTTTTTTTAATTTACATTTCAGAAAAGAAAAAGACAAAAAACAAACCACAAACTTTGACGCTGGAGAATAATAAAAGGCCACATTTCTTCTCTTAAAGCAAGCAAGTATTTTTATTAGAAAAATTGAGAAATGCTGTTTAGGTAAAAATTTCTTTCAAGCTAGGTTAAAGGATTTATAGGTAGAAGATACCTATATAGATGATATTTAATCTTATAATTACTGAACTAGACTCATGGTAATGTTTTATGTCTCCAGTGATAAAATGTTAAATAAGTCTGTTGCTGTTATTCTAGCACCAGTACTTATACTGTAGAATGTTGTGGTTTCATTAATCATGCTGAAGTGCAGCAATTATTTTTGAAATGTTTCCTGTGTAGTAAAATTGTTTTTACTGTATCTTGGTATTTTCTTCTCTTATGCTTAAACTATTTTCTATTTTCATACTTGGAGCCCTTGCCTTCATTCTTACAGCTTTTGCCGACCTTTGGTCGCAATTGCAAAGCAGCTTAATCATTTGCCCAGTTACATCTCTGACACTGAGTGATTGTTCATGTCACAGCATATTGAGTTTATTTACACATAATTGTATCATACCAAGCTTTCCATTACTCTACACTACTAATCTCAGTTGAATCACACTACTCAACAATAGTTGATAATGATGCTATCCAGAGGGTTTCCCCTTATTTCACAGCACAAAATTCCTTTTTGCAGCATATTGCAACTATTTAAGGTAATTTCAAGTTTTTGCCTCACACACAAGTAGTGTCTTGATTCCTCTTCTCATCAAAGCATGGAAGAAAATTCTGTCTATGCAAGCTATCACCACGAGATGCTAGAATCTGACTCACAAGAGATCATGCTGGAAATACAGTATTTTACTTTGCTTGAAAATAACAAATACCAGATGGTACTCAGGAAATTACTTGCATTATAACACAAGGATATCTTAGACTCTTACATCCACAGCTAGACCATTGACTTCACTAAGGGTCTCTTCTCTTTTTGCTCTATTTGTTCAGTTCACAGAAGAGTATGATGAGAACTGACTTAAAAAACTACTTCTGGAAAACTGGAAGCCTGGATTAAAGACCATCTCCACATCAGAAGAGATTAAGTGCTACTCTGACTGTAGAAATTTGTG
This sequence comes from Eurystomus gularis, assembly GCA_013400335.1. Taxonomy (NCBI): domain Eukaryota; kingdom Metazoa; phylum Chordata; class Aves; order Coraciiformes; family Coraciidae; genus Eurystomus; species Eurystomus gularis. The sequence continues at coordinate 12,810 of VZZY01023349.1, read as the reverse complement.
CTAGTAGTGTAGAAAAATACAGACAATAAGGATTTTTAATTTAAATAGGCAATAGAAGAGTCTCAGCTCCCGAGTTTGCAGAACAAGGCCATTGTGGCGCAGCACCTAGTACAATAATTGAAAACATGCACAAAACTGAGTTAGCTCACTTGGACTACAGATTTTCCCAGGGGTGATCTCCCCCACCACCCCACAGACTCCCTTATGGCTTATCTGGATTCAGGGACATGGAGTAAGTTAAAAAATATATTTCATCTAAGGATAAACAGCTGGAAAAGATGGAAACACAAGAGGGAAAACCAGGAAGCTTAAGGTGACTAAAGCAGAAATACATGACACAACAGCAAGCTATATCTCTCCAATCTTGAGGATCAATGTAAAAGCTTTCAGAATTTCAGTCTTCCAGAAGGGCCACAGATTCAGCTTCAGGGTTTATGCATCCTGCAAGATAGAATGCCATTGTCTAGATTCCAGGCAAAGTAAGATACCTGAGAGAAATTAACTTTGTGTGGGTACACACACCTTACACACATAGCCCTCTCCCATCACCTAGTGGGATGTAGTCCACAAAATAAAATCCATTCAAAGAAAGCTGTAGTCTACCTGTTAGGAAGATTGCACAAAAAACCACTTCTGTCTAGGAGTCCATTCAACTGTCTGCTCTAGGAAAACCCTTCTGAGTTCTTGCAGAGGGTTCCTTTGGCATAGTAACATGACTGGTTTTGTACCTTTTGACTCTGAACAGAACCCCACCTGGAGAAACCTGCATAAAAATGGAGACAAACATTGTGCTCATCATTGCACATCTCAGCCGACACTTTGTTTTCTCCTGTAGGCTTTCAGCCTCTAAAATGTCCTGAAAAAATGGAACTTCTGACAAAATAATTAGTCTTTTCAAAATTTTGTAATTTTAGAGAAGCTTGAATAATTGTTCACCACCACTAATCTCCCCACCACCAGTTTCACCAAACCAATCTGATTAAAGTAGGTATACCATAATTGTCCATAGAAGAGAGCAGCACATGACAGTAAGATCAACAGTATCTGAGTCTCAATGTCATTTTAAAATTACTTGGTCCTTGAAGCCACAAAATGCCTACAATGGACTGTACAATATACATATGAAGTTGGAAAAACCTTTCTTTATGCCACTGTAAGCTCATTGACTCTCCATGTACCTCCTAAATACTGAATGAGCAACTATATTTTTTCTGTTTTTTTTTTAAATTTTAATTTATTTATTTGCATATATAGATCTCATTTCTTGACTATTACATGAATTAGTCCAGTAATGTATTCCAGAATTTTTCTACACAGGGACTGTTCTTGCTTTACACAGGAATCAAACACAATCACACTTTCTCCCTGGGAAAGAAATGTTTTGTGTATGTTTTACGTTAGAGATGTAACAAATGAGGTGATAATCTGAGCAATTATTAAATATATCTGGAGCTGTTGTTCAGTGATTTCTTGTATTATTCTTCTCTTCAGAGTATTGTGCTTTTCAATTATTATTTGAGAGTTACAGGAATTGCATCAAAGTATTTTTATGTATTTCTAAAAGTTATCAGGTTTAAGGATCGCATTTTTATGGGATCTGCTTGAACTTATAAAATAAAACTGCAATTTAAAATAATTTATTGCAGATGTTAAAGTGCAAATACATACTCTAATCTAAAAACAAGTGAAAAATACAATTCTGAGAAATAAAAAGACAACAAATAAAGATAAGGATTGACAATTAGTCTAGAGAGTGTAAGAGTGTAATGCTTGTTTGTTGTTCTTCAAGTAAAAATGCATCTGAGGAAACAGGAATGTGAGCTGAACAGTGAAGGAAAAGCAACTGCATTTAATAAAGCTAGTCAAGCAATTGTGTTTGTATTACTAAGAAGAGTGATTGTGTTGGAGAATGTTGAGCTACTTATTTAGGAAGATCAAAAGGAAGTTCAGGAAGATACGGAATAAGGGCATTTCAATGTTGCTTTGCTTCAGTTGCAGCACAGCAGCTCTGTTGCAATAGGAGCACTCTGCACCTAGTATTGTATTGTTATTGCAATTGTAACACACCACCCGCTTCTGAATCCTACGCTGGAGCAATAAATGCCAAATTTACCCTTCCTTCATGCATACATTTTTGTCCCTTTCTAAATTAGCAAATACATATGTTAATCTCATTTCTTAATTATCTAACAATGTACCAATCAACAAAAGGTCAAAAGTGACTTAAAAATATTAAACGGATTAAAAAAATTGTGTTTAAAACAGAAGAAATCTCATTGTATTATCTTTTGCACTACATCATGATTTTCTCCTCCAGTCTTTCCCTGATAGTTTTGTTGTCTTTTTTAATGTAGAAGTATAAATTGCCAAGAAATGAGAATTCACCATTGCAGCTTGGCTGAAGTTAGAGGTATAGGAGAGTTTTTGCAGCATTATATTTGTGCCATTATTCCCAAGACCATTGACCCAAGAATTCTCTGCTCCCATTTTTTCTGCTTATTTACCTTCCAGAGTGCAGATTAAACCAAGCTCTCTGTCTTCTGTGACAAAAGTGCAATAAAAAGCAACAACCGAATTTGAAATATTTATTAGAAGTGTAGAGAATGAGAAGAGAAAAGCAACCAAGGGAAAAGAAGCAGCAAAAGAGCATTGGACAAGGTTACTTTAACTGCCAATTAATGTTTAAAAATAACCTCAGCAACAAGCACAAACATGACAGTCATGAAAAAGAATAAGGCTGCAGTGTTAATAAATACTTGATATCAAATGCAGCAGCCAGAAAGTAATTTTTCCCCAGGATTTTCTATATCGAACAATCCATTTTCCATCACTTCTCCTGAATGTCCCAGTCAAAGGCTCTGAGCTCAAAGGACGCATGAGTTTTGAATTCCCGACCAGTGCACTCAGACCAAGGCCTGTATCAGGTATCCCGAGTCTGTTAGTGTGGGAACAAAATAAACAAAGCAGTAAATCCTAGTTGCAAAGCTAACAGATACGAGGATCTATCTGCAGCCTGAAGTTTACAACTCGCTTTGTCACTGTTCTGCTGCAACCCCTTGCCCCCTTGTGCCCCTTCAACTCTTGTCTGTTTAGATGGCAAGTTCTTTAAGTATTTTACAAACACACAACAATAAGAAGTACATAGCCCAACACGGCTTATGAGACCCTAGGTACAAAAATCTATAAAAACGGCAGAAACATCAACCCTTCTGTGAGACTGTTTCTTCACCATTACTGCGTTGAACGGTTCTGAAATTACTTGGGCCTCCCGTGGTTTTCACGTACCACACTCCTCTCCAAACAGAATAGGAAGAAGGCAGCGCTTCCATTGCCAAACTTATGCACAGTCAACTTTAGATGTGAGTTTTATTTTGTCTGCCTTCTCCCATATAACCTGATTAATTACATGCCTTTTCCCCCATCAGCATCATGTGTTTGAACACTGGGCTGAATTGTGACTTTACCTAATGAGCCATAAATACTGTCCTCTATAATATATCAGCTCCTGCCTTTGGGCTTCTGTTACCTAACACAAACTTGTCCTATTATTCTTCCTGTAAAGTCCTTCACAGTTTATAGTCCTCTTTCAACAATATTTCATTAACTGTCTCCTGTTTTCAATAGCTGACTTCCCTAAAAGTCATATTGATAAATTAAATTCTTTTTTTAAGTTTCAAGCACCATTCTGTTGAAACTTTGCTATATAAAAAGAGAAAATACTTAAACAGCAAAATGAGCTGAATTGCAGATATTTTGTCTTCATTTCAAAAGAATATAATTCAAATACTAAAAAGAAAACAGAACTGTAGAAAAGTACAAAGTGATTTAGGATCTCTGTATTAACTTTTAAAACTAGACTTAAATTAATGTTTCCCAAAGTCTTTTTCACCTAAAGATATAGCAAGACTTTCTAAAACCTTAGAGACTTACCTCTCTTTGAAAATGATATTGGGAAAATCTTACCCTATTAATCCTAAGTCACTTTTGAAAATGTGACAGTGTTGAAAAGAATATGAATTGCTTATTAAAGAGCTTGAAGTTTTTAATAGATATAGAGGTGCAATTAAAGACAAAGAGGTTAATGACATTTAATTTGTGTCTATGAGTTTGTTGCTTGGCAGACAGATAATTTCTTGCCTAAGGAGCTTGCTAAGAACACACAAGTAAGTGGATGGAGGTGATGGGAACAATAGAGGAACACGTTTCCTTTGAAACACAATTTCATGCATTGAGCCTCTCCCTTCACACAGAAATTAACTATTGAATTACTTTGATTACACTGGCACTTTTATTGTGTAGTTTGGACAATAATCCTTACTTCTTGTTCTTCACATAAATGTCTCCAAAGATGCTTATACAGGAGACATGGGCTAGAAAAGCTATGGATTCTCAGAAGCTGCTCCCTTTTGCTTTCCACATAGATGAAAATAATTTTCTTATTTTCAGGAAAGAATGGGAGTTTTCCAGAGTTGCAAGTCCTTGAAACTTTGCTCTGTGAATGAAGCGTTCAGCTGCTATTTTCTTACTGTAATATTTATTGTGGCATATGTTTAAAATTATATTTAATAAAATATTAGCTGTTAAGTGTTAAATATAGTTATTTAAATATAAAAAAATTTTTATTTGTAATATATATCATAAGGTCACAGTATCTCAACTTGGAATTATGTTCTGTATAATAGCTAGCTAATTATACAACTTTTCATTCTCATTAACCCTTACAAAATGGCACAGCAGCCCTGTTTCCTGACAGCTTATCCAGAAATCCTCTACATAATCAGTGTGGCAGAAGGAGTCCAACACTCAACAGTCAGATGTGCAAGAACAAACTTCTAATTTGTTGAGAAAGGTGAACAATCTATTTGTCTTGGCATAAACCAAAGTTTACACAAATTCAGGTATATCCCTTATCTTCCATGGAAAATAAAGAGATCCCTGTTTAGAACAAAGTAATTTAATATTTGAGTTAGAACTTGAGACAGTCTAGACTAAAATAAGAATCTGTTATCCATTTCTTTTGAGCTGCAGCTGAATGCTAGCAGAATGAAAAAAACTGTGGCACAAAAAGACAACAGTAAGGAAAAGACAAAGAAATATTATTTGCTCTAATATCACAAATTCTCATAGTAAATCCATTGCAGTAAAGGCTAGTGTCCAGTTTTAGGAAAGAAAATGTCATTTAAAAAAATACTTGGGAAAGGGTCAATATTGATGGTTGGATTTACAAGTAGTCTTCTGTTTTCTCTCCCTGCATGCTTCTAAACGCATAGGTTTATAACAACCACCTACAATATTTTTCAAGGAAAGCACTGCTAAACATGATGGATGACCTTGGTGTATGTACAAACACCTGGTACATGTCATTGGTCTCACTGTAATAATATCTATTCCTACTCCAGCTTATTTGCAGCAGGTAAAGGTGAAAGCAGAACTAGCATGGAGAGCATGCCAACAGGAATATATTCTAACTGGATTTTCTGTATATGCAATATTAGATCAATGTCTCAATGTATCACGTGAACCAATAATAACACAAATTGATTTTTTCAAGTTTCAATGATTAAAAAAAAAAGAAGGAATAAAACCACAGGAGATTCAATCAAAACATGTAATTTTAGGTAATTCTATCCTCACTCTTAGACTTATATTCTTTACATCTTGGTTACCAGATCCACTTGCATTTTCTGACTCCTGAATACTCCTCTTACCGCTCCATTCTCCTGCTACTCATTACCCCTGACTGATTCAAATGGATTTGATACACAATTTATGTTTTGCACATAAGAGACAAGGTAAACCTGTAATTTTGACTACTAGTACAACTGGAAATGAACAGCATGGCAGCAGTGAGGAAAACTGAATTCTCTTATGGACTACAGGGGGATTACTGATTATTCAAAGACAACTTTCTGTTGATTTTTCACAGATTGAATGAATGTGGATTGGTCTACTTCCAGCAAAAATAAGCTCATCAAGTTGCAACTAAATAATGACATTGAGACCTAAGGTGCAATTTTCAGTAGCCTATTGGACCAGAGACTTATTACAGAATCATGTAGGTCACTTTTATGTTCTAAGTTACAGAATTAAGTGAAGATGTCATAGACACTGCAAGTTCCCTGGATTCACACATTTAAATCCCTAGGAACCTTACTACCTTCCCAATGAATGTGGTAAGTGCTCAGGACAGTAATTTTCTTACTGACTGTAATACGATGTAGTGTGTTTTGGGGGTTAATGTACAGCAAGGTGAAAGATCCACTATATTTATATCTGCCACAGTGTAGGTTGGATCTGCACTCCAGCTACAAAGAACAAAAGTGAATTGATCTTTAGAAGTACGCAGATAGCAAGAGGTATGCCAGAGTTTCTTTCCATGGACGGTCTCTTTCCCGTATAGAAAAGGGACGAAAATCACTGCATATGAAATAAAAAATGCCCTTAGTGATATGTCAGTTAAGACAACTGCACCTTTTACAAGGTTACAAGTACTGCTTCCCTTTTCAGTAAAATATGAAAGAATATTGTTTTTAATTATCAGTATTTAAGTGAAAATTATTTTCGCTTACCATGCTACAATTTCAAAAGGAATTCAGATATTCATACTCTTCCTTTGTTTGCAAACATATCCCTAAACATTTGTGGTTCTCAGTATTTAAGAGGTCTCTTATTTACAACTTAAGCATACAAAACTGATGGCAAGGCTTTTCAGTAAAGTTGTAAAACAGATGGCAGCAACAGCCTAAAAAAGACTGCAGTACCTTGTCAGTTGTTCAGAGCTTCTATAGCCAGGATCCCCCATAGAATGCAGGACTGCTGACAAATAAAGAGGAAATACTGTCACAACTATGTCTGCCACAGTTAAATTTCACTGAAACGAAAACATTTCTATTTCAACAGCACATACGGATTGCTGGACAAAAAAATGGAAGAAAGACGCTATAAAAGGTAAAACATAGCCTGGATTGGGTGAAAGCCAGGTTCAAGTTCCTCATTTAGAATGATCTAGAGTTATATGGATGAAACACTCTTCTGTAACTCAGCCAGAGTATCCTACTCTACATCTTTCTGAGTTAAGACTTAAATACACATCTCTCACATCCACAGCTAGTCAGTACCCACAGCTTTCTTCAGCCAGCCACCATTTTCACAGCAAAACATTCATAAGTTTTTTCTAGTTCAGTGCTAATGAAACAAAACTGCAAAGCTCCAGAACAGGCTGCAAAGCTGAGTAACTCAGCTGTCTCAGGAAGACCCCATCCTGGCATAACCAGCTAGAAATCAAAAAATGTATTAGATACCCCAACTAAACAGCTTGATGAACTCATGGCGCAGAGCTTTCAGGCAATGCCCTTTGATGAATTAGCCTTCAGGATAGAGAAGATATGGTAAAAATTGCAAGATGTGTATGCAGGGGTATGTATTCCAGAAAAAATACAGAATGGGCATTAAAAATAGTTAAGTGTGATGGATCTATCATTATTTACATCTAAACAGTTGCTAGTCATAGAAGAGGCCTTCAAAAGGCCTATAAGAATTCCCTTCTAAAATGTTGCCCCTGAGCCTACCGAACGGTAGGCTAATCTGTCCACAGTTAATGTGTCCACAGTTTAGGCAACATTGTGCATTTGGGTTTTCTACCACTGAAATCAAAATGGAGTGAGGGGAGAGCTGGTTGCATTGGTTTCTCTTCTCATGGGCCTGAGTTGTAATAAACTCTTATTTTTCAGTTACACTGTACAGGTACTCCAGAGTCAATTCAGAGCAAGAACTTTACACCTATGAACAGATATAAAAGCATTAATTTTAAATCAGTTCTCAAGGTAACAGGGATTAAATTCATACATGAATTCTGCATCCTAGTGTCTGTATCTGTCTTGAAAACTTTAGATAACACCACAAAACAAAAGATGTTCTCTGCAAATGATGTTGCCTTTGCAAGCCATTGTGCAAGCAAGTATGCTCAAAATAGACAGTGATTACATATACTTTTAAAAGATGTCTTGAACTCTGCTGAGTCAGTATTGGCTGCACACAAATTGTCCTTGAGGATTTTGATTGTTCCATGAAGTATCTCTGGGATTGTTAGGAACACTGTACACTCTTCTTGCTACCATTAAATGAAATGATGCATTGCATACTGGATGAGAAATGCGGAAAAATTGGCTTGTGTTGAAGGGGGAGATTCTTGTACAAGTCTGGAAAATTGAGCAATTTTGAAAATCCGTAGTAACAAATGGTTTGTCTAAATTGAGCAACACAGACTGCATCTGAACTAAAGGGCCACACAGAGATAAAGATCCCTTCTGCATATAGAAAACGAAGAAAAAAATCCCACAAAATAAGACATTACAAAGTATTCACTGCTATTTCCTCTTCAAAAGTAAAAACTGCACCAAAATTTTACTATCACTGTAAACAGTGGTCAATATTTTAATAAACTTCAAAGAGGATTCACCTTTACACTTAACAGAAAAAATATCAGACATTTAAAAGTGAATGGTTGGGGGTTTGATTAAAAAAATTAAATATCATGCTCATAATTAAACTTCCTTCTCAGTTATTAATGAAAATGCGTTGAGGATGGAGGGTGTATCATCCCTCCACTTGCACTTGTTTAAAATGTTGTCAGCTACTGTAAGATCACAGATGAATTTCAGTAACTGAAATTTCCCCAGTGTAACTGTAAGGTTGAAAAACCATTCAAGTGCCCTGTAAAGCTCATCTTGAGGGTTTAAATGGGATGTGCAACAATAACAGGCTTAAAATGGATGCACATGTAAAATGATATGTTTATAATAACTGCATGTAATCCTCAAAAGGAGTATGTCAGTCATTGGTTTAAAAAAATCTATGCATTAGAGCAGAATAGATGATTAGAACTCAGTGCTGAAAAGAAAGAAAGAAAGAAAGAAAGAAAGAAAGAAAGAAAGAAAAAAAAAATGAAAAAATATTTGGATAAATTAAATACATCTAAGTGGACAGGACCTGGTGTAGTTCATCCTAGGGTACACAGGAAACTAGCCAATGCAATCTGAGCCATTAACGCCTATTTTCAAGAATTTGTTGAAGATATCAAGAGAAGTTTCTAAAAGACTGATGAAGGTCAAACTTCATGGGTATTTCCAAAAGGAAAGAGGAAGAGGGCCTGGAAAATTATATATCAGCCAGTCTAACTTCAATGTTCAGAAAGATACTAGAACAAATCACTTAAGAGTCAATTTAAAAGCACCTACAGCATAATAAAGGTGATAAAAAGCAGCCAACATGGATCTGTCAAGAACAAATCACACCAAAATGATCCAATTTCCTTCCGTGACAAGATAATGGGCCCAGCAGATAAGGGGGCGGCATTAGAGACAATTTGTCTTGACTTTAGTAATGTGCTTGATGCTGTCCCTTGGGACACTCTCATGAGTAAACTTGGAAAATTGCTTTTGAAGAAGACAACAGAATGTGGGCACAAAACTTCATATAAGTACAGTAATCAACAGTTTTCTGTCAACCAGAAATGCATTTTAAGCAGAGTTCTACAGGAGTCTATCCTAGACCTAATTCTAAAAATATTTTCAATCATTACTTGGATGATAGGATGCAGTAAGCACTGAAAATCTTCAATCATATTAACTAAGGGATGACATAGCTCTTGGTTCATAATTAGACAGAATAACTGGATAGAATATCCAATAACTTGATAGAATCCCATATGGATTAAAAAGAAAATAACCAGTTGCAGTAATTTCACAAACCACTATGGCTAGGAAGATGTCTAAATCATTATTTAGCAGCAAAAAGTGCAGTGTAGAATAGTTTTCCATAGCTTTTGAGAATGCAACACTGGTCAGAGTATGAAGACCACCAAGTCCTGCTTTATGCCATCAGGCAAAAGTCTGCATAAACCTTTGCACTTTTTCTTACATGTTCATATTAAATTAATCAATTTTATTCAATTTTTATTAAATGTTTCTACTGTCCTGAAGTAGTAGCCACAGGAAATGTACTTGGTGAAGAGCTTGTTCTATTTTAAAACCCTTCATACAGCCTTTCCTTCATTTCATGACTTCTTTCAGCAACATCCTAGATTGAAATGTATTTATATTTTTCTGATGTGTATTTTTTCAAAAAATTGAAATAGCGGCTGTGCAATATGGAAGCATAAGGTTGAAATTTTCTGATACTGCAAAAGCAGAAAATAGAACCAATCAATATTTTACATAAGTTATTATTTATACAATCAACCTATACTGGCATAGCCTAAACTTTCTTCATCTTAAAGTGAATCTGGTCCATCCAGTAATTTTTACACTAAATGCTCACAGCTTTGAATATAGAAAACATCTGTGCTTCATAGATGCTCAGGTAAAATGACACTGGTATGTAACAGAAAATACATTTATCAAGATTATCTTGATATATTGTTATTAAGATACATTGTGTCTTGAATGGCATTATAAGCTAATGTCTCCAAAAAAAGTTGCAAGTCCTCCACCTACTTTTATCCCCACTCATTATAAAGCTTGAGTGAGTCACTTCAGCTTTCATTCAATTAAAAAACAAACTATAATTCTTTCTCCATTTACCTCCCTGTGCTGAATAATTATTTAATTTCTGTGCAATTATTTCAAGCTGTATAAATGTGCTAAATATTTTTATTAGCATAACCCAAGCTGGGAATAAATACCGTTGCATATATTTTATCATATCAAATTTTTATGCCTTGTAGTAAAAAAACTAGCTGGCTTAAATGGAGATGGAACAGTGAAAGGAGAAGCTGAATTAAGTTCTAAAAAAAGAAACCAGAAGGAGACTAAATAAAGACATCAGCACAGAACTGACAGCTTGTCAGGACAGAGGGGAAAAATAGGCATGACCCAGTCAGCAAGACAACCACACCTTCAAGCCAAAGACAGCTCAGCTGGAAATGGATCAAAGCCTTTAAGAAATGTTCAGAGTGATCTCAGTCATTCATTTAAACAGGGAATTCCTAAACCCATAATCTTAAGCTATTTGTAGCAAGTAAGAAATGAAAAATACTTGGAATTCTCAGAATTGCAGAGATTCCGCCCCCCCCAGCAGAGGGGATGATGGGAGCACAGGATGTAAAAGATGAAAGTAAAAATCCATGCACCACAATGTAAAGGTAAATAAAATATAATATTTCTGTAGCTAATATCATTCTTTATAATGTCTAGCAGGTCATCTATCTTGGCCATTCTTTACCTTTGACTGTTAGAGATGAATAGAAAGACAGAGATAAAGGGAAATACTTCTGAAAATGAAAAATGCTAAAGATTTGGATGCAGCTTCAAAATTCTGTTACATTAAAAGATGGTATGCCAAAATGCTACTACTGGAGCACACTGGAGGGTGAACACATACAACACATATGCAGTCCCTCATGTTTGTTGCCACAGATTGCTTTTTTCTGTAATGGTACTTAGAAACTTATCATCCCTGTATTCAAGGAGATAGGTAACACAGTTTTTTATTTACTAAGGCATGCTAATATACAATGCTACAAAGTCTTATGGCCCAAGATACAGCAAGCAAGTATCCTGCTGCTGACTGAGTATAAAAAGATCAGTAATTGTTTAGCCAGCCATGAGATAAAGAATGGTTGGTCATCAAAGAAGGATAGTGATTTGGAGATTACATTGCACTACACTAAACTGATTTTCTAACCACTAGCAACAACTTCCAGTCTAGCATCACCGAAGGTATTTTCTTTCTTTTTGCAATCAAAAGAATACTAGCAATTGCTGTCTTTTTTACCACCTTAAGCAAGTTAATTGTAAGGTATTTGTAACCAATAAACTGTTAGAATTTCTATAGAGACTTTTTAGATTTTTCACTGCTTGAATCATCAATTTGACAACTCGTGTAGAGAGAATCAGTATCGGTAAGGTTGAAAACTCCTGTTCTCCAAGGGCACACATGAGTGACAGCAGTAGATATTTAGAAAAAATCAGCTAAAAAAGGCCTGTGGGTTACCCAAGAATAGATCAACCATCAGTTAGGCTTTTCAGATACATGCACACTGTATATTCACCCCAGGCTAGGGCTCCAAATCACTTCAGCAGGCCAAGATAATGAGCACTTAAGCACAGATTTGGATTTTCAACATCCATTGAAAGTTTGGTAGGACTTGTATCTAGGGGTTCTGCATCAGTGCCTTTACTTTCTCTACTGACTAGCTTTGTCCTTTCCATCCATTCATCACACTAGGAGGTGTTGAGCAGAGATATAATTTGACCAATCTTTAGCTGTTTAAGCATTTAAGGAGAAACAAGGTTTATCTTTTGCTCATTGCTTGTCAAGTAGAGGATCACTCTCTCTGGAGAATAAAATCTGTGTAAGAAATTGTAAAGCTAGTACAGTCTACAGATGTAAATTATCTGCTTTTTGTCCCCATAGCATAAGCTATACGCTCAAATCCAAACCATTCTATCGACAGCACCCTCCAAGATGAGAAAAAAACTGGCTTTCTTCTTGCTACCTGGTTAGTCACTGAAAGTTCCTTCACTCACTTCTGCTAACCTGAAGTATTTTATTTAGAGCTTGGCTGTCCTTGGTTCGGCTAGGATAGGGTTAATTTTCACCAGAAGTTGTGAGGGCCGCAGGAAGGATAGACACCCAAAGCAGCCAATGAGTTATTTAACAACATACTGACATCATGCCTGCTATATCAGGGCAAAGAGCAGAGAGCCTGTCAGGCAGGTGGCTCTCTGGCACTGCATGTTGGTGCAGAGGTAGTCAGTTGGTGTGGTTTACATCACTTGCTTTATATATTCCTTTATTACTGTTATTACT
>VZZY01023348.1:0-42029 GCA_013400335.1 Eurystomus gularis | reverse complement strand
GATGTAGCACTTGAGGCTATGATCTAGTGATTAGGGAGATATTAGGATGAAGGTTGGACTTGATGATCCTGGTGGTCCTTTCCAACCATAATGAGTCTATGATGCTATGCATTGTATCATCTCATTATTTCACAGATTAAAGGGAAATGTGTAAAAAGAAACTCAATGCCATGATTTCAAAAAGGCATTGTTTGTATCACTGAACTGCACTTGATTTTAATCAAGTCATGTAGCAGAGACAAAAACGAACCAACTTTAGGACCACACTGCCATAGGAGCTATTTGGGAGGATTTTTACAGCTCAGGAACTGCTGTTAACTAACCTATTACAGTAATGTAAAATTATTTTTTTTTACAGAAAAGTTAATATCCAGGATAAACAATGTCTACTTAAAGCAGTAGAAGAAGCCAGCTAGTGCATGCTGGAATATTCACTCTTTAAGCTAAGTTTAAGAATTGACGCTGTGATGTTTAAAAAATAAGTATCAGAAGTCTAATCCAGCACGTACCAAAGTCAGTGTAAATGCTTGTATTTGTTTCTATATATCTATTTCAGTATATTTATATATGTATATTCTGAATAGGATAATGACTGTGAGTAAACAGTATCATGCACTGCAACCCCTATTCCTACACCTCTACCTTACTAGGGCAGTTACTCCTTTTCAGTGCAGGATTTGTTGTCCATACCATCCTGTAAATAATTTCTACCCTAGTTGCCTAAATTACTTGACATTTACCAATTTGGATTTGGGCTCAGGTTTTTTAAACTTTCAGCCAACTCTTCTAAGTTATCTCTATGTAACATAACAAAATGTTAGAGAGAGTATGGACAAAGCAGGTTGGGAATGCAATAAGCATTTTTTTTTTTACAGTATAAGAATTAAGTGGGGTTGCATGATATTAGCAGGCTTATACAAATAAATGGACAGATATCGCCACTAAGAGCCAGCTTTGAGCTTGCTGTAGTAGTGGTAGTCCATACCACTATCCACCTATAGACTCTATGAAGTGAGGATTTAGGAATTTCACACCTTCTGCACTCTGTACTGCCCAGAAGTGGATCATAAGATACTTCTTGTTGTGCCTGGATAAGGAAAGTATGTGTGACAAGTGCTAGAGGACACCAATAGTGAGAATCAGGTTTTAGGAGGTGGTTTTACACAAAGCGTGATAAACTAGAGACTCTGGCAAATGGTTTTTTGGCTGTGAGAAGCTGGTTTTAGTTCAAAGAGAGACTGGACATGAACTCATCCATTTCTTACAGGAAGAAACTCATTAGAAATTACTAAATAAACAAAACATGTCAGGCTCGAGAAATTCCTGTATCTGAAAATTAATGGAGACTGCAGGTATGTTAGGCAAACATATTAGTATATATTTTGCCTTTTGTGTCTGCTTTTTGGAAGCCAAGTAGTGGGTGATTGTTTTGCACCAGTACGACTTGTCCTCTTCTGTCAGTCTTCTACAGAGATATTTACCATAAAAACAAAGATACCACAGCCAAGGAAAAGGAAAAATAAACTAACAAAAGGATTGGAACAGCATAATGATATTTCATTAAAATAGTTCTGTATTTTTAAATCCGATTTTTGTGTAATTCTATTGTTAGGAGAACTGCTTTCAAAAATTCCTGTTTCATTTAGCTGGAAGTAAATGCTCAGTGCTTCAGGCCAAATACAGGTCACATATTTCTGTAGTCTTGATACTCAAAATAGTTTTCCGCACTAAGCTTGCATAATCTGATTGACTCAGGAATAATGTCATAAGGCTAATTTATGGGCACTACTCTTAATTTTATAGAACTTTCAGGTTTATTTCTCCAGAACCATATCCTGCAACTGTTGCTCCAGTTTACAATAGAACTTTTCCTGTTTTATAATCCCGTAAAACAATCATTTCAGTACGAGTTCTTACTGTGCACAAATGTGTCTTTATTTTTCCTAAATCTGTTTAGTCATACCTAAGCAAGTCACTGGCACTCCCATCTCTAGCAAGTGCAAAGAGCAATTACAGCTTTCCCATGATGCCTATCTGGGCAATACAGATAGAATGGTCATCTGGAGGAGGCTGACCCCTTCATTGACTCTCCACTCAGCTGAGCTGAAATTGCTAGCTTTGGCTAGAAGCCTACCTTTCAGGAAAAAAAGATGTTAGTCAAGATAAGTTTACCCATCTTGCCCTTCAGTATTCTTATTTGAAATCATTTAAATATAATTATCCAACTGTTTTTACTTCAATATTATTAGGATAATAACCTGAAATAAATTGCTACACTATCGTTTCAAAGCTAAGAATGGTATTGCGCCAGCGTGCTGTCCCCTGAAATTAACATGTGCCTTTTCCAGTTGGCCCCCAGGAAATGAAGAAGGTCTTGTGTTGGCAGTCATAGAAATCTGATTGTGGTGACAGATAGGATGAAGTATTTGGAACTTGTCCTTAGCAGATATGCTGGTTTCATCCATATTGCTGAACTGAAAAGGTCCCTCAGGCATTGACAGGTGGACAAGGAGGACTGCACTAGACAAGGGTGATAAGTACCTGAGGTCTGCCAAGAGGCGTCCTTATATTTTACAGATCCTCTATGTATCTGTCTTCTTCTTTTGATTTTTATATATTTCATCTCAAGCACTGTGCTGTATTTCACATCATATAGCTGAAATATCTTCACCATAGAGTAAATTCCTTACATAAGCCATTAAGCAAGTAGCCAGAACAACACATCGTATGTTTTTACCTATATTCCTAATATTTCTAAACTCTTAAATTACTGTTATGTGTGATAGCGTCAAGCGATCTTCACAATATAGTTTCTGTTAGTAAGTAAAATTGCAGGAAGGAGTTTACACTTCACAAAGGTATAGAAGAGCTATTGTGTGGATGGACAAAAGATGATTTTTCCATAAAAGAGTTTTGAAGTGTTGCTGCTAGTCAATGAAATTTTAAAGGTACTCACCATAGCTTTGATTTGTATAAATGACAATATTTTCAGCCTGGCTAAATAAATTATTGGATAATAGGCAAGATGCAGATAGTGAGCTGTGTACAAAAATCTTCATTTACTGCAACATCCAAACATTGATGAGTAAGTAATCAAGGCATAGAACATAATTAGTTATGTCCACTGCAAATGTTAGCAGAGGACAAAAAAAACCAAAGATATTTAAAATCTGGTTACTCAAGTCTGCATGACTTGCCTTAGCATCAAAAGCAACCTGCTTTAATAGTACTTGTGAAATGTCATTGTCAGAACACACAATACAAACAAGGATGAAACGCACAATTTAATATTGGATTGCAAATATCACAAGAAGCATAACTTGAGTGAATTTAGAAGCGTGAACACTGTAACGTACTTAAGAGTAACTTCATGTAACAAGAACTTCAGTTTTTTTGTGAGACTTCATAGAAATCTCTTGCTCACACAGAAGCCGAAAGATTTTTCACTCTGCTGTGTGTCACTGTGAGGGAGGTGAAAGCACTTTGTATTAACTGAAGCTCGCAGTAACAAAAATGTGTGATTTAGGCTAAGATACTGAGGAAGGACTCCATGTGTGGCACTCCACTGTAACAATAATAAGCTGCTGTAGTAGTCATGGAGGAACCTTATAGGGAGCAGAAGAGGCAGCAGGAAATTGGGATGAAAGTAAGAGCCTGTCCACCTAACAAAGAACAAGCAGGCGTTTGTATGTTGCCTCTTCTTGTCATCACTTGAAGGAGGAGGAAATGTTGCCTACAAGATGTATTTTTTCTAGGTGTTTGGGTTCTTTATTTCCCTGGGATGAAGGGTTAAATTTGTACAGTGGATCTATGGGTATTGCATGGATGCTTCAAATTAATGTTTGAAGAACTGTTTAGATATCTTCCTTTGCAGTTTAATCTTTTAATCATATTTATTTTGTTGTCATTGTTGTACAGGTTTCCAAATTGATACATATTTGTCTAAATATACATTTTCACAGATTTCAACAAATACAGAAATATTTGTAAAAATATTTAACCTTTCATAATGACGTTATCAATGCATTTACATTTTGTTTTTACTGGGTTTTATATATTCTTAACAACTATCACATTGTCTATCCCACATACTGAATAATGTTTAGCAGTCACTCATCTATCTTTTCTTTTTGTTCAAGTGTATGCGCTCACAGTTCTCACCACAAACAACCTCTCAATGCTCTCCAGAGTATTTCGGGTAGCTCTGCTTTTCTGAGAGCACCTGAGTCTGAAAAGGCTACTGGCTAGAAGTTCAGATTCATGCAGAATGACCTGGTGAGGTGCACAGAGCTCTCAGCAAAAGTTGTGTTACCTCTCCAGCTTGCAGACTGAAGCCTTTCCTCATTCTGCTCACAACTCTTCTGAAAGAAAAATGGCTTGCCTGTTTCCCTGGCGAGGGAATTGAGTTAACAGGGTCTGAATTTCCTTTCAGAAGCTGCAGGTGAGCTGGGAATTAGGAACATGTTGCATAGACCTGATGTGCTATTCTTGATTGGCTGCATCACAAGGGGTGAAGTGTGGTGACTGTTGATTTTGCAGAATACATCTAAAGCCTTACATGATGTTCAAATTCATTGATCTGATGCACCACATTAGATTGGATGATACACTGCAATCATGCACTGGTCCCACTGCCAGAATAAAAATTAAATTAGAATTATCCATCTGGGGGATGGAAATGTTGTCACTAACGATGTCTGTATTTCTTCTGAAATTTGTGGAGAGATTCTGCTTAATAGCTGCAATCCACACCTTTGCACTTCTGTCTACCATGCCAAAACTGTGGGATTTAGCAGGTGAATAAGGGTATCCTGAGGTGCATATTGATTTTGTATTGTAACTATGTCACTTCCAAGACGAAAAAAGGGCAGAATCTTTTAAACACTTTACCAGTGAAAAATAACACGGTTGCCAGACTCATGTTAAAAGTTAAGTCAGTCTTACTACAGAAAAATCCAATACAGCCTACATACCGTAAAAAATAATTCATATTAAGAAAATTAGACTGCTTTGAAACAGCAGCAGCCTGAGTCATGTTGCTAGCATCATTCTATAATTTACTTGTGCATATTTCATCCCCTCAAAATAAACAAAGGTTTGCATTTACACGTCTTTACCACCTGTCCTCTTGCTCCCTGTCCTTTCGTCCATGCCAGTCATGACAACATGTAGTGCAGGCTCCTAGTCATCATGTTTGTCAAAGCCTGCACAAGCAGCCGTGATGGGATCCACAAAGCAAGGTTGGCTGTCTGCCTCCTCCTCTCCACACCCCTCTGCATGTGGGTGGCAGCAGCCCTATGCAGAGGACACCACCTCAGTGGTGGACATCTCTTTTCCACATGGGTATCTGATGTTTCTGTGGCATCAGTGTTCTTCTACTGCAGCACTTCCTAAGTCCTTCCCCTCCTTCTGTGATGAATCATGAAGACCACAGACATCTACTTACTGAAAGCATAGGGCAGATACTTCATTTTAATAATAAGGGCTTCTGCATTATCTTGGCTGGGTACAATGTGTAGGGCCTGTTAGTTTGGAGGCAGTACTCAAGCCATCAATGGCAGCAGAGTCATTTATTGCTAATGGGTATTTATCACTGCAGCTAGCCAAACAGTCTGCAAGGTTTCCACTCTTTTTGCAGTCACAAAGCAGCTAGATGATCAGATCTCAAATCAGCCATACTGCATAAACCGTAAATATTCTGCATTGATACAAATCTAGTGGTTATACATCAAAAAAGGAGCAAAATTTTGAAACTGGAGAAGTCTGAGCATTCACTAGTTGCACACAGGTTGAAAAAGATTTGATTCTGAGACAATCGGTTTAATACCAGGGAAGCCAGCTACAGCATATTACATCATAACCGATATCTTTTCCACTGCACCTTAATGATCAAATGCAGTTATATGTGTTTAATCTCTGGTTATGTTATCATCTTTCTAATCTGTACTCAAGTGCAAGTGGGTCCTGTAATACTCAGATCTCTGCAAGATGGTTTATGGTAGTGAGCTTGTTGAGAGTAACACATTTTAAACAGTAAGTCAAAAATAGCAAATAACACTGTTTAAGTACTTTCCTTTAAGAAGTATAGTGTTGTGTTTATGCCTTAGTAGGGGAAAAAATGCAGTTTCATTTTTCACATAATTAAGCAGATGCAATATGCACAAAAAGGACCAGGTTTTCACATTACTACCTTCCATTGGTAAAACTGTTTTGGAAACGAATTATGATACAAATAGTCTGATGAGAATACTCCTAATCGAGCAGCTATGGGATCCAAAGCTTTATTTTGTGCCTGTCCCTCATGTTGTAGCTGCTGTAACATATCCCATCTTTGTGTCAGGATGTAGCAGTGGAACAAGAAACATGCAAGGCTAATCTGCGTGCTTTTGGGAACTGAGAGTAAGGCACAACATATTGCCCTGTGGAGCCCATGAAAACTACACTAATTTAAGATCACGGCTGCAAAAGGCAGAATAATGTTCATATCTCAATGCTCCTTGCACAAGCTTGCAGAGAAGAGACAAACTTAAGCATAGTTGATATAGTTTTGGTACAGTTTTGAACTGCTGCTATTTTTACTTTGCTGTGGATGAAATAATAGTTTCTTATGATAGTCTGGCAACATGTCAATTACAGCTGGACTGTGTACATAGCTATGGATCTTGTTTGCGTGCACGCAGAGACACACTTAGAACAACCGGGGCATAATTTGGTAGAGATAAAATTATCAGCATTTAGGAAAAGAAAAACATATGTCATATCCCTTCTTATTGATTATATATTCTGTTTAGGAAAGGCTTAGCTCCTCCAGGAGTTTGTGTGGATATAAATAAATATTGCAAGGCTCTATGTTAAGTAGTACATAAAAATACTGGCAAGTCCCATCTCATTTTAGTTCAGCGCCTTCTCCTCAAAAAGGTTAGTTCCATATTTCTCCAGGATCGTTACATTTCATCTGCTGTATAAAAAAAACCCTAACTTCTTGATACGCAGCCTGAGAAACTATGACTGCTATGAACTAATCAAATACATTGTTTGGTATGCATTGCACTTCTTACTGTCATAGTGGTAAATTTAAGACACACATGGTGTGGGTTAATGCGTAACAATGTACTTTCAACAAGTTAAATACATTTTCAGTACCTAGTAAAATTCTATTAAGTCTGTTTTGTCTTATTTTGGCCTAAATTATTTTTGTTGCTTTTCAGAGAAGTCAGAGTGCACTGAATAAGAGTAAGTGCATGTAAGATGGTGCAGAAAGCAATGATAAAAGAAGGATATTCCTACAATATTCTGAAAATATTTGGGGAAGCTCAGACGGGCATCACAAATAAAATATCATTTACATACATCAGTGAGAATATAGTGGAGACAAGGTTTGCAGGGAAAATAAATATTCCTTATACAGCCAACTGATATATTTTGATATCATTAAGAAAGATTATGTTCTTAATTTTGTCAGTATTCCCTACTTCCAGGGGACAGTGAAGCATTCCTGGTTGTAGCTATGGGCCAGCACAGGACTAAGAGTATCCTGTGGCTCTTAGATTTGCTCTAAGGACTCCCACGGGCCAAAAATGAAAATAACTCAGAAAATGGAGCTGCACTGACAGGTTGGTTTCTAATAATATTGAACTGCAAGCTCACAGAATAGTTTGAACTTGTCAGGTAAGGTGTCAGCTGTGTTGTCGCTACATGTGTTGTCACCATGGGTGCTTAGGGGTAGAAGCTGTCAGCACGAATGTTCTCCAGAAGGTGCTTTCCACAGGGAAGGTCTAAGGCTTGATTGTTCATCCCAGTATTGGCAAATATGGGAACATGAAAAGGGCTTGTGCCTGTGCAAAGTATTTATTCCTCTGTTATTTCATGTTTTGTTTAGACCAAGCACCAGCAGCTATTATAAACCTTCTAAATGCAACTGCATTGTTTTCTTCTAGTGTGTGGCTATAGCATCTAGAGCCTATGGAAGGAAAGTGTAGACTAAATAAACATGATGTAAATACATGGTTTTTATATTTCACATGGCCTTGCTGAAAAATGTTAAGGACTTCATATCATCCAGTATCCATGAACCATAATGAAAATGAAACTTCCTCAAGCTATGAGTGTGAGCTCTTAGCTACAACTGCCCCAGATACAACAGTTACACAATCCTGTAAAATTTTATTCCCTTTTTATCACTAGATCAGATACATTGTATCTCTTAGTCTTTGATTTCCTCTACTTCAAGAAATTCAGTTTTCTTATTTGTTGTAATCAATGTTTTTCTTTTTTAAATTTGCTTCTTCCACAGGTGCTTACACCTGAACGCAGTTGAATTTATCATAAATAAATGTATATATCTATATGCATATATAGAGATATATGCATATATATAGATATAAAATCCATCTATATATGTATGTATATCCCTATACATCATAGAGATGCACAATGCTATGGTAAGGGTTAGTCTCAGTGGAGAAATAGTTCAGAATTTTGATGGAGTATGTTTGGGAGTATGCTCATGTGACCCAAATTGCAACTTCACGGATCAGGAAATGTGAAAAACTTTAAGCAAAAATGCAGTATGTTTTTGAATGTATATATCTGTGTATCTAATATGTGTATGTATGTGTGTGTATATATGTATAAGTGAGTATTTCTATAGTGAAAGAACAGGTTTTGGCTCCAAAGGACTTCCAGCATACAAAAGAGAACTTGCCAAATGCATGCAAATGCACCAAAAGAGTTGCATTATTAAAAACCAAGGTTGTCTTTCAAAACATTGTATAAGAATTTCTTTTTGGAGTTTTCAATAGGCCCTGCATGAGTCATTTGTGTAGCACCAGGAATGAATTGTGTTCCTTGCCACCATGCATGTCTGTGATGTTTTGCCATGCTCTTCTGAGCTAACAGCCAGCAAGAGTCTCTACAGGCTGCTCCTCCCACCTGCTGTCAAGAGCTGGTGCCATCTTACAACATTCCAAATAAAAGCTCTTTCAAAATCCCGCTGGTGTAAAGAGTCCAACTGGCTTCTGAGAAATCAAAATGCAGCCAGACTTCTGCTTGCAGATATTATCACTAACATCTCCATCAATGAGGCTTTCATGAATGATGTGAAGTCCTAAGAAAATGGAAGGGATTTTGTGGAGGTTCTTTATTTGCTTTCTAAACTGCCATCACTCATTTCAAATATGCATTATTTGGACAGGGAAAAAAACTGGTTTTCTTTAAGGTTCTCTTTTGCAGTTGAATGTGTAACCAAAATAGAAGTAAAGAAATGCAGAGAAGATAACTTTCAAAGCCCAGATGCTCTGCTCTGATTTAGCCTCTGACCTTTACGCTCTTGTGCATCAGCATAATTGCAGACAAGATACCAAATATCTTTTTCTAACCAAGGTACAAAATAAACTGTCATCATAGGATCACCATCTCAACCTTAAAATAAATTACTGAATACAGTAGATAATGTCAGAATGCATAAAAACTAATTGCATGTGTAATTCTGAAAATCCTGGGAATTAATATGTTGGCTTTTCTGTTGTTGTTAATTTAGAAATTATTTGCTTCACCCACAGTACTACAAGCAAAAAACTGCTGTGAACAAAGTACCTGCTTTATATTAAGAAAATCTAATTCTTTTTGTAGTAGACAACTTTCTCTTTTTTTCCAGTGTTCCCTGTTTCTTTTGTTCAGGATAGAGTATCTACCATGGAGAGTCACAGAGTAAACCCTAAGTGCTTATGTGAACTCCCCCTTGCCCTCCGTTCAGCAAGGTCCTTTAAAATCAAAAGTCTGTGTAGGAAAAGCTTCATCTGCCGCATCCTTGACTTTTCAGTTTAAAAGACCTGAAATATCTCAACTAAATAGTCTTGGGGGATGATCTGTAGTTTTAGAGTGAGACCTCTGGCCTGTGATATAAGAAGGTCAAGTTCACTGAGCTAGTAATTTCTTATGAACGCAGGATCCCTAATGCCTGTACCTGCGTGCAGCACTTATAGCCAGGATTGTCATTGAAGCTTATGGGGATAAATGCATTAGTAGACATAAAGGACATAAATCAGGCCCTTTTTTGTGTTTTTTTGGGATGCTGGGATGGACACTGTTTAATCCCAACTGAAATGCAATGCAGTGCTTGCTCCTAGCAGAATATTCTTACCCAATTCCACAAAGCCTTTAATCTGGTTGATTTAATGTGAAATTTGGAATAAACAGGCCAGTTACATCCACCATGCGTATAACCTTAGGAGTTTCTTTTTAACCTCATCTTTCTGTGAAGACTTGCTGGGAATCACTCAGTGAAGAAAAATCCTTAAGATGCTGTTGCTCTATAAGATATAAACATTCTATTAATGCCTGTGTTTTTTAAAATACAGTTTTCTTGAGAAAAAATGAACATTTTCACTAATGGAAACCACACCGAATTTAAAAATTATGTTCTTTCACTGAGTCATCTGATACAAGCACAATTATCTGTTGCAAGTCAGTACACAAATTACTGCTGATTTGCCTTATAGTAATAGAGGTATATTTTCTGCTGCCTACAGAGCAAATAGTTAGGAAGCAGTCCACTCCATGGAACTGTAAGGCTTGAGTGAGAAAGATCTACTTACAGTCAGTGGAGAAAATCTGTAAACTGCATGACGGTAATTTTTTACTTGAATTCTAGATAAAAAACTCTACTTAGCAGATAGTCTGCTGCAGTGGTAAGCGAATGATCTTTTATTTCTGTCTGCCAGCCAATGTAATGCGTTGCTTTCTAGCAGAAGTTAATTTACATCAAGACATGTTTTTATCTAGACTTTTCCCTGGTAAATGCAATTGGTACATGTTCAAGTTTATTTCTCTGATTTTTATGTTGAAAATTATTTTTTAACCACCGAAGTATGAAAGTGGATGTGTCATAACATCTCCCACATGCTTGAAGTTGCCTGAAAAATTCTGGTTTTGCCAAGTCTTCCACAAAGGTGCAGATTCTTTGACAGTAAATACTGGGTTTTAATAAATTAGGTTTCTACTTGACAGAACAAGGGCTGCAAAAGCCATTTAAAAGATTAATCTTTGAGGAAAGAACACAAGGGGAAAATGAACAACAGCAACAAAAAAAACCAAACCAAGAAATATCTCATAGATCTACAAGGAAAACACATCGCCCAGAGCTGAAATAATGTTCTTTTCAAATTTCTTAATGCTATTATTTCACAGACTTCTGTATGTTTTGGTGCTCAAAACTTTTAAGTTAAGATTTTTACTTCATTAATAATTGATCATCTGTCTTTCTGCTGTTTTGTGGCAGACCAGATTTCACCCTCTGTGGTATGTGTGCAGCTCTTTTTTAGTTTTAACAGATGTCAGTAGGGGTTGTGTGGGTATGTGCAAATGTAGAATTTTGC
Source organism: Eurystomus gularis (assembly GCA_013400335.1). Classification (NCBI taxonomy): domain Eukaryota; kingdom Metazoa; phylum Chordata; class Aves; order Coraciiformes; family Coraciidae; genus Eurystomus; species Eurystomus gularis. The sequence goes on along the minus strand of VZZY01023348.1, from coordinate 30,654 downwards.
AAATACTCTGCTTCAAGTATTACTTTCTTTGGGATGCAGCCTTGTTTATTATATAAAAATTCTATGTTTTTGAGAGAACTGTGTCTCTCTTTTGGTTCAAAAAACAGTTGTTTTCTTCTTTTTCAAAAAATGTTAATTGCAATTAATTGTAGCAAAAGTACTCCTAAGCACTCTTCATTGAACAATGACTCAAATGTTTTTACTAGCCTACTCAGTGTGAACATGACATAGCATATCATGGCATTTTTTTCCCTAAATCTTTAGTATCCTAGGCATAGAAAGCAGAAAGCATGGTGCTTGAAATGTAGGTACCATTATTTTTACTGGAAATGGTGGTAATATTATTTAATACTTTTAACATATCTACAATGCGACTTTTGAGTGTCATCTCCAATATATGAAGATGCTTCATAGTGGCCTTTAACAATCACTGAGTTCATTCTTTTTAGTTTAGGAGGGCTTAGAGAGGCTTTAGATGTAGGAAGCTACTCTAGGTTGTGTTTAAGTAATAAAAAACATGTGCATGTGGTGCCTTTGTTGTTTTCTTCAGTGGAAGTACTGTAGAGCATAAAGAAGAATCCGTTGGAGGTGAGTTAAAGAAGGCTAAAAAGACCAAGAAGGCTCAGGAAATGTGTGCACCCTGCAAGAAAGTCTATTTTGTCCAGTTTTACTAATTAATGCTGTAGATTCTGGTTACTGCCTGACGACTGGTGGCCTCTGGGAGTATCAAAAGAAGGGTTCTAGCTGCAGATCCCTTTCTATAACCCTGGAAGTGTTTTGTGCCATGTTCTGTGTGGGGAGCCATCAGATTTGAAATTGTTTGCAGCCTCAGTCAGCTAGATCCTAGCTTTCTTAACCTTATTTTAGACACTGTTGTAGTGTTAGATGAGAAGCAAAGATGATATATTAATGCGCCAAGCTTCTGCATTATCTTCTTTTTATGTTCTCACATGGGTTAGAGTGCAAACACAGGAGTATTTTTATTTTATAAACCTGAAGAACAATAATTAAAAAAATAACATTGTTCAGGGCTAATTTGAGTTGTTGGTGCTAGCCACAGACAGGCAGTCATTTTCCTAAATAATATGGTCTACTGAGGCATAAGGAAAAATACTGTATTCCAAAATAGACAAAACTTCAACCACCAAGCTCCATATCAATGGACCTCCAGTCTTCTGTGTCATTTTCTTTTTCAAACTGAGAAGAGTTTAGATAAGCTTAGGAAGTAATTTTTCTGCATTGATTTATCCCATTGCCCAAGCATCTGTCATGGTGTAACCTCAGCCAGCAACGAAGCCACACCCCACCACTCACTCACTCACCACTGGTGGGATGGGGGAGAGAATCAGAAGGGTAAAAGTGAGAAAATACATTGGTTCAGATAAACAGTTTAATAAGTAATGCAAAACCCATGCACACAAGTAAAGCAAAACCAGGACCTCATTCACCACTTCTCACTGGCAGGCAGGTGTTCAGCCATCTCCAGGAAAGCAGGACTCGCTCACACATAACGGTTACTTGGGCAGACAAACACCATCTCTCTGAGCATCCTCCCCTTTCCTTCTTCCTTCCTCAGCGTCATATGCTGAGCATGATGTCATATGCTCTGGAATTTCCCTTTGGTCAGTTGGCATCAGCTGTCCCAGCTGTGTCCCCTCCCAGCTCCTTGTGAACCCCCAGCTTGCTCACTGGTGAGATAAAGTGAGGAGCAGAAAAGGCCTTGACTTTGTGTAAGTGCTGCTCAGCAGTAACTAAAACACCCCTGTGTTATCAACGCTGTTTTCAGCACAAATCCAAACCATAGCCCCATACCAGATACTACACAGAGAATTAACTCTATCCCAGCCAGAACCAGCACAGCAACAAAGGCGTCAGTATCCCTTTGATTAATTATTTAACAGGACAAAGGATGGAATAGCTGTCATTTTTTAAAAAAATTGTTTCAAGAATTGAGATGCTCCTTCCACTCTGATGGAAAGAAATGGAAAATATTTTCCATAAAAACACAACTTTTTTGTTCTTTGAAATATTAAATATTTTGGATTTCATTTTTTTCACTTTCATACCTGTTCTTATGAAAATGAAACAACTTTATAAATAATTTTCAACTACTTCAGTAGAAATTCATACTACTATTAAAATGGTCCAACTTTTAATTTTAAGACTATCACTCAAATTTCAGAGACAAATCAATTTTTTTATCACTACCAAATACTAAAGCTCTGGTTCCACATCAGCTTTACTTAACATTTACTTTAATGTGAGGAAGTTTGAATTAACTTAAATGATGGAGTCACCATCCCTGGAGGTGTTCCAAAAAATGGGTAGATGTGGCACTTCAAGACATGGTCTAGGGATTAGGGAGATGTTCGACTAAGGTTGGACTACATGATCCTAGAGGTCTTTTCCAACCCAAATGATTCTATGATTCTATGAACTACTACTGCATCTGTGAGTTCCAGTTTAAAATCTGGATTTGAACTCTTTAGAAGTTCATCCAGCCCAGGTTCCTCATTGAAAATTCCTATGATATTTCCAAGCCAATCAGTTTTTATGGAACTTTCATCATCAAAGTTCCAGAATGGAATATGTGGTAAAAATGGTAGAAGTTATTCAATTGTTACTATCATCTGGAATGTGGAAGTCCATTCTCATAACTCTTCTTTTCCTTATCTGGATCAGAAACTGAGCCTGAGCCAGGCAAGCCTAATGACCAAGATACTGATCATGTACATCAAAAGCACACTTTTTTCTTATATCTCTCAGGACATTTGGGGGTTTTATTCCATTTCTGACAGTACAATGTGATTTGTTTATGCTTTTAGCTTTGGGGGGAAAGGAAAATATTTTCATGTTTAACTCCAGGCTTGGTCAACAATTTCAGCAAAGTGTTAATCCCTTAAGTCAGTCACGCCTTGTGCTTTCCACATGCTCTGCAGTAGGTGCAGAGAGCTGATAAGCGTTACAGGGTGTTCTGAAAGCCAAGAAAATATGTCTGTGTCAGATCAAAGGCAGAACCAAGTCCCAGGGTTGGGTATGTCCTGCAAGTAGCCTAGTCTTATTTTGACCAGAGGTCTGCGTACGCAGCTCTATAATAGGGGCTCCAGGGTGTCCTTTTGACTAATAACAGATAATCTTTCTTATGTCCTGGAGAATGAAGATTAATAGACCTTTTAATTGTATTCAAGCTAGTACATTATGAGATTATTGCCTTAGAAGTGCCAAGCCATTTAGTCTAAAAGGAAAAGGAAACTTCATTTCTTCTGTAAGCCTGGAAATACACTTCTTTAGCTAAAAAAGCCAAAGCCAGTTCCTGCATTGTAGTGTACCAATTTTGTATGTTTCTGATGGTCTTTAATAATGTATCACTGGAAAGGAAAGCCTGTCCTATCCTTTCAGGGGGGAACACAAAAGGGGAAAAAAGAAAAGAAGCTCACTGTTGTTTTCAAAAGCTGGTAGCATAATTTTGACATTTTATTTTACAGCTACAGCAGCATGGCTGTAGAAACAGGTTATGCATAATAATCCTGGCTGACAGATGGGCAAAGTCATTCTTAAAAAGAATGGCTGAGTGATGCTGTCTTGGCTGCATTTCCTATGAAAATAAGAGTCATGCACTCAGAGCTTTTATATATAAGGAGGAACTTTCAGCCTAAACCCCACTTACCTTCTAGGCAGATTTAACTTTGCTTACAGGCAGGTTTTCATTAGTATTTCAACAGTTTGGTAGTTATATTAATTATTAGTCACTTTCCAGTACCTTGTGTGCAAGCTTATCGTCAGTTTACCTGTTGATCTATAGCCCAGATACTCACAGATTATTGGGACAATTTTATGTACAGGAGAAAATATTTGCAACATTATTAATCACCTGAGAAAAACCAACCAGGTGAATAATGAACTTCCATATTACCACCATTATTTTTCATTTTAAAAATAAAATGAGCTGTTCATGCATAGGTGAGTCTATTTATGGTCCTACAATTTTTACAAAGATATTTATCAGTCCTCCAATAAAAGGTGTTGCATCATTTTTGCTACTGAAAACCAAGCAGAAGCTGCAGTAATTCATTTGTAGGGAAGGATTTTGCTTTCCCATTGCATCACCAGCCTTTGATTTCAGTTTAAAACCCATAATGCACTGAAAACTAAGACAAATGAAATCTGAGATGCCTAGATTCTTCCTGACTCCAGTTCAAAAAGCTGATGCTGTTTCAAAGTCAGTATGAGATGTTAACTTCCTCACACCTCACTTTTTGGGTTAGCAAGTGTCATTCTGAAATTTACAGTTATATAGACCACCTTTCCCCAGCTTACATTCCAAGTTTTCTCCTACCTGTATTTCCCAGTATTTTGCTGCTGCTTTACCCACTCCAGCACCTGGGATTTCCTGTCTTTAATGGAAAACTAGGGACTCTGCACTGGGACAGCACCCACAGCACCGGCATGCAGGAAATCTTACTGATAGATTTGCTCATCAACTTGAGATGTATTTTAGTAAAATAAGAAGAGGTAACAGAACTCCTTTCTTGCTCTTCTCACACTCTTAGAGGGTGGAACATGCCCATCTAGCTTGTCAGGATCGTCTGTTCCTTATTCATAGATTAGAGGAAATAGGAGCAGAAATGCAAATCATCAACATTTTTCATAACTTTTTTTTTTACTTTGATATTTGTTCTTTTCTGTGTTTTATTCCCACCTTTTGTCATAGTCAAAAGCTTTTGATGCAAAGTTATCAGCATCATTATTGTTGGTACACCAATAACTGATTTAAATAATATCTTCCAGAAATTACACTGCTGAAAGCTACTTCTTACTATCATTCAGTTCTATGCAATTTTTGCTTTTAAAAGCATGTACCTTTATGTAAAGAGCTGAATGTAAATGATTTTTTTTCTTCCCTATTTCCATATCTATTTCTAGCTAAAACTAGGTGCTGGGATCAGCAAATTCTACTGCACAGTCATGGCTTGCAGTAGTGTTCAGCTGAAGACCTTGACAGAAAGGTAGCATAATACACTGACAATGCGTTGTATCATGAACTATTCACAATCATATTCTCTTTTCTTTCCTCTTCTTTTTTTTTTTTTCCCCCAAATGCTAAGTATTATTTTGTCCTTGGCTTTCCCACAAGAACGCCAATTGATTGATCTAATACTGAATGGTATAACAGATTTTATCAACTCTTGAAATGTACTGATGCAGCTCCAAAGCTTCTTCTAACTCCACCAGATGTCTAAGCCTGCTTATCCACTGGTAATTTGATGCACTATTTTTAAATCTCTTAGCATCATCAAGGACTGATAAGCTTTGAATATTCCGTAGCAGATACGGAGACTATTGCTCGTTTATTAATGGTTTCTTGACTGCTGGTGACCAATGCAATCACTTATGTCACTACTACAAATATCCTCTAATTACATTTATGCTAAAAGGACTTCTGTACACAGCTGTGAAATATTCAGCATTAGGAGAAAAGGTTATAGATGTAATCATCACTGATGTTATTATTTTGAAACACAAAATTTTCTTTTACTTCAGACTGCGTTCAGATCTGGACATACCAGGTACTGCCATTTCCCATGAGGATGTGAATACTCCCTGATAAGTTCTGGGAGTTAGGGACACCCACAGGAATCATTCCAGTTTGCAGGATCAGTAGGAAAACACCATTATCTTGTGTGTGCTGCAGGCAGGATTTACCAGCGTGCTGATACAACTGTGGAACATCAACGACCTTGAGTTCCCATAGGGAATGTGTAGCAACTCCCTTTGGCACTTTTGAAAATCCAGATCCTAAGGCTAAAATTGGCTTTTTTTTTTTTTTTTTTCCTTTCTTCTTTTTTTTACATTTTAGGTTTGAGATATCAATAAAATGAGATTAGTCATGGTTCAGTAAAGTGTGAGTATAAAAAGTTTCGCTGTAAGAAATATATATTGCTCTTAAAAATGCTATGCAGTTTATCATGTATGGCTGACTTACCTGAATTTTTACTACAAAGCTGAAAAAAGTTATAGTAATTCAGATTTTTTTATCTTTTTTCTTTTTGTAATAACTGTAGAACAGTTATTACTAAATACATTAGTGAAGGATTCACACAGTCTATGATCTTAAGTAGCTGCTCCTTAAGGAGTTGCTCATGGAAATAAAATGACCTGCATGTCTATGTTTCACTTGAAAAACTTAAGAATAATGGTCTAAGATGTATTTTTGACAGTCCATGGAGATTTCAAGTGAAAAGCCTCACATCCCCCATTTCTTACCTTTAATTGTACTGGGGACAGTTGTCGGTACATAATATTCTTTCTAACTTGTATATTACGTGCAGTTCCTGCAGTCATAAAGAGATTCAGAGCAAAAGTGCTCTTTAAGAAGAGGCAAACTAGAGTCAATAAGAAAATCAGGGTCCTATTTATTATCTTGGCTTAGAGGACTACAGTCATTAAAAATAGAGTGGCACAATGTTAAAATAATGTTGAAGGCCTACGCTTAAAGTGAAAAAGAAGCAAGCAAAACAAACCTCAGATTTTTAAAGAAGAAAAAGAATCACACTCCAATCTCACTTAATCTGAAAAAAAAGCATCTCTACCTGGGTTCATGAGAAGTTTAATTTTAAACATATGCTAGCTAATACAGTGCCAATTAAATGTAAATACATTTTATTTTATTTTATTTTATTTGGAAATAATGAAAATCCTTTATAGTGAAGTCTTGAAAAACACACTCTGGAATTCTTCTTCCTATCAAATTATTATGTCTTCTTTTAGAGCATTTCCTTTTGTCTTATAACTTATTTTCTTACCGTAATTTTTTCAGGCTTTATTAATATTTACCCAATAGTGTATATTTAAGTGACTACACTAAAACCACTCTGATATGTATGATGCCACAATGGAAATTAGATTTCTTTACCAAGCGTATATAGTTAATTTTTTTTTTCCTTCAAAGTTTTTAGATGCAATTAGGCATGGTGGATTACACTTTGTGCTTGTTTTTTTTTAATATGAGCCTTTGGAAAACAGCATGAAAATTCTTAAGCTTCATGGTTTACAAACAAGAAATTCTGCTGTAATATTGTTAGAAACATATAGAAGTTACACATCTGCAGCAAATGTACTGTACCATCACCAGTTTTCCTCTTATCTCTAGTGTCTGGATGTGGAGGAGAATGCTAAGTGCCTACAGCTGATGCAGTAAGATAAGGAGAGCTACAGTTCTGCCTTCATGCTGCAGGCACTGCAGGCCTGTCCCTCCTTTTCTTAGGCTTGGGTTCCGATAGCAACTCTCTGAGTGTGCTAGTTTGCCCTGGAAGTATCACGGGAGTTGTGGAGGTCTTAAGAGTAAATAACCTGCTCAGGACAGCTTAAGTACATGAGATTGTCTTGGTGGGTTTCAGGTGCCCAACCATGAATCTCTAATATTACCTTAACCATCCCAGACCAGCATATGTCATAGGCAGATCTGCACCTTGGTGAAGTAGCAGGTGGAGACCATGCAGTCCTACTTTCTTCAATTTTTAAGTGCTTCCCTCTTATCCTCATGTGCATCCGATCCTGGTTTCTTTCTTTTAGACTAAGGGACTCTTTTATTTGCCAAATAGAGTAAGACTACTGAGAAATCAATCAGTGTCTTCCAGCAACAAGTGATGAAAAACAGTATGCAAAACCCACAAAGGTAAATAAAAGAAAACCTTGCAGAAAAAAAAAAGAGATCTCAAAAATGACAACAAAAGCTGGGCATAGGGTGAACATTTTAAATAATTATTAGAAGGCATTATTGAGCTAACTTTAACCCTTGGCAGTCCTGAAATCTTCCACCGCATCTCTCTCCTTTGCATCTTTAAATTGGAGCTGGGATTGTACATCCTGAGATGAAGAGATGCATGGCTGAAAGTTGAGTCATGTTACCATTATCTTCACTGTTAAATAGCATACAGTGCCCTGGATTCTGAGTGTTCTTCTCCTTCAACATTACAGTGTAAATAAGGAGAATGTTATTTTTAAAGACTGTCTTCACTTTTCATGCTTTGATTCAGATGATGGATTATCCCCGCAGACCGTGAAAGGGATTCCTTTCAGATGAAATTAAGCCAAAAGACATGCTTCAAATGTTGGTCCAGACTACCTGAAAGTAAAAATCCTGCAGCACACACTATGTATATATCTTGTTCTCTGTATCAGCTGCTTTGCTTGTTTCCACCAAGTATGCAGAAAAGAGAAAAGGAGTAGGAAGGGAATGTTCAGAAAGTCATGGTTGATATTTCACAGCACATCTGCTCTACTTATACTGAGCTTCCTGATAAAACAGAGATCTAAGCTAGTAGGTTGTGGTAGGCAATGCATCACCATGAGAACTTTCTTGAGACCAGAAGCAGTATAGCTGTGTTCAAGCACAGCGCATGCAAATGCAGTTGTTCTGCTTGCAGATCCAACCTGGTTGATGGGCAGCTGTCCCAAATGTCTTGAAGTATCTCAACCCTATGTTCATCCTTATGTTATACTCTTGGGAGAAGGAATGTTGCCAGCTAGAAGGTCTCTGCGTCTGTAAATTGCAGTTCTCAAGGTGCAAAGGTGGTTATATGAAGATTGGGCATATCTGCATAGTCAGATGCTGAGATCTGAGGTTTATTAGCTCCAGACTACTCAGAGCAGAGACTGAGGCTGCATGTGACCATTTTCTCTTGATCAAGAAGGCCTGCTTACAGTACAAGTACTAGTCACTCCACGTTTATCTGCATGCTGACACAGAGTTCATGCTGCGCATCCATGCAGTGGTTCATTAAAAATGTTTCACACTCAGGTATTTTTATCTTTGTGCTTTTCTTAAATTAATTCTCCTCCAAATCACACTGAATTGTCTTTAACATCTGAAGCAAGGTGGTAAAAGGGAGTAGCTATAGCCCAAGAGACTTCCTTCAGACACAAGATGTTAAACTGCTTTTTGATCAGCTGCTTGTAGAAATGTACATTAAACTGTAAACCATGATTCTTCTTGTAACCAGCTAATGACCCTATCAGTCGCAGACTAATTACCTCTACCACATTCTGAAGTCTGCTGCATTGAAAAAGCCAAAATCACATTCTGATCCTGTTAATCACATTCAGCTTTGAAGAGTACATAGTGGTCGTGTGTTAATTCAAACTCTCTTCCTGGTAATTTGTTTGATTGTCTGTTGCTTGCAATCTGCCCTAACTGAATAAAAGTGTTCTGCATCCTGATGGGAAGTTATGACTTTCGTTTAAGCTATTTAATGCAGATGTTTTACCTAGAAATTGGTGTAAATTCTTCTCACCTTTCTGCTCTAAAGTACTTTCAGTAGGAAGAATTAAAAGCAAGCATGTTAACCCTCTTGAGAAGGTAATAAAGCAACAGAGTGAAAGCTGTATTTCTTGAATGCTAGGTTAATAGCAATTTTTATTGCCTGAAGGCTTCTCACAGCTTAATAATAAGTAAATAAGACACTAATGTATGAGAAGGAGATGCTGGTGCTATATCCTTTTATTCTTTTCCTCCGTCTCCAGCAATATGTATTTTCTGAATTGTCAAGACCTAGAACAGAGACCGTCTGTTCATTACTTCTTTTTTTTTTCATTTTTAAAATGTAATACATACACAAGCACACATACATTCCACATAGTGCTATGAAAGTCTTTCAGAAAAAGACTGAAAATATGCCAAATTGTCTTTCAAAATTATGTCATTTTTCTGAGCAAGAGTACAAGGCCACTGGATATGTCCTATAAGCACAAAACAATTGTTACTAGGACATTTTTATTAACACTGGATCTATGTGCTAATAAAGATTTAGTGTGATTTTACCTTTGAAATCTCTTGAATCTTAATGAGAATTTTTTCTCCCTGTTCTGAATTTCAATGAGAAATACTCTGAGTGTCATGGCCATATTAAATATTTGTCAAATCCTTTTAGATTACTTCTAACATTTCAAAAATAAACAACTGGTTTTATGGAGGCATTTTTTTCAACTTAATAGGAGAGACATTAACTTTTAGTATAAGAAGCATTCTCTGCTAAAAGGAGATTACACTTGTAAAATCCTAATGTCAAGATTATTTATAAAGAGAATCTAAAATTGACTCTGAAATGTTTAGTTCAATTGCTGCCTGAAAGGGTGGCCCAATTAGTGACTGCTTACCAGATCAGCCTTTTGGAAAAACAGACTATTCATTTAGACTCCAAAATATTTGGAAGCAAGGTCTGGAGACTTCGTGTTTATTCATACATGAAAGACTTACATAATTAGCAGTGTTCATTTCCCAGAGGCCCACTTAGGCTATGAAAGCAAGCCTTCCTGCACTCCATACAGGAGAAAGATGTCCCTTCAAGCAGTCCATGAGAGCATCCAAAGCAGACTCCAGCTCTGAGGGATCATTGATTGAGTCCTTCTCTCTCTACATTGACCAATGAGGAAACAAAGAGTTTTGCCTCTGGTACGTCCCTCATATTCTAGGGTGCTCCTCTGACCAACATTGCTGCTATCAGATGGCAATAAACTAGTTCATTCTGATAGAACCAAAACTCTTGGACCAGCTGCAGAAAATGATATTTTCCATTTACAGTCGTATTTTCTCAGTATTGAAGCTTTTAAGTTATTCATTTCCTTAAAAGAATTTGACACTCGTTATTTGTTACCTGTCTTCAAATGTCAGGGCAGGAGTCTACAGTCTTCCTTGTCTGAATGCTCTGAAGAGCCATTTTTCCTCTTTTTTTTCTTACAAAAGTACTCAGACTTTTCTGTGTTTTCTTCTTGATAGAGTCTAAACTATAGTGTCAATCTTTCAAAGGCATCAGCTTGGACTAGCTAACTTATTGTGCTTTTTTGTTTTTCCTTCTCGTGATTAATTCCTTACACTTTGTATCATATCCTTTCTTCTGTCTTGCCCCACATTCTAGTCAAAATCTCATTTGCTCAGGGGAGCCTCAGCTTCCCAAAATCACAAGACTGGATCTTCAGCATTTGATCAGCCAGAGCTTTTTTATTTCTTCACCTTCTCTTTTTAATTTTTGCTGTAAAAACATATCACTCATCTTTTCATGGAGTTCAGCACTCCTCTCGTTTTACTGTAATATTTTTACTATCAGTCTCTCTTGCCTGATTTAACGGACAATATTAAAAATGCCGACTGCTTCACAGTCATTTATTGTTTAAAATAAATCTACCTTTTTCTCTTTTTTTTTTTTTTTACCGGCTTGCCGCATTGCTGGAGGACACATAATGAAGCCTGTTTTACCATCACATTGCAAGAAAATGTCAGTTTTAATGGGGAATTCAACTCCTCCATTCTTCCTCCAAAAATACGTTATTAGGTCAATTTACTTCTCTTATTGTATTCTGTTCCTTGATCATTTTAATCCAAGGCATCTGGCCTGAATCTGTTATATTCAGTGTGGGGTTCTGGTTCAAAAGAACAGATCACAGATGTGCTGACCCACGTGAAAGCCACTTGAAAGCTCAGATTTTATAAGTCTTTAAAGTCATTTTTAAAAGTCTTGTGCTAAGATTATAAAATAAAGAACTCAAAAAAAATCAAGGAATGAAAAAGAGCTTTAGAGGTAGAGAAAGAAGTGAAGGCTTAAAGAGAGAAGAATACTTCAGCAGGGAAAGAAATGAGATAGCACACGTTTTGGTAAAGCACAGGCTATATTACTGCAAAGGAAATGGAAAGACGCTTGGGGAATCAACCTCTGGCATATTGTCTTCTGATTATTAGGTGCACATGGGAAGACTTTTCAGCTGCAAATTATTTGCAGAGGAGACTGCTGTTTTGTTGGGACTGTGTATGGCATCTAGCACGATGGAAAATGGTAAAAAACTTAGCCCTCTTGTGCCATTAGGTGGTATAAACCATATGTAACAAACAAAAAACCAAAAGACTTGGAGCTTGGAGAAGCAAAGTTGCTCTCTGTGGTGTCAGCATGTGGTGGGCACGGTTGCAAAGCAGTGCAAAGCCACCTCTTGGACTGGGTCCTCACTCACCATGCACTAAGGGGTTTCTTTACAGCCCTGGGGTTTCCTGTCAGCACCCATGAACGGTCTGCGAACAGTGTGTGACATGCTGCACCATTTTGATTTGGTGTAGTGTGAAGTCAGACTGCAAACAGAAACTGTTCTAATTACGTTCCCCTGTGTTTTATTTCCATTTTGTCTCATTTAGGTCGACCTGCTTGCCCCTACAAAAATCACTGGCATAATTACCCAAGGAGCTAAAGATTTTGGTCACGTCCAGTTTGTGGGGTCCTACAAGCTTGCTTACAGTAACGATGGGGAGCACTGGATCATATACCAAGATGAAAAACAAAAGAAGGATAAGGTAAAGCAAAGAGAAAAGTGGTATTTCAATTGCATTTACAGAAGATCATGTCTGTAGTCACTCCAGTGCTGGAAGCCTGTAGAATATTGCATTCTGCCTGCTTTACAGGGTTCCATATGCGTAGTATCCCACAGATAAAAGTCAAGGTGAATAAAAAAGAGTCATATAACACAATGACATTCACAGTGCAGTAATATCACACCTGAAAGTGCAATGCACCTGATTTAACGCTATTAAATATGGAACATAAAACTTTACAGTTCTCCATTTATTGGAATTATTTCTTCCTTTAACTCTAGAGGAGAAGGTGTATAAATAGCAGTTTATTTGTATAGTCAAAAACAGTGTCTTAGTACATATTTTGATAAGTATGTACTACTTTCTGTAATTTTCTGTAAAGCATATCTTTAGTGTGCCTCATTACCTAGCCACTTTGGGTTGATTTTTTTTTTTTTTTCCTGGAAATTAATCACTAGGGTTTCAAATACCCAATGGAAATATTGTTTTCTATTACACAAGTAAATGAATACAAAACATAAAAAGTTTAACAGCTTCTTTTGCAAATGTTTAATGAAAAGTGTAGAAAAAATACAGGTTTGCTGATTAATTTACCTGGAAGCATTTAACTTTTCTCTTGTTATTTAGGATAGTATTCATTATACCTTTTGTTTAAACTGTATAACACTTTTATATGCAAATTTCTCAACTCATAATGTCATCTGTTAAGACAGATATTACAGTGTATGCATTGCTTAAGACAAACTTTGAGCAAGCTGACAAAATGTGAATTATTTATTAAGTATCTTAGTCTGATTGAAACAAGAGATACATTAATAAAAATATGAGGTAGCTGATAGGTGTGATAATGCATGTCTCAAATCTGGTGTTTTTAACATCTCCAGAGTGATAAATGTTCCCACTCATATTTATATTTATTAGAATAAACAAAAAATGATTCCATTAAAAATTTATAATCTTCCTGTAGGTCAATTAAATTCATTTTTCTGAAGTAAGGAGAAAGCTTTTGATATGTATTGGTATGTGTTGTATGAGTACAGGTAGATCTGTTGATGAAGGGTTAGACCTGCATCTCTTAAATTCAACTGATCTTAAAAGACTGATCAAATTTACACCCATTTATTAGGGAAGATGTCCTAAGTTACTGGATTAAATATGTACGGAACTGTATGTGTGTGTCTACATAGACATGTTAGGTTTGTAAGATTGTCATCCAAAGATGACACTGTTAAGACCCACTCTTAAAAGCTAAAAAGGACAGTTCACTGTGGTTTCATCCTGCACTAAGATTTTTCCCATCAAATTCTAAAGGATTTTAGATAGGGAGAACAAAATCAGTTGGTTTAGCCATCCAACTGAGAAGGTCCTGACACCAGTGATTATGGATGTGTCTAGTATAATTGCTTGTCAGATAAAAATTGGAAACAAACAACTCACCTTTCATAGACATACCATAAACGCATTCAATATAAATGACAGATAGTCACTTCAGTACTTTGTACACATCCCATTTTAAATCCCTGGCATTTAAAAACAGAAGCAAAAGATCTACTGTGAAAGAAATGTCTTTTCCAAGCCACACTTGTATTAGCAAACTGTTGCATTCATTTTACCTAAAAAAAGAACATATGTTCCAGCCTCCAATGAGAAACACAGTAACAGTCACAAGCAAATCTAAAGGAAAATGTACTCTCACTTAACAGCACTGTTCCAGTCTACACTTGTCTATAACACTTGCCAAGGCAATTAAATTCTTTTTTGATTTCATCATCAGCTGGATTGTTAATTGCTATATCCATATTCTGTTAGGAACAATGGAAAACTCTTAATCATTGTCTTATTAAAACATCTTACATCCCGTATTAATTAGCATCCCTAAGAATAAAATAGATGCATATTATTATGATTCTTTAACAAATCAAGAGCAATTAAAAGCAGAATGTGATCAAATACACTTAGCTGGAAATCAGAAGTCATGAATTCTGAATTTAGATTTGCACAAAATAAACAAACAAGATCACTTAATATGAGTCTAGACCTCACTCTTTGATACACAAACATTAATCCAAAATATCTTTACTATTTCTACTTTTTTTCCATATGAGAAAAGTCTAGGAAAGTCAAAAGTCTGATGGTAGAATCTGACCTCCCAGAAATGCTAGCTGTTGGTCAGTGAATTTGGCAAAGTTTTATAGGAGATAAGACTGGAAAGGATCTCAAGGTAGCTACCAGACATGTACCTCTTGATGTATGAAGAGTCTACACTCCTCTCCTCCCATCACATCTGAGGTCTTCTCATCAGAAAACGGGATTCAACAACCCCCAAGTCCCTTTCTACCACCCTAGGAGTAGGTGCAAACAGTTTATTGTTAGAATTAAGGCTTAATTCATTCACCTGTCCTTCACCTCATACAGTGTGCATATCCTGCACCATTGTCCATCACATTATTATTTAATATGTTCATAGAAATAGCCAGTGATGAAAATTCTAGAACATAAGCAGTCTACTCCAGTGTTTAAATAACTCTTAAAGGTGGAAAAGTTGCTTATCACCCAACCTGAAGTACAGCCACCCTGTCCTCAGACGACACAAAAAAATGATTTTATATTCATCTTTTCAGATTGTTTGATTTAGTTGAAGTATATTAACATATTCCTTCTCAATTTCTTCTTGGAGAAAAAAAAAAAAATCTCTGTTCTTTCAGTCTTTCCTCAAGGGGTATGTTTTCTGAACCTCAGGTCATTCTTTTGCGTCCTGGTTGGAACAGATCTTCCTGAAAGTGTGGTTTCCCAAACTTCTTGTAGCGTTGCAACCTTTAGCACAGAACTACTGCCTGATGCAGAATTTTTCTATGTTGTACCTGTGACACTGCTTATGACTTTCCTAGCATTTGGCTTGCTACTCACCATTATTAAACTATACCATTGACCTTCTGTGCATTTCTCCAGTTTGTCAAGACCACTCTGAATTTTGATCCCAGCTTTCAAAATGGGTAAAGCTCAGCCACATTTGCACTTTTAAGAAGGAAATCTATTCCATCATCGATTTCATTACTGAGAATACATAAATCTAATTCAGCCAGAAGCGTGGAGCATCACCCAGTAAAACTTTTCACTTTGACACCAAACCCTTCATCACTGCTCCAGCTACGTGTGTGTCAGTGCAGTGTGCTCTGAATGGACTTGCCCACTGGAAATAATGGCTGCACTCCGGCCTATGTGCAGTGGAATAAAATTATAAATAAAAAATAAAAACAGCTGTGCTTTCTCTGTGAGGAGCAGAAGAGAAATAACATCACTGTTCCTGTCTGATAGGACAGGACACACAGGATCCACACAATTTCCTTATCTTAAGATACAAGTTTTGGCCCAAAATGCAAGAACACTGTAGAAGAAACCATGTTTTCACAGCAAAGTGAAATTTTTATGAAATGTTTCTTCTCTTCCATAGAGATAGAGAAGGGAGATAAAAGATAGATAATGGCAACTATCAACAGCAGCAAGAATAAATTATTTATTATTTACCCTCATTCATTCCATTTATTACCTGAATATCTTGATTTCTTCTATGAAGAATAGAATATATAGATTTCTTACTTCTTCTGCAGGTGATTTACTCATCCTATACTCATCCTGTGATCCTTGTGCAATCACCAAAAAATATAGAAGAAAGATGGCTCCAAAAACTTTCCAGGAAAGGAAGACAGGATAAAAAAAAAAATAACTACTTTTAAAGACCTAACAAAATATGTCATTTTACATTCTGGAAAAGGAAAAGTAGAAAGAATGTCTTTGACACAGAAATTAGGGAGATATTGGTAGGCTGGTAATACTGATTTGTGGATTAATACTGTGACTTTGCATTGCATTGAAGTAAGAGCTGAGAGCTTAATCCTGTCTGATGCCAAACATCTCACTGTTCAGCCATTTATAGGATGATTCCTAATGTATCAGCAGATCTCGGTGAATTCCTGAGGCTATTCATTTCTGCCTCTTCATAATTTGTGAAATTATTTCACAAAGGAAAACAATATTTTTATCTTGTATTCACAAGTGTACTATCTGCAGCCTGAATCTTTGATAATCTGCATCAAATTAGTTGTTTCAAACAGAAGGAAATACAGTGTTCAGTTGTTTTCTTTGCATCATTTCAAGTGTAAAATCTGTTCCAAGAACAGTGGTTCCTGAAGCTCCTGTTTGGCTTCTGCTATTTTAACAGCCAGTCATTTGAGTTCACGTCTGTGCTGAACTTCTATGAAGTATCTATGAAAACGCATGGGGGAAAAAAAGACATGTCTTTAAAAAATGAAGCCTTTCTCATTCATTTTAAATCATTTGAATGAATTGCCTGGAAAATATGAAAGCTTTTCCCGTTGTCTTCAAGAAGCAAAATAAATTACATTGCAGGCTGGCAAGTAGAAAGAAAACATATTTTAGAAAAAGGACCAGAACTAATAGCTATCTTGTTTTTCTCAACTAGAGGTCAGTAGCTCACTATGCCTCCAAAGCTGAAGACGTCCAAACCAAATTTGACCTCTTTTTTTTTTTTTTTCAATCAGATTTAACATGTGATTTATAAATTGCACAGCCTGATGTAGATAACTCAGGGCCAGCTGCAGCGGCAAATGTCATTGTAGAGGCTGTTTTTTAAAATAAGATAAAAAATTTGGAAGTAGCCCAAAGGAGTCTAGCAGTCTGCAGCACTATCAGTCATTATTAGCCATGCACAGTGCAATTAACTGCAGGTAGACAATGTCCAGTATGCAAACGGCCACTGAACTTTTGCACAAAATGATGAATTAGTTATAACTTATATGCTTTGCATGTCTAGTTAATTGCCATAGCAACAGAAGACAGGAATCTACTTACAAATGAAAAGTTAGATGATGTCAGGTTAAAAATCTTTCTGATAGATTTGCTAATGGTTTCTGTATATGGTGTTTAATTGTTATACTACCTGGTTTACATTGGTATATTGAGTTCCTACATATAGTCTACATACTTGGCACAGTTAAAGAAGAGTTTTTTAGTAATATTATTTAATACTATTATTTAAAATAATATTTCTAATCTAACAGTATTTTTTTCTTCTGCACTGGTTTAAATTTTTAATTACTTCCATTACTTTCTGCTGAGTTAAAATGGTTTGTATCAGATGAACATTGAGCTAAACTCACTCATATCTCTCCCTCGTACCACACTAAGAGGTGACGGAAGAAACGTGTTCATATTAAGTTTCTCCCTTGAATTTCTATAAGCATTTTTGGAAGGAGGTTGGTCTTCAGAATACTTCTGGTTTTGCTAGGCTTTGAACCTTCTGTACACCAACTGAAAAGAAATCCTCTTAATCACTCCAAAAACATATGTGTGTACACACACATACATGCGTTTACATATTTACATGTATATTTAAAGAAGCCCTCCTCAGTCTTTTATAGTGGAAAGCATCTTCCAAGGAATGGAGTATGCCTGTAAACAGTAGCTCCACTTCTGGTGAGAAATCAAGACATCTTTCTCCATCTTTTACCCAGTGTTATACACTTAAAGCTCTTCAAGGTGAAAAGGTTACTCCCCCAAGAGCAAAAAACACTTAGTTCTATTGAAAAATCTCAGCGAATGTTTGAAGGCAAGACACTCAGATTCCATGTCGGGCAGAATTATAAACAAGACATGTTTATATTTCAGAAATATATGTGGCAGAGAATATAAGTACATATTTTCTAGGTTTTCATTCTCTTTTGGGTGAACTCATCATAAAATAGGTTATCCTACTTACAGCAGCATGCATTTTCTACTTTTATTATTTTAATAGCAGCTGTAGGACACTAAGCTACAGAGGAGCTACACGTGTGCGTGGAGTGTGCACGTGTAAACTCACTGAAGCTGTTGAGTAAATGTTTTAGCAAGTCACACCTTTCAAGTACGCAGACAGACATAAATAGATATATCCACTGTAAAATCTTTAACATCCTACAACAGGATTTTCAATAAGCAGGAGCTTCAGTCCCATTTTATCAACAGAGGCCCCTTGTAGCATGGGAGCCACAGGGCTGGGGCATGCTGGAGCTCTGTCCGAGGGAGGGAGCATCCTGTAGCAGATACTAGAGAAGAAAAAAATGTAGGGCTGTTATTCTTCCCTACAGTACTTTCCCAGCCTCCGGCTTCCTTCTATCTGTATCTTTAATAGCCCCTGCTGATTTGGCCCCTAACAATTTATGTGATATTTTACAGTAGTTAAAGGCTGTGGAAACTGTGCCACAGTTTAAATATGTGTTGTATGGCGAGCTGTGACCTTTAGCTGGCTCAGGACAAATCTGCTATCATTCCTTGTCCCCTTGTGGCTCTGGTAATGGGACAATGTAATATTGTCCACTATTGATTTTTCTCCATGCCACTTATGATTTTATAGACATCTATCATATCTCCTTCCAGGCTGAAGAGACTTAGTCTGTTTAATAATTTGCAAAAGGACATTCTTCCAAGCTTATGGCCATCTTGCTGCTTCACGCTGTGTATTTGCTGTTTGAGACAGAGCAGGACGAGGTCTGCACTCACAAAGAACTCAAAATGAAGATATGAGCTGGCTTTTATGCACTGACACATTAATAAGTTCCATTCTGCTCTTCATTCCTTCCTCACTAATCAGTTTGGGTTTTATTGTCGTTGGGCATTTTTTCATATGAAAAATTACATAGAGCTATGTAAAATAGCCTGCAACATCAACTTCTTGAACACTAATAAATTGTTACAGCCTTCAGAGGTGTTGTATACTGAAGCAAACTTCTCAGAAACACAGGTGAGGAGTGATCACTTATGGTATGAGGGTACCAGCTCTTCAAGAGCTCTTAATTACTTAGGTGGTTCATTTAGTATTGACTGTTTGAGCATAAAGCAACATGTAATTAAAGAAAAACTGATTTTGGCTACAGAAAAAGCTTTTTTGAACTGATAAGTCAGTTTTTGTCCTTTGTCCTCCCTGCTTTTTTCCGAGTAAAATGAAGAGTGACAACGAATATATTTTTCCCATGAGAAATTTTCCATGAGTCCACAGCAAAAAAAAACTCAGTAAAATTCCTCTTAGAATGTTGTGTTGCATGCAGGTCACTTTTTTGGATGCTGACAAAGCTTCCCTCACTTTCTGATAAATTTACTTATCTAAAATTCTTTTTCCAACCTAGTATGTTTAGCTAATTTCTTGAAACAAAATCTTGCATTTTGAGGGAAGTTAAATTTCACATTTGAATAAATTATCCTCTGGAACAAATAAGTTTAACCTCAATTGCTAATGAAATCAAGTGTGAGTTAGAAATAAAATTTAATTCTTATTTCCCTGCTCTAAGTAAATGACATCATCTTACCATCTTCAGCTGCATCTGTTGCTGGGTTTGCATAACATAATTTTATTTTTATTTTTATTTTTTATTTTATTTATTTTGCGTAGCCTTATGGGTACGAATGCTGGGGCTGAGATGGGTTCTTCCAGTAAACACTTTTTGTTCTCAGCCTTCATTTAAATGTTATCTCTGAAATACATCTTCCATGGGAAAAATAAAAAAGCAAGTAAAATAATTTTCCAGTAGTTCTGCAGCAAGAACTGTCTGCAGTTCTGCATTGCTTATCATCTGGCTTGGTAAAAAATATCAACAGACGTATTGCTTGCATGCACAAGAAACCAAAGGAAAGAAAAATACTTTTGAGCTTTTCTAGCTGCATATTGTCTGTTGGGGGGTGCTACTCTGCCATTCTAATAATAGCTTTTATTGTATTCTATATTGCCACAAATGAAACTCAAATTCAGGCACAACCTTGTTAGCCCAAGCTCCAGATGATTTACATAATCAACACTATACTTCAGCAAAACCCAATCTTTCCTACAATAAATACATTTTTTTTCTTTGTTAGGCTCACAATGCAGTTGCTTCTGTGGTCAGTCTGTCTGCAATTTTATCCATCTATCTTAACTCCTAGGTGCTTTAATGCTCCCATCTCTGTGTTAGTGAGATGCCAGAGGAGAAAGGAAATTTATCGCTTCTGAAAGAGCATCACTTGTGGAGGATACATGTTTTGTTTGAGATGCCAAATTGATAGCACTTGAGAGAAGCTTTCGAAATTCAAAGAAAATGTGCAGCATAGAGACTAAAAAGTGAAGATTTTCCTGTAGTGCTTTGTAAACATGTCACGAAGGAACCAGCTTAAGGGCTAAAATAGTAGATCAGCCTCTTCTGAATTCAGTCGCTGACATTTTTCCTAAGAACTCTAGGAAACTTGTCATTCTGAACTAATTTTGTCATATAAGCACTTCTTCAGCAGGTCCATATTCCATTTCTGCATGATGCAAACGAAATTCATTCATTTCAAGTCGAAAAGCCATCAAATTCAGTTTTTACAAATGAAAAGTGAATTGGCTGGCATTTGAAGAGAATGAACATTTCCCATAAAAACTGAAAATATCCCAAGAGAATAATCTGATCATTTTGCCAAAAAATGGTAGCGTGGCCTTTGAATTTAAATAGTGGCTGCCAGGGGAAAAATCTGGTGGTTTTTTTAACACAGGCAGAAGTTTGGGAACTCCTGTATGTATTGGTTAACCCACACTAGTGGAAATAATGTCATTACATGCACTAGATGACAATTTTTTTCATTTGATCACAAACCAATTCCCTTAATTCATATGCTGAATTTTGTTTAACAGAGGAAGATAGTAGCCTTGATAATCACTAACTTTACAAGGGTTTATATGGTTGCATCCAAGCTGCATTCATAACTGATAGAATTAAAGTTCTTCTTGACTTTAATTATGTCCTGGTTCGGCCAGGACAGGGTTAATTTGGTGCAGCCAGGCTATTCTATACCATGCTGAAATCATGCCCCGGGGCCAGTTCCGGTTCCATGGGGTGACCTGCGGTATGCGATGGATCTGCCCCGGACCCTCTTTTTGTCTGTGCGGTATCGCTTATTTGTACATTTCTTTCTATCACTGTTGTTATTGCTTTTGTTACTGCGATTGTTTCTTATGTGTCACTGTATTAAACTCTCCTTATCTCAACTCAAAAAGGCATTTTAAAACTCTTTTCCCTGTCCGTGGTGAGGGGTCAGCAGCAGCGGCCATGTGGCTTGGCTGCCGGCAGGGGCTGAACCACCGCGGCTTTATTAAACCACCACAAATTATTAATCTTATTTTGCTGGAAACAATAACAGGATCTCCTAGGATTAATCTGACATGATACAAATGCCAATTTAAAAGACATTTAATTTTTTAAATGTTAACGATTTTTATGTAACTTTTAGAGCAGGGCCCTGGGTGTTGGCAGAGCAGCAGATTAAGCTTTGAGTCAAAGGATGAATCTGCACTGGGGCTAAGCATGCCACACTCATACCCAGCTCTGAGGTCACTGGCATACAATGAAATCCAAAGGTCTTAGCAAAGTCAGGTGCTCTACAAAGCATCAGCTGGGTGCCCAGATGATCAAAATTCAGCATGGAGGGGTGCCCAGAGTCATCAGGGGTGTAAAACAGCTGTTCCTTAAGCCATGCAGTCTTAAATCTTCTCATTACTTGTCCTTCAGGTGTTCCAGGGAAATTTTGACAATGACACACACCGTAAGAACGTCATCGACCCTCCGATCTACGCCCGGCACATCCGCATCCTCCCATGGTCGTGGTATGGCAGGATCACTCTGCGGTCGGAGCTGCTGGGCTGCACAGCGGAGGACTGAGGCTGATTCCCTGTTAGGCCTCACAGCTCTTGGTGTAGCTAAAAGTTTTTCCATAGAACAAACTGTGCAAAGCCTGTAGGATGCTGAGTGGGTTTTTCATGAACAAGTGTTCATTTTATGGTAGGCCGCTAACTGTCTTTCGCAAGGAGGTCTAAGCCTGCCCTTTAAACGATCCAATCCGATTTTGTCCTTGAAATCTGTTAGTGCTGTCCCTTCTGCTGTGGAATTATCTTTCTAGTTTTCCTTTGAGTCGTTCACACTAGTTGATACGTGTTAGGGAAAAACAGCAGCATCCTTTTTACAAGGGAAGAGAAATAGCATGACAAAGCTCATTTGCAGCTTTAGAAACATTGGGCTGACGAGTTCTCCATAAATCATACTGTCATCTTACTTGCAAAAAGTGATACTGCAGCTTTTAGCAATAAGTTTACTTGGGGATGACTGCATTATAGTAATTGTGCCTATCAAACACTGTCAGTATTTATGACATATATTTTGGAAGTTACTCTGTGGTACTGTAAAACAGTACCTGTGATATTACAAGCTACCTTTCATTACCTTCATCTGAAAAGCAAAGTCCATGCACCTAAAGCGTTTCCCTTAACTAACCTTGTTTTTCTTCTCTATTTTGCATGCTATAGACATGACCTCCATCTTTTCTGTTTAGTATCACCACTAATGTTATTTTCCATGAAAGAGGTGACCTGTTTGCATATGGAACAAAATCTGATATTGGTATATTATGAAGTTAATGAATTTGCCAAAGTTTATTATTTCTGCTTGAGATGTGCTTTTTCAAGGAGGCTGAGATGAGACACCAAGGTATTTGTGGTCCCTCATTATAACTACCCACATAGGTAAAGGCACATAGCACATCAGAAATCCTGAGTCCATTTCATGACTTGCCCAGGGGTGAGCATACGTCCCTAGATGGAGCTGCCTGCGCAATTACTTCTTTCAGAAACCTTAATTTCTGTGAGGAGGTAAATGTGAGCTGAAGGAATCAGGTGCTAAAAGACACACTGGAGGAATGACTCCCCTACTGCCAGGAAACCCTCTCAGTAGGCTTTTCTTATGGTGGCGGACACAGTCTTCCTCCCAGGCATGAAGGCAAGAGGTGTCATAGGCGTTCACCAGAGCTGGGCCCTTGGCACCCTCCACTCCCAACTATGTCTTTTCAGACAGGCCAGTGAGCTGCGAGGAGGCTCATTTTTGTCACACCTCATCTAAAGAAATGCTTCATATATGCTGTGTTGTTTTAATGACATGATAGCCAGCGCGGACCCCAGTTTAAAAAGTAACTTTTAGGAAGAAAAGTGGAGCAGTAGGGGGGACATTCCTCCCTGTGCCTTGGTCTCCCCTGATGATGGGGATAACAACACCAACCTTTGCAGAGCACTCCCAAGTTTCCTTGGAATAAAGCACTCTATCGCCATGTTAGAGTAGCACCTACGTCTAAAAAAAGCCTGGGGCAAGAAGCGAGGGAACATTTCCTTTGTTACCTGAAATAACAGCAGTTGGGATTACTGCCACCCTTCCAGTTTCATAACATGCTGATGTGGAGAGAGATAGATAGATAGATAGATATAGATAAAGCTGCATGTTTTAGCAAATAAGCAAAAACTATGTTTTGTCACTGTTACATTCTCACCAAAACACTGAAGTATGAACCTGGGTACTGCTTCCCAGGCAAACTGCTAGTTGGCCCACAGTCTGCAAAGGGCAGAGTTTACTTTGGAAACAAAACGGTTTGGATTACAAAAACCTGCATTTAATCACACATTCTCCACCACAGACGAAATATATTATTCATTGAACTGTGAAAGACTCTAGAATAGCAGCCAGGAATTTTACATACAAGAATTGGGGATATATTGGTGGCGGTTTTCTGATAGTGTCACTTAAACTGTCACATTTTAACAAACAGAACACCCTGCCTCTATAAAATGACTTAATCCTTAAACTGTATTTATACAAGTATTTATTTTATAAGGCTTAGACATTTAAAGACTTCTAAAGAAGAGTCTTGTAAAGGTAAAAGTATGTGTAAGAAATGTTGAGGTCCTGTGCAACACTGCTAACTTTGTTCTTTATTTTTTACTTTGTGCTGCATAACAAAAGCCACTAGACTGTTACTGTCTTGTCTGTAACTGTGTTAACAGCATTCCTTAATGATGTACATATGGATTGGTCTTCAAGCATAGTGGGTGATTTTAAGAGAAAGTCAATCATGATGGTACTTCTAAGGAGAAAAAAAATTCTTAATAATAGAGGACAAGCATATTCCTAAATTACCTACTGCCCATGTTTTGCACTTTAGGCTCTACAAAAAACAAACAAACAAACAAAAAAACCCAAAAAAAAACCAAAAACAAAACCAAAAAAAACCCCAAGCAAAACGTAATATTTGTATATTTAGGGCACACACAATACTTAAAGAGGTCCAGAAATATTTTCCTTTTGTGGGAGAGGAATTGACTCTGAATTTAATTCCGGATATAAACAATAGCATGTAGCTATTTCACTAGTCAACTGTACCCAAAAAATGGAAGGCCATTTCCGATAATTAGGTTACCTTTTTTACCAACTTGTTTTAATGTTCTTTTGAAATATTTGTTCTGTGTTCTTAAGTGATTTTTTTTCATGCTATTCAGCTTTGGCAACTTCCATTTTGGTTTTGAATTAATATATTTTGGTTTAGTAATGTAATTGTTATCTATTCATCGGCATATAAAAATAGCATTGTCATGATAACTAACATAGTAATTTTGTTTTGTATTAATTTAGAGTTTAGTATTTTCATCCTTATGTCCTGTGTAAGCTTTCATCTGCCAGCAGATCTTCACAACCTGCAAAGAAAGCACCATACATTGTGATAACACTCTGTGATCATTTATAAATAATCATGCAAGTGATGCCCTTTCAGCCAACATACTGGGGCTTTTTCTAAATAAATTATTCCTTAGCAACCAATCAACATTCTTTAAATGGCATTGTGCAGCCATAGTACCAAATTCTGCTCCCAGAGTCAGCGGTGTAAGTCTGAAATAACTCTTGATTTCTGTGGAATACTTCAGATGTAACAAAACAGATGCGAATCAGATTACGGTCTAGAATTAAACTTTTTCCCTTTAGTTTTAATTTGTTGACATAAGGGACAAGTTATAAATTAGCACAGCTGTACTCTCCCAGTGAAAGCGACTGGCATCCCAAAACCAGAAGTAAGTGCAGGACAGGATGTGTCCCTTGAAGAGGGGATGGAGAAGCAATCTGAAATGATCCTTGGCTTCTGTATTAATTGTAACAGCATTGAACAAGACTGAAAATGTTCTCCTAATTAAATATCTCCCTGAACCAGTTAAGTATTTGTAGGCAGACTTCATCTTTCTGTATCTCTGTAATGTGCTGTGTTTATAGCCTAGGAAATAAAGCACCGGCACGAGGCTCTGTTTTATCTATGTTCTGTTAAGGGCTTATCACGTTAACTGGCTCTGGTTTTGAGGTTGACTTTCTCTTTTGGAATGGCTGCATACAAATTAGTGTCAGTTTTGAAGACTAAGGATACTAAATGAGTGTATCTTTGCTATACAACAAATATGAACTATAATATTCAGTGCTGGCTTCAGATGTGTCAGTAAGTACAGACGTATCTCGGACACAATGACCTTTGCAACCTTTCAAGCTGTGTAATATTCAAATGGTTTTGTATATACTTAAATCATGTAGAACAATGTAAAACCAGTATGACCTTGTCGAGTCTTCAAACTTAACAATAAAACTTTTGAAAAATGAGGTCATTTTTGAAGCACTTATGTTGCAATACCTTGAAGGAGATACAACTTATCTGAGCCTCACTGGCAGCAAATGCGGAGCAGAGATAGGATGTAGCATTTTCCTGGGTTCATTCACGGGGTCTTTGTGGTAGGTAAGTTTGTTTCTGGCAAAATCATCCGTGGTGCTGCACTCCCTTCAATGTGTTCTCTTTGTTCTTTCAGATAAAAAAGCAAAAGTTTTGAATGAGCCTAAAAATATTTTTCTATCTTGCTGCTCTCTGAACAAGCACCAGAAATGTAAACTGACAATTTCAATTCCTTTAAGTCAAATTTCTTGGGATATGTATCAATCCTTATCCTCTCTTCTCTGCTCCTGCATAGGAAAATTAATTTCTGAAAAGATCAACAGCAGCTGCAGCACAGACCCACTATGAGGCTTCCAGCAGAGGTGCCAAAGCAGCGCCAGTGCTTGCTCACGCCCTCGTCTCTCTTCACTTTACTTGGTGTACAGCCTGTTAGTTAGTACTTTAGTTAACTGTATTGTTTCAATTTCTGAAGAAGCCCAGAGGTTAAAGTAGTGCATGGAAAAGCCATTTGTTCCTGATTTTAAGCAATGAGGTTTTTTTAAAAACTTGAAGTCTTGTGGGCTGATGAGAGATGGAGCTTCAGTGGTAAACCACTCCTTACTCATCCTGGATAAGCCTGTGGATATACATGCCTTTGTTTCCATATTGATCCTTTCACCAAAAATGGTCTTTCAGAGATAAAAACCATCCATGAGTATGCACAGATGACAGGTACTTTGTCTGCCAAACGTGCAGTCTCAACACTAACAGTGTATCGTCTTTCAACAGAAAAGTCACAGAACTGATGCTGCAATTTTTTTCTGATTACATATCTCTACCAGACATAAAAATGAGAATATAATGGCGCACACAAAAAGAGGATTACTTTTGGTGAATGATGGCTGAATATTAGCACTTCAATCATAAATTTCTGAAAATAGACATCTTGAATCTTTCTGACTTAATTATAAATCGCAACTCTTTTGTGAAACATGGGGCCTGTTCCTGAAGAAATGAAAAGTGATTTTTTCTCTCATTCTTCATAATGTAGATCCCCAGGAGCTCTAATGAAGACAATGAGAGAAAATAATGAGTAATTCTCTTCAGAATAGCAACTATTTATCAATGTCCATCCTCCCATATGTGTTGCTAATGAGCTCAAGGGTTTAACATGTATATCAACACTCTACATCATTATGAAATATGTAGTCTCTCATACTTCTGTGGTAAATATAATGACACTTACTTCGTACCTTGGATTCAAATAACAGGAGGTTAATCTGTTCACTTAGTGATCACTAAGTGACCTGTGATCACATAGCTTTATAAAATAAAATAGGACAAAATAGAAGATGATTTTACTGATACAAACATATAATTTTCTGGTTTTGAATTTTGCACTATTTTCTTAATATGCTTTAGGATGCAAAAAACTGCTTTAGATTAAGAATATAAAACATAAAAGGCAGACTTGTATAAGTGTTGCATAGCTTTATAACTACATTTATTGCAGATTATCTTTCAATAATAATTATCAGCATTTGGGAAGCTGTAAATACATATATTTAAATGCCTCATAAGAACTTGGAAATATGTTTGGGTCTCAAAATTTAGCTTTCTAAGAGTGCATCAAAACATATATTTTACCAGTATATGTTAGTAACAATACCAGTTGTGTTTTGATATAGTATATATCATTTTAGAAGTAGGCATCAAGTGTATGGAAATGTATGGGAAGCATGAATAACCTAGTGAAATACAGGCAGGCACAGCAAATGTAGAGAATAGTCAGAGCAGTCTGTTCATCAGGAAAATGCTTCTAATGCAGCTTTCTTGCTAGTTTACAAGCTAATGCATTGTGGTTATCTGAGGTTGCACATCAGATGATAGGTCAGTAAGCACACTTCTGGTGGCCACATGACTCGATGAAGGATATCACCCCACAAAAGGTAGTAGGAAAGGTCACTAAACATTTGCATCAGACTGGAAAATCAAAAGCAGACTAAATGAAGATCTTGAAATATATTGGTTTTCTGGGATGCTGCAAGAGATCAGTAGGAGCTGTGGAGAAATGTATTATGTTGCCTTGACCACAATAAATGTAATTAAGTACACAGACTGTTGGGCGTAAAATATATATGTGACCCACTGAAGCAGGATCAAAGGCCTCTTAGAAGTGATACAGCATGTTCTTATGAAAGTGTCAGTCAATATGATGTGGATGCTATGGCCCAATACACTATAGACTTCTGTACTAGGGTTGGCTGGGATGGATTTGCCTTTCTTCATTGCTGGGAAAGGGGCTTTAGGGGAAGGCAACCATTATCTGGAGAGTGGCTGGGTAATGCTTGTGGGAAGTAGTGACTGATTGCCTTTGCATCACTTGGTGGCCTGGGGGCAGGGGGAGTGTCCCCCCCTTTCCTTCACTCATTAAACTGCTTTATCACAACTTATGAGCTTTCTCACTTTTGGTCTTCCTATTCTCTACCCTGTCCTGCTGGTGGAAGAGAGTACGCTAGCAGCTGTCTGGGGCTTACCTGATCTTTGAAGGCAACCCACCATGACATTGAACGCAAAACATAAATCATATCTGGGATCTAGAATTATGCACACTGAATTGCACAGAGAAACATTTTGTCTGAATCTTCTTTCCTCCCTTTTTACGTCTGCTCTATTTTTCTCCTGAATGGTGTTGCCTTTACTGTTTTTGACTTGGAAAAATTCCTTTATTACATGTGATTCATGTTACTATAACAGGTTCACAGCTTCATTAGGAGAGGCACTGATAGAAAATTATTCAATAAGCAATTAAAGCCTACATTGCTTTTGTGAATATGGTGTGTACTTTTATATATATATATATATACATATGTATGTATGCATTTTCTACAGGCTGGTGTCACATATATCATATGGGAACAGAGAGGGAAAAGAGGAAGCAGAAGGGTGATTATCCTTTCCATGCTGTTGCAATATCTATCACTATCTAATATTTAGAAAACTGCCCAAAATAAAACCAGTGTGCATCAGGAGAGTCATTAGTGAGCCTAAGACTTAATTCCATTTCTAACCTTTTGATGTAGGTGATGAATTTTGCCCCTTCACTCACTATTTTCTTCCATTTCTCACAGAATCAGATTGGAAAAATTAGGATTTGTTGTACGGAAAACATACCTGTTAGAGGTCCTGTTTCTGTTTCCAGAACTTGTGGGTGTTGTATAATTTAGGGAGTAATTTCCTGTTATGTATACATGGAATCATAGAATGGTTTGGGTTTGAAGGGATTTTCAAACCTCATCTAGACCAACACCTCTGACATGTGCAGGGACATCTTTCACTAGATCAGGTTTCTCAAAGCCTGATCCAACCTGGCCTTGAACACTTCCAAGGATGGGGCATTCCCAACATCTCTGAGAAACCTGTTCCAGTGTCTCACCACCCTCATCATAAAAAATTTCTTCCTTGTGTCCAATCTAAATCTACCCTCTCAGTTTGAAACTGCTTCCCCTTGTCCTGTCACTACAAGTCCTGGTAAAATGTCTCTCTTCATCTTTCTTATAAGCCTCCTTTATATATTGAAAGGCTTTATTAAGGTCTTCCTAGAACCATCTCTTCTCCAGGCTGAAGAGCTTATATTCATATTCTCCTTCAGCCTTTATACATATGAGAGGTGCTCCAGTCCTCTGGCCATTCTTGTAGACCTAATACGCAGGAGGATCCATTCCAACAGGTCTATGTCTTGTGCTGAGGACTCCAGAACTGGGCCCAGCACTGCAGGTGTGGTCAGTCACAGCAGAGTGGAGCAGAGGGGCAAGAATTGCCTGCCTTGACTTGCTGCCCACGCTGCTGAGCACGCAGCCCAGTATATGATTTGCTTTCTGGGCTGCAAGCACACATTGCTGGCTCATGTCCCACTTTTCATCCACCAGTACCACCAAGTCCTTCTCCAAAGGGCTGCTTTCAATCCCTTCATCCCCCAGTCTGTACTGATATCAGGGATTGCCTTGACCCAGGTACAGGACCTTGTGCTTGGGCCTTGTTGAACTTACCAGTTTTGCACAGACATGGTCCTCAAATCTGTCAAGATTACTCTGGAATCTTGTGCCTCAAGCACATCAGCTGCACCACTCAGCTTGTTGTCAGCTGTGAACTTGCTGAGGGTGCATGGAATCCCAATGTCTATGCCATTGCTGAAGATATTTAATAGTATTGATCCCAGTATGCACCCTTGAGGGACACCGCTCATTACTGGTTTCCACTAGAACACGGAGCAATTGACTGTAGCTCTTTGGATGTGACCATCTGGCCAAATTCTTAACCATCTAACAGCCCATTTGTCAAACCCATTTCTTCTTTAGTGGCAAGAATGTTGCACAGGACTGCATCAAGGCCTTACAGAATTCCAAGGAGATGACATTTGTAGATCTTCCTTTGTCCATTGATGCAGTCACTTCATTTTAGAAGCCCAGTAGATTAGTCAGGCATAATCTGTGCATCATCAAGCTATGTTGGCTGTCTCAAATGACCTCCCTGTCTTCCATACCTTTTGACATACGTTCCAGGAGGATCTGTTCTATGATCTTACCAGGTATGGAGGTTGAGGCTGACTGCTTAATAAACACACTGAATACAACTTTTTCTATCCAAATGGAAGCAAGAAGCAGGACTAGTGGCATTGTATGTGGTAAATTCTCTACTTCCAGCTCTGTATAATTTTTCCTGAACTTTAAAAATCCTAAAACTGAAATATG
>VZZY01023346.1:7826-37314 GCA_013400335.1 Eurystomus gularis | reverse complement strand
TGTTAGATGGTTGTGGGGCATGAAGTAAACGATATAGAATAAGGGGTGGGTAATGTCCTGGTTCAGCCAGGACAGGGTTAATTTGGTGCAGCCAGGCTATTCTATACTATGCTGACGTCATGCCCAGGGCCAGTTCTGGTTCAGGGGCAGTTCGTGGGTTCGGTGGTTCAGTGCGCGCGTGTGCGGTCGGTCCGTCCATTTGTCCCTGGTATTGCCCATTTCTGTGTATTGCTTCTTTCTTACTGTTGTTATTGCTTTCGTTACTGCGATTGTTTCTTATGCGTTTCTGTATTAAACTTTCCTTATCTCAACTCAAAAAGGCATTTAAAAACGTTTTTTTTCCTTTCTCTGTCCGCAGCCCGCGGCAGGGGTGGGGAGGGTCAGCAACAGCAGCCACGCAGCTCAGCTACTGCAGAGACCCGCCGCAGCTTTATTAAACTACCACAGACAGAAAAAAGGATATGACAATTCTGCAAGTATATAAAAGACTGCTGAAGGAAGAAAGAGCCATCTGTTTTCCATGTCCACAGTGGATAGGACAAGAAGGAATGGACTAAAACGGAAGCAGAAGAGTTTCCCTTTAGACACTAGGAAAGCTTTTTGAAGCATCTGGAGAGTGAGGCAGTAAAACAGATTACCTGGGGACATGGTGGAGTCTCCGTTACTGCAAGTCTTCCAGAACCACCTAGGCAAGCCACAGCCAGGACCATTCCTGGCAGATGTAATCGTGTCTCAAGTTCCTTTTCAGCCTCTGGTTCCCTGGCACTGATGTGATAGCAACTAAAGTAAAACTGAGCTAGAAGAGGAGTAAATGTGAAAAGGTGAGGTCAAAAGTCAGCTTTCACTTAATGGTTCATAAGGTATAAATTATGCTACCATGGGGAAGCTGTGTAACTGTTCACTGTTTATGAAAATCACAGGTCTTTTCCATATCATCATTAGTTTGAGTTTGCCTAGCTAAAAAAGGCCAAAACAATAGTTGCCACTGGACAACCAGAAGGTAAAAAATGATCTTGGGCTCTTTCTCATCCCACATCAACAGAAGTTTGCCTAAAAATATTCAACACAGTAGCCAAACCAATGGCAATTACTAATGGGCAACCATTGGCTGAATAGCTCTAGGCATAGAAGGATCTTTCCGAGCTGAAACATAGTGGGCTGGCAATTCACACTTGTGGAGCTCCTGCTTCAATTGCTGTGAGAGTGTTAGCCTTTCTTTCAACAAGTGGTGTCATCAATGTACTGTTTTGATCCAGGTCTTCAAATTCTAATAATTAACATTCACACTGAAGCAAGGTGAAGTGCTGGGGCCTGAGTTGTGGGCCCCAAGTTGGAGTTGACCTGTGAATGAGTCACAACCTAGCAGAATGTTTTATTTTTCTTATGGACTTCATGTTGCAGAGGCAGAACCTGGCCCACCTGTGTCTTTGTGGCTCTACCCTCACCCAGGTGGTTGTGGTTGGGGTGGTGGGTGAGGCCAGGATTATATTCACCAGGAGCTGATCAGTTGGAGGAGCTTCCTGTTGGATGTGGCTTCTGTTGGGGCTGGTTGTATCTTGCTGAGCTCTCTGGGTGGTGTCCTTCCATGTGAAGGGCCACTGAGGGAGCCATCTCTGTCTGTTGTGTCCAGCAGGAGATGCTGGCACCACAGTGGGCCGTGGAGGAGCTGGTTCCACAGGAATTTGTGGCAGGACTGTCTGAAAGAAGACTTCTGAGGTGCTGTTGCTGAGTTCAGTGTTGACCTGTGTGATCAGGCAACTGATGGCAACGTAAAATGATGATGGCTGAACCAGCACAACACAAGGTTAACAGAAAGAGATCACAGCTTGCTATGTTTGGATTGCTTGTCCTTGATTATACAAGGACTTCAACGATATGATCCTAAATCTCTGAAGGAAGTCCAGTGATAGAACTGTCTGCGTAAGGAAATGCCATGATTGTGCTCAGGGCACTCACTTGACTGCTAGGCTCACAGAGAGTGGTAGCACAGTCAACACTTGTCCTAAATCTCTCCAGGTCATTCCACAGAAAATCTGAGGAAGATTTGTGTAGCACTGTAGAATCTGATGCCCAAACCTGCACAGATTAACTAGCCATTAGATTAAAGACAAAATGGCTCCTAGATACTTATACAATATAAGAACTCGGTAAGAACATCAGGTTTTCCTTTTCCTGTTTGAGTTTTGTAACACTGGTCACTATTTGAACTGTGAAATCAAAGCTGAAAGAACTGTATTTCAAGACTCACAGCTTAGCTATAGTGATTATTTTCAAGTACATCTCCTGTGGATTAGAAGAGATTAGCAAAGGCACATTTTTCAAGGTGTGATAGTAAAACCTGGGCTTTTTGGTCTGGCTTGCCAAAAGTAAGATTAAAAATAGGCAGTTTCTTTTGTTTTCTGAAACACCAGGGGCATTGGAAGAGATCTGTGATATCAGATTTAAAATTCCTGTCTCTGCTTGATTCTGCATTCCCTCTGTTCAGGGAGAAGTGGTCTCTACTGGAGACTAGAATTTTTTTTTTTTTTTTTTTTTTTTTTTTTTTTTTTTTTATCCTTATACAAAAGATTTAACAACATTGTGCTTTATAAAGTGAACACAATTATCTGTGACCTTTACCACTAATGCAGTAGCAAAAGGACTTATTATGAAAATATTTCTTTTACATAAGACAACCACAACACACTTTTGCAAATGGTGTTCTTAAAGAATATAACACTTGCCATCTGAGAGAGAACGGCTTCAACCATTTTCTGGGAGCCAAAACAATTCTCATTCAATTTTAAAGGAGAAGTATCTTGAAAAAAATAAATGCTGTCTTCCAAAAGCGCTCACTGTATGGCACTCTGCCAAGGTGTATTTGTGGCTTTTTCACAGATACACCAGAAGACAGCGTTGACTGTGGCTCTTCTGGGCCCCTGCCAGCTTGCATTTCCCACTTTTCTGTAAGAGGGCTCATACAGGACTACCCTGATCTGTGCTGAGCTTGGTGATGAACGTGGACTTTTCATCCTTTTATTGTGCAAGGCCTCGATCTTCATCTCAGAAAAAGAAACAAGCACTGGTGGTAAAAGAGGCTTCAGGCTATATTCCAACCATCTACACTGGCATCTAACTTGAGCATTTTGCCTTGGTTCATGTGTTGCTCTCACAGGGAGCTGGGGCCTCGAAGTGCTCCCTAGCTGGCTGGCTGAGACAGACACTATTGTACATGAATTTTAGATGCAAGAATTGGCAGCCTGAATACAACCTATTGAAATAAATAAATCAGTGGTAATTTTCTGCTTGCATATGCTGAAACAGAACTGTGGTGGACCTTCTACCTCAATCAGCTGTTTACCCAAGAGCCCTTTAATGATAATGGGAACAGCAACCTTGTCAATGACTTCAGCACTGATGAAAGCACTTCAGAAAGGA
Organism: Eurystomus gularis; assembly: GCA_013400335.1. NCBI lineage: Eukaryota > Metazoa > Chordata > Aves > Coraciiformes > Coraciidae > Eurystomus > Eurystomus gularis. The sequence goes on along the minus strand of VZZY01023346.1, from coordinate 33,897 downwards.
TTACTTTAGGGGTAGGTGGGAATGGCTGACCCATCAAAGCCAAGGAAACCATTTTTGGGGAGATTGGCAAAGGTGTTTTGCAGCCAGCCAAGCAGCCAGCATCTTTACCCAGTACAGCAAAGACTGTGCCTGCTCTGACTGTGGGTACATCTCAGAGGTTGCTGGAGGACACATGCAGACACCAGCAGATGTCCTCAGCTACACCTACAACTGAGCCATAGTCACATATTTCACACGTAACTCTTATTCAAACTGGCAAAAAGATACAGCTGAACTAGCTGGCAAGTAATTTTTGAAGGCCAGGAGCCCAGGCACTGAATTTTAACATATAGTTCCGGCATGACATCAAAGGAGAGCACAAAAGACACTTGGGATCATTGAGTCCAACCATCAACCCTACTCTACAAAGTTCTCCCTTAAACCATATCCCCCCAAACCACATCTAAATGACAAACACATCCAAGAGTAGTGACTCAACCACCTCCCTGGGCAGCCTATTCCAGTATCTGACTACTCTTTCTGTTAAATTTTTTTTCCTAATGTCCAGTCTAAACCTACCATGTTGCAGCTTGAAGCCATCCCCTCTTGTTCTATCGCTAATTACCTGTGAGAAGAGACCAGCACCAACCTCTCTACAATGTCCTTTCAGGTAGTTGTAGAGAGTGATGAGGTCTCCCTTTAGCCTCCTCTTCCTCAAACTAAATAGTCCCAGCTCCTTCAATCGCTCTTCATCATTAGCTTCCTTTTACAGAACATGGAACTAAGGCACAGAGTGTCATCATTTTGCCTAAAGGCATCAGAGGCAAAGCCAAGAAAAAAGCCACAGCCAGGACAGTGGTTTATAGCTTTCTCTGCTGGCTAACAGCTGTCCTTAGATAGTGGGCACAGTCTGAAAAGCAATGTAATTTTTCTTTCTATTTTCAGTGGAGACCCTACAGTAGTGATATGTCAGACTATTAACAAAACTGTATTAATTGCTTCGGTAGCAACACATGAAACTTGTTTCCTTTCCACTTCTATTATTTGTGGGTTTCCGGTCTAAGGTTCACAGCCTCTGTTGGCAAACACTGGCACAACTCAATATCCTGACAGTATGGGGAGCTTTTTATGGAAACGATGATTGGAAAAAGGAATGTATCAAACAAAGACTTTCCAGAATAGCTTCCCATTGCTGGACTATTGAAATGCTGGACGTGTCATGCAAATGCCAAGCTTGTACTCATGATGGGCATTAGCATCTTCTTCTGAATTCATCACTATTTGTGAGTATTAGTGTTTCTAAAAAGACTTAAGTTTGATTCTGTACCATCAGACTAAGAGTGTACTCAGGTCTGCCAGCTGAGAAAAGGTACTCAAACCCCCCACACTCACAGGCATGGTGGAGTTGGGCCCTATCCTGATCTCAGGGGAAAGCAAAATACAGCTGCTGTTTGACCTTGGATGTCCTGCTTCAAGAGATGATCCCCAGCGCTTTCTTCTTTTTCAGGGTAACAGTTCAGGATCTTTACAAAATGACCACCTAGGTCAACTTCAGCAATTTTTTTATTTCCAATAGCACTGAAAGAACAGAAGATTATTTGAAAGTGTAAAAGCATTGCTTAATTGAAAAAATACTTATAACAACTAGCTTAGATGTCAGTAGTTAAAGGTAAGTAAACATACCACAGGCAGAATATTTACAGCACTGCCATTCTACTTTTAATGCAGTGCCTTTCATCTGAAAAAATCCATTTGCATCAAAATTAGTATATTCTATTTCTCTTTCACCCTTAGGTAGCATCCATTAGCATCAGAAATCAAAAGATTCTTTGTGGGGCAAAAAGTCATGAGTACACCATTTCAATTTGTTTTTGTCTAAATCTATGTAGGCTACAACCTCTAAGGCTATGTTGGCTATTAAGCCTACTATGATTAGTGGGAGTGGTGTAGCTGACTCCCTTCGTATGTTTAGAGAATTCCTCCTGTCATCAGTATACCTTTCTCCTTTTGCCTCTTGTTCTTTTTTCCTTCCTAGAGAGAAACACAGATCTATAGTATTAGCACTTTACTATTAACTCAGAGAGGCTCCGTGCTATGAGACTGGGATTTCATCCCTCCCTTGTTTCAGAATCACAGCAAAGCAGGGTCTGTTTTGCTTCTGCAGTAAGATCAGGGACTTCTTCCATGGGCAGGGGAATACTCAATTTCCCTTAAGCACTGGAAAACAAATTTATCACTTGAGTGTTCCTTTAAGTAGTGCACATCAAGGGAGCACTTTTAAACACTCAGTCCCAGACTGTAATACTGATCATAGGTCTTATTAGACAGGTTGTGAATGCAGCCTAAGAAGCATTCAGCTTTTGATGTGGCATCTACTGCAATAAATTTTGTTATTTAGCACTGGTGCAGAGTCTTGTCTGCTTTCTGTGCCTCTGATGCTTTTGCCCTTGCCACATTTATCTTGTTCCAGTATAAGTCATAGACCTCTATGTTTATAGTAAAGGTTGACCCAACAGCCCAGACAGCCTGTGTGCTTGCTTAACATAGCCAAATCCTCATCAACAGTGTGGCAAGTACTGCCCACCCACCCCGAATAATTCAGCTGTGTGGTGTAGCAGTGAGTCACTTATGACGGCCAGGCTGCCTCTGGCATTGATAGATTCAGAAGAGGAGCCACTGGGAACTGCCCCCTCCCTGGCCAGAGAAGGCATGCATAGCAATTGTAACACTTGGCTGCCTCTCCTCTGCCTTCCTGTAAACTTTGGGAACTCCAGAGCATCCCTCCTTCTACTCAGCCCTGGCCTATTTGTGCTTCACATCAGCAGGGAGAGACCTGGAGACAGCTTATCAAGACACAGATCCTCAGAGGGGCTTTCATAGTACAGCTAGGCTGAGGAGTTCCTCACCTTCAGATTCTCTCCCTCTTCTGGCTGTTTGCTTTCATCTGGCTGCCATAGTTTGGCACATTTCTCTTTCCTCTCTGTTCATAGGAACACACTTTAGGCTGCATCACTGAAATAACCCAGAGTAAAAGGTTCTGGGGGGACATTATTTTAACCTGAGCTTTTTTGGCAGTCTCTGCAAGCTGTTGTATCAGTGCAGCTGAAGGGATGGCCAGCTGTGCTTCAACACTTTGCAAACTGCTGATGCAGAGAATGAACCTTTGTGATCCCTTCATTTGTAAGTCATCATTTACACATGCATTATACATGCAAATGTAAAATGCTGTGACTCAAACCCATAACTGATTTCTACATACATCACTACAGTCTCAGAGCTCCAGCAGTGGCCTAGGACTCCCCTGGGCTCTAAGACCAGAATGATATCAGCAGCAAAGAGAAATCCCTGACATTTTTATCCTGTGGAAAGGTGTAGAGCCAGTTAAGTCAATGGGAGAAGGCTTTTAAACCATACAGAAGGCAAAGATCTTCCTGATCTCTCATTTCTCTCTAGCTGTGCAAGGAAAATGAAGGAAAAGTTTTCGATGCCAAACACATCTAGGAGAAGGATAGGGAAAAGCAGATGGGGAAAGACGCCTCCTAAAATGGTCTTAAAAGGCCACTTTCCCTAAACAAGACCTCAGGAGACCTGGAAACAAAAAATGGGGGTAACAAGAGTTTTTGATACAATACACAGGACTGGTAAAGGAACAAATGATAGGACACAGGAATTTGGTGTTGGAAGCTGCTGAAGCATGCAACACAGAGCTGCCAGCTTGTGTCCAGGCAATCTGCTGCCTCACAGCCATGCTGGCTGAAGCAGGTCAAATCCAAAGCTGCAAGGGTTAGACAGCAAGGTTGGCCTAACCATGTCTAAGGGTGAATTGGGCAAGAGCTGTTAGTGATAAAAAACAGTAAATGAGCTTGATCATCCTTCAGTCTCAAATACTTCTGAATCAATTGAGCACTCTCCTGTGCCAAGTACTTTTGATGGGCATGGGATGGGAATGAATCATCATGCAATTCTCCTTCCAGGCATGAAAATACAGCCTCCTTCTGTGGACCACTCCCAGTACCTAGAAGAGCCTAGGAGGAGCTGTTAGCTCTTGATAATCCTGCTGTGGGTGGGATTTCCATGTCATCTCCCTTTTATTCCCAGGAGTAGCCATCCCTGACTCAGCTCAGGATTAACAGCAATTCTCTGACCATACATCCCAAACAGAGCCTCTAAGTCAAGAGCTCCTTTTTTCTTAACATATGTAAATCTTTAAAATCTTAAGAATCAAAGTCAGGTTTTAATGTAGGCATGGGGTCTGCACATAGCGAAAGAGAGAGAAGTGGAAGAAAAAAAGAAAGGAAGGAGACCAGGAAGGTCCACATCCAACACCAAGGACCTTGACTCCACTCATCACAAAACTTAAGAGCAGGTATAATTCTCCTCACTTTACCTGTATGAGAAAGTGAAGCCCTCTCACACACACTCCCTCATGCTCTTTTCTGCTCTTTTCCCTAGAGAATTCTATCTTTACTCAGTCATCTTTGCTGTATGTTTCCTTAAATTGTAATGGAGTAATCTTCCAGATTGTACCTTCATGTTCTGGTATATTGTTTTCTGCCAAAGAAGACTCTGAACTTATGAATATCACAATCTATATGTATGTCTCATCAAGAATTTGGACCTTAGCCTGCACCCTTTCTACCCTCAACTTTATAGGCACCATTTGAACTAATTTCCCCAAACCCATTCAGTTTTTGCACTTCCCTTAAGTGTACATGCAGGTCTTAGTCCCATACCAAAACCCTACACATAACAGGAGGGAAGGAGCTAGTAGGGAAAATCAGACCTACAGGATTTCTCTGAGAACCTCTATATCCAGCTAGCTGCTGGATGGCAACAGACTTTTGTAAGTTTAAATGAGGGAATAACTTCTCTAAGGAGATGTTTACTGAAGGCTTCAAAGCTGTTTTTAGCAAGTTAGTTTGCCCTTCAAAATAGCAGACCAGCTCCTGTGAGACAGAAGCTAAAGCGCTAAAATGTATAGTGGAGAGGTTGGTGTATGTTGATGCTGCAGTTTCTTCTGCTTCATGCTAATATGCTCTGGTGGAACAGAATCCAAAGTTTTCTGTAATATACATAGCATGCACATTGCAGTGCTCTAAGTAGCACAAGGTGCAGCAGCCATGGACCTATGATCTGCCATGAGGATGCCATTTAAACTGCTCCTCTCTGAGCTGGTAGAGGTAGCAAGAAGTAATTTTAAATATAAAACACGCCAAGAATTCAAGTTTTTCTAAGCTACTAAGTCTTTAAGAAAGTCACAGATTGATATTACTGTTACGTTGGGAAAGGCTTATCTCCAGAAGAATCTATTTATTTGTAGGACAACAGATTTAATGACACTAGAGGGACAGGACAGGAAAAGTCCTGGGAGAAGGCTCAGCTCACTCTTTGTGAAAGGCTGTGAAATGTTCCATACCTAGTAGCTGTACACAGCTGTAGGCCTGAAAAGCCAAGGTTCTGCTGAGATCCCAAGTTCTTTGGAGATTGGGGCTTTAACTTAACTTGTCCTTAGTATGTAGGCACATGTATTTAGTAAAAAGCAGATATCAATGATGCTTAGCCATGCACAGAATTTCAAGTATCAATTCTCATTTTTCTTGTTTTCTGCAAAACAGACATCGCCTAACTACAGTAGATTTAACACTGCTCAGGTGCAAAAGCCAGGGAAAGGTTTAGGGCAACACTGACATTGAACAGAGGCTATGACCATGTCTAAGCATCAGTGTCAGAACATGTGTGACAATACTATCAGCCCCCTTGCACACAGCTGATGGGTGAAGATCCTAACGCAGCGAATCCTGATGCTGCTGAAAATCCTGATGGCTCCACTCCTGTCTGATGCACGGAGAAACTCGATACAACTCAGAGTTTTATTGAGCAGGTATTCTTTATGCAGCACTGGAGTAGCACTGGGGATCATCCACCATAAGTGCTCCACCAATCGAGTAAAATTACGGAGTATATATATTGTAACACCATACATACTCATCAGAATTCCAGGAAATAGTTAACATATTCATTACATTTCCAAAAACTAATTAACACATAGAAACACCCCTTGAGCATGCATAATAAAATGGGTTGGTGGTCGTAGGGTGGTCGTCCAATGAAGGCTCTGGGTCATCCTCACTATGTCCTTTTAATCTCCTGTGTAGTTTGGCAACGTTTGTGACAGAATTCAGCTGCCTTGTTGTCCTGTATCCTGCATAAGCCCATAACTTACCCTATCTCAACAGCCTTGACAAGTCAGTGTTCTGTGTAGGCTCATAGCATACCCCATCTCAAGGATGCTCTTGCAAGTTGTGTCCTAGTTTAGCCGTGTTTACAAAGTGATAAGGACCCCTAAAGGAACCTTCTATCTCCCTAACATTCTATCACGGCCATTTATCAGTATGACATTAGTTAACAATCTAATTAAACATAGATCTATAACAATAACCATCATCATCCTAATTATCACCTAATTAAACATAAACCTAAAGGTGCTTTAAGCCTGTTCACATATTCTTAAAAGCAAATGGAAGTAAAATAAACTAAATTATAAACAATAAAGCCAAAATATGTGGCTAAACCCACATATTTCTATAAGTTTGTGTATATTTGCATTGTGGCTTCACAACAAATCAGATCCAGCTACACTACTCATCGATTCTCTGTAGAAGTATTACTGAATTATGTGTTCACACTGTGTATGCTCAAAGGATTTTGTATAATGTCATGCCAAATTAAAACATTGGGTATTGTGTACTACAATGTAATTTTATTTATCTAATGTGTATAACAAGAAAAGGTATAGTTTAAATTCAAATCAAGTGGAGTAAATAAAAGTGCTAGTGTGCTGGCATGGTGAAATACTATGACAGTAATGAATCAAATGAGAATCAAAGGAAGTGCTTAATTTATGCATTTAACAAGTTTAACCACGCACAAAGCAAACTGTCATCGCCTTTTTATCTTTAACAATTAGCAGAGCTAATGACTTCTTTTGCTTTCTGTATAAGACAAGATGTAATTCAATCCTCACTGGAAGACAGTTCACACAATACAAGGAAATGCATAAAGAGGAAGGTGATCTCTTTTTTCTCCTAATGTTTATCTAGAATTATTTTCCTCAAGCCCAGTCAAACAGTATGGCATATCTCATTATTTGGAAACAGCTTTAGAGCTCTGAACACAACTGGAGCATTAATGCTGGCTTTCAAAGTTAGTTTTTCATGGTTCTCCCTATAATGCCCTGAGAATTACACAGATCTCTTTTACGGAAACACATGCAAGGAGCACTGTGGGTTTACGAAGACTAAGTCCATGAGAAAAATGCACACGAAGTTGACAGAATTACAAAGATAAACAAGAGCAGGGAGACCAGTAGGCATCAAAGAAGTGGGAGTCAGGAAAACATTTGATAAAGTGCCTCTCAAAATATTAGCTCCCATTGGCTTAGACATAAATACTGTCACAGGAACTGTCTGAAGGATTGCAAACAAGGAATAATAATAGATAAGGGATTGCATCTCATATGTCTCCTATAGGGACAACGAGTAGCTCTCATTTCATGGAGCATCTCCACTTGTGATGTGTGAAGGTGAATAAAACAGCTGGTTAATAAAATATGTAGATACCATTAAGATGAGAGGAGAGGGTAGGGGAACACAAATGACAGCAAGAGAAATAATACAAAGAGCCTTAGAGAGCTTAGAGAGCAGGAAATAAGTGAGTTGCAGCTCTTGGAAAATGGTACACTAATTTATCAGGGGGGAAATAGCATTCACTAGAGGGAAAAGTATAGAGGGCAATAATGCCTAAAGAAGGTTAGGAGGAAGCCAGTGACGCATTTGCAATTTGACAGAAAAAAACCAGGCTGTTAAAATTTTATGACACTGTCCTTGTGGAGTTGGGAGCATGGAGTGGAAGACTTCCTTTGCACAGCTGTGGAGAGAAGAAGCTGGAAATACTGATCCTGATGTTCACATGCACCAATGCCTGGCGTGACCACGCTTCACTGACTGTAAGAAAATTCCTCCTAGGAGTAAATGAAGGTAAATAGAGTTCTCCCACTTCTAAAACTGGTGACACAGAGTTCATCCACTCCTCACATCTTGACATGAGGCAATCTCATCCATGATGCTCCAAGTACTACTTTGCTAGAAACTCTGGGTTTAGGCTGTTATGAGACCAAAATAAAATGTACTGGGTTCATTTTAGGACATCTCATCACCAGAAAAATATTGACAATTAAAAAGGAATTATAGAAAGGTACAAAAATGAGGGATACGGGGGGTAATTTTTTTTTTTTGGGGGGGGGGGGAGGTATGCATAGAGTGGGGAAGTAAAAGAGCTAAAATGTTTGTCTTCAATTGATAATCACAGGGACATGTGATATGAGTATAGGATGCGGGCGGAAAATCCCCAAAAGGCAAAGGTTTTGTGCAGGTGAACTATCACCAATGAAATATCATTGTAAAAGGAGAAATGTAGCTTAAGTGTTGTGAATGCAACCTTAGACATAAGCATGTGCAGGCCTATGCACTGAACGATGCAGTAAGAATTAGTCTGTAGCAGACACTGTCCACATAAGGCCTAGCCTTAAAATGGGAGTTGTCAACTGTTGTCATTTCTCTGAAGGAGACAGATTCAAGAAAAGTGAAACTGGCTGAGGATTTGTTTTGATACGTCTTCCCACCCTTAGTATATGTGAAGCTAAATTAAAGATGGCAATTGCCTTTTTGGAACAACTAGCTTCTCCAGGAGACAATACTTAATTATTTTAATGGGATTTCTAGGTGGGTGTAAACTACGCAAGGTTCGCTCTTTTGGTTGCCTGTCACTGACTCAAATAGCTTCATGCAGCCCATGTGATGGGACCCTCTGAAGTCCCCTGCAATATGAATTCTTGGATTCAAAATTAGGGGGCATAAGTTGAAGACAAGGCCAAACCAGCCATGAGATACTGTGTTTCTGCTCCATTTATGGACTACCTTCACAAGGGAGGTATCTTTGAATTTTTGTTAACAAGCATTGAAAGGGACATAGCGAATGAGAGGTGATTTATCCTTTCTGAGGTTGAAGTCCAATTTGGGGATGGTTGTCCCTAAAGCAGTAAGTGAGAGCCTTACATTTCAAAGCCTTTGATGCTCTACAATATCCTCTTGGATAATGACTCAGGTTTGCTTGTGTTCCACAGCTGCTCTAAAGGAGATACTGCAGCAACATCATCTCTCCCCTACAAAAATAACCTGAAAGAAAACTCCAGCTCTGTCTGATGCAGACTTTTGGTAGTCCTCATAAGCAGAACATGTCCTTCCATGATTCTCCATCTATCCAAGGCTCTGGGCAAACTTCCTTGAGTCAGCAAACAAAGGGCTGAAGAGGTTCTGGCATTGTCCTGACACCAGCATTGAAAGGCCAAGGTTTCTTGATGGAGCAGAGTTCCAGTTTGATATTTCAATACCGTATTTTGGGGTGATCTGATGAGCAAGCAAAACAGAAAGAAAATGAGTTACGCAATATTAACAGAATGACAAATTATGAGAAACAAATCTTTTTTTTTCTTGTAGCAAAAAATGAAACATTTAATTTCCTTTTTGCCTCTAATTGCTAAGCAATGCTTAGCAAATGCTCCTCTCAAAGTGTTAAACCTATGGCTATAAAATAGAGCACAGCTGGTAAACTGAGTATTTTCTTACTGACATGTAGATTTATTACCTCATTGGAATTATCTTAGGTAACAAAAAACCAATACATTATGCCATCAGTGGTATAAATGTCATACTGCAATTTCAGTGCTGTTAGACAGCATAGCATCAGCTGTGAGTGTATAATGAATATAAGAAGGCTCCTTTCCAATTACAAAATGGAAGTGATAACAACTCTTAATCCCCTTTTTGTTCCCTTTTTCAAATATTAGTGTTCAAGAGGGACTATGCAGGACTCCCTGTACTGACAAAGACAGGGAGAACCATGGAGGGGCAACATTCCCAGTGATCCTGTCTTTCACCAGGAAAATTTCTCACATCACTCACATCAATGTCACTCTAACAAACTAAATCCTTCTCTGTGTTTGTTTCTCAGACTATACATTTGAGATTTCCTTCAATATTTTATGTTGAGTATTGTACAAAACTAAATCCACCAGGAAATCTATCTCTAACCAGATCTGGTGGGGCAGCCAACATTTTTGGGGGAAGATGCATCCCTCATCTTACCTCTGAAATGACTGCAGCACAAATCATCTTCACTTGTATGAATGTCTGGGTCAGACAGCATCACTGCAATGCAGATTGGGCTCACCAGCTCCCCAGGAATGTCATCTACAATGTTAATTTTTTCTGTTTGAGTCTTTTTAATTACAAAATCCGGGGTGTTAGAAATTCTGTACTCCCTTCTTCCTGTGCATTTCATCATGGCATGGAGATGGCATAGCATCAGACACTTGTCCGGTGTCATTTGTAATCCCTTCCCTTGGGATACCCGGGAAAGTGCTGCTCCAGCTCTGGGACAGTGCTGGTTCACCTGCTTGTGTTAAACTAGCAGCTAGCGGCAGGCAAGCGTAATAGCACAGGGGTAATAAGGAGGTGAAACGCTAAAGGGAAAGCAGTCTAAAGAGAAAGTTACAGCTGGCGTACAGCTTGACCGAGTGTGACTTTTATTGAGGATGAATAGAACAAGGAAACATTAGAGACTGGCCTTTGGGCTTTTGGTAGCAGAGAAACAGCACAAGGGACAATGAGTTCCCTAAGCCAGGAACTAGAAACGCTGAGCTTTGTTTTTCTGGGCTGGAGCCTTGGCTGGATCAAACACTGAGAGCAGCAACCGAACTGGCAGCTGCAGGGTGAACAGACTGTGTTGAAGCTGCTTTTCACTGATGTGTCAACAAGCCAGTCTGTTCCTGAGATCAGACTGATGGTTGCTTTTGCTGTTGCTAAGATCTGGCATCCTTAAAAGGGAGTTTTAGAGAGCCTCTAGGATGGGCCCTGACACTGTTGAAATTCAGTGGAATCAAATGACTAATTCCCTTACGCTCCTTTGGAAACTACTGTCTAAACTGTGATAGCACTGCACAAACACTCATCAGGGAAAAACGCTGTAGGGGAGGCCTCTGGTAGAGCATCTCTTGGGCAGCTGATGTCTCCTTTCCTGTGGCACCCTGAACTCTGGGGAAATCCCAACTCCATCAGTCATTAAGCTGCCTTAAGCTGTTCACCCTGGGGCACCAGCTCTTCCCTGTAGGGTCTCCCTTTTTTTGTGCCATTTTGCTGTGTCATGCCACAGCAAGGGACACCTATACCTCAAAATTTGTAATAGAATGCTTAGAAAGCTCTCCTAAGAGAGAGGAGCCTGAATTCAAACTCACCATATCCAAATCAGAGCAATGATTTTAATCATAGTTTTCCACTTAAGAGGCTGGATTAAGTTTGAGGCAATGGCATGGAGGGGAGAAAGGGGATCTGTCAACAAATCCCTCTGTCTAACATGCTTCATTGTTCACCAATACACATAAGAGAACAGGAGGGAAAGGCTTGAGACTAGCGGCTAGCTCACAGTCCAAAGGGTAGCACAGTAGAGGCCCACTGCTTTCCACAGATCTACCTCATATCATACATATAAACATGTCTAAATTTGTTTGGAGTGGGTCATTTATAAAAATACAGCTGGGAGGACAGACAGACAAATACAAGTGCACACACATAGAGGGAGGTTACTTCAGCCCCTTTTCACTAGAAGACCAGGCCATTAAAAAAAATTTTACCTTTTTTTCCCTTCAGACATTCGTATATGTCAGGAGGACATACACTCCTTCTGGACAGCAGACAGATTGAGGTCTTTCATTGTTTTCTAACACCTGGAGTGAAATTGATCTTAATTCATCAATATATTGGAGATGATATTGTACATTTTGAAAAGAAACATCATCCTCTCCCAACCCTGGGTGAGACAAGTGCTTCTAGAATAAGCTGCAGCTGCTCCCCCTTCCCAGGCTCTTCATTACAGCGCTTCACTAAAGCGAAGTATTTTGATTTGGTTCAATAGGCAGAAATGAAACATTTCAGCTGAAGAATGTTCAAGCATTTTGTTTAGGTCGAATGAAACATCTTGACCTTTCCACATAACCTGTTCCCTGAGCAGCTGAATTAATGAAGCCTGGTTTCTAATTACTTTCTCCTTTCATTCTGCTTCCCCGTCCGCCAGTCCTGGCATGTGTGGGTTCTCTAAATGTGAAAGAGGGAAGGACCTCTCAACCTTTTCTTCTGTAGGAGCACTAAGAGTATCTTTCATGCTTGACTGTCAATTTTCAGAAAACCTGTAGGACCTCATCCCTGAGGACACTATCCCCATGCCAACCTCAGAGGGAGAAACTGGTCCATTTATTCCAAATTTACTAAGGTTAGGAAAATGGATGCCTATGCATAAAGACCAGTAGCTAGGTATCACAAGAATAAAAAATCCATTTTTTTTTTGTTTCCCTCAAAATGTCAATGTTTCCATTTTTATTATTGTGCAGACCTAAACCAAATGCCAAAATATCAGAATTGCTCACTGACTAGAAACCCTAGTCATAACTGTGTTTCAAGAGCTGTGCTGCGTCACCTTTTTCGCAGGATGTTGAGCAACTCCCCAGATATGATTGGCATCATTGCTCTGGTCTGTGTTGAAGTAACTAAAGAGCATTTAAAAATCTATGGGGACAAATATGTTCCAACTCATTGCAGAGGCACGTAACAGAGATTTGTCCTCCTTATCTCATAAGCCTCCCTTACACAGAGCAGCACTGACAGAAATCCATACCCAGCACCAGTTTCTTCTTGGACTTTCCAGATCTGGTGGCCAGCTGCAAAGCCTGGGCCTTTGCCCCATCAGCAGTGTCTTGCTGCAAGACCTCTGGTGTCACTGCCCTGTGTCTCATAACGCAATGCTAGAGAAAATGACACGGGGAGGGAGGTAGAGGGTGCAGAACCTCTGCTGGCATTGGGGTTGCTTTTGGCCCTGGCTGTGATTTGGAAATAATCACAACCCCTGCAACAGGGAAGAGCTGGATCCTCACTGTTAAGCAGCTTATCCTGGTCCAGTCATGGCTCCCAGAACATTTACATACATCTTTCCACAAATCTCCTCCATGCATCTATGCACTACTTAGAGCACAGTTTCAGATTTTTCTGCGTGAGGAGGTTAAGCCTACTATAGTGCAGTATAGATAAGGCATAAAAATACTCTTTTTAAATATGGAATCCTTATTGCAGCTATGCCTGTTGTGAAACATAAGGAAATAACAACACTTAGTCCAGGAAATACAGGCATATTCTTTACCACCTGAGGCCTCACCTGCCAATTTCGTGTTTGGAGACATGATCAGTCCCAACCAGAGAGTTGAATGTGAAATGGGATGCGGGCTGACCCATGCCGTCAGTTGAAACATAACCAAAGCCTCCTGTCAAGCTATAGGGTTGTATTTTCATAGTATGTGCATATGGAGAAATACAGGACTATGTTTTTTTTCTGTCCTGTATACAAAATAGTCAAGTCTCCAGAGGCTTACCTATGGCTTTCTTTTGTGAAGCCTGAGTTAGGTCAGAAGATCATGCCAGACTGGATGTGTCTGTAGACCTCATGAGAGAGACAGGATGAGATAAACACACAAAATGTCTGAATATTATTCAGCCATTGATCCATTTGCTGTGGACCTTTGAGTGATTGAGTCTGTGACCAATAGTTCAAGAGACAACTGCAGAGATGTTGTCTCGGTGCTGTATGATGAAATGACCCTTTAGTAATTTGTCAAGAAAATTATCTTTAAAACCAGGCCAAAGCATATAACAGTCTCTTTGTCTACTAAATAAATAAGAAAGCAAGATCTTATATGGGGAAAAGTCATATCAATGTAAACTCAGAGAATGATATCCCAACCTCTTCCTCATTTTAAAGCGGATCTAGTCCTAGCTGAGCAATATGGCATTGTGATACAGCCAACAAACCTGTTTCAGCTCTGAGCCATATGCTTGTACCATCTAATGTGTCTGCATGCTGGGTTGACTATCTGTCACATCCTGCCATTTGAGTGGGTCCATATATGTGATGAGAACTAAGCTGCCAGGTTCTGTTGCTTTTGACTGAAATCTGTAACTCTAATTCTCTTCTGCATGCCACCGTAGGTGGGAGCAGACAGGAGCTGAGCATATAGTGCCTTCTCCCTGGGCCAGGTGAACCTAAGCTAGTTCTCATCAGGAAACCATCTTGCCAAGTCAGCACAGCATCACATCCTAACTAATATACTCGCTTGTCATAACACAGCTATGCAGGTTGTGGACCAGAGTTGGTTTATATACATCCTGCTGGGAGCATAGACAGATGGATTTGGATTTGTCTGCTCTTTTTTTTTTAATCTAGACATGCTTCTAGGTGCTAACTGTGTGGACTGCTTCCTTAGAAGGATGACTAGACAGTGTTTTGAGAGGCTTCTGATAATTTGCCAGCACAGGGCCGTGGGGTTTGCAAACATCTTCCACCGCGATCTTACAGGAATTAATGAGTTTCCCATATTAAGTCCTTCAGAAGAAAGTCTCTGTCCTTCTCTTGAAGTTAAATAATCACATGGTTCCTTTTATGCCATTTAGGGCTCCTTGCAGAATTCCTTACTGTGGCACTGAGAGTTGCTGCTGCAGAGTCAGGACAGTAAGGAGGTTTAGGGAAAGGAGGTGGTGTCCCTCATCCACACTTGTCTCATGGTACAGGATGTGAGGGCTCTTCCAACAACCTAAAAAGGGTGTGAGCTGCATGCCTTGTGAGAACAGTATACTGCTGAAGCAACAGTTACTGTTCTCTGAAGCATAATTTCTCTGTTCCACCTAAGGCATCAGTCCTCTGCATCACCTTTCTGATGGGCTATGCCATTGCAATAGTGTAGACTTCCCTGGATCTACACTATGAAACAGGATAGCAGAAAAAGTGCCACAAATCATATGATACTGACACATGTAGGATTTCTTTAATGAGAAATCTCAAAGCTTAGTAGCATCTGTTGAAAACCTTATGGGAAGGAAAAGTGTGTCTGTATTCATTCGTGTAAATATTCCTATGAACACTATTTTTCATCATGGCAACAGAACTAAAGCTAACCGTATACAAGCTGGTGGCTTTTAGGCCACACTGACAGGAAAAGAGCTTCCTTCCCAAGCAACTGGCTTTCATCTAGGTGGATACACTTGGTCAGGCCATTTATTTTATGAACTCCACCTGCATGTATGTACCTATGCCTCTCTGTGTGGGCAGGTAGGGTTGAACGTTTGCTGTATGTTGAAGAACTTAAAAATGAACTTAATTACCTCCTGCTTCCAGCTATGGTGATAGGAGTCCAGAGCAACTTCAAAAAGTTCAGTGAAATTACTTGTGAGTTTATACAGGTGTCATGAGAGCACAGCTGAGCCCAGAGCAAGGCTCTTCTAAGCAGCAGCTGGTAGAAAACATCCACAGAGACTAACAACCAGGTTCTAATACCTAACAAAAACCCTGCTTGTGCAATGGATGTTGTCCACAAGGATTGTGCAATAAACTACATTATGAAATCTAAAATACAAGTAAATTTGTTGCGGTCTTCATACTGGATAGAACAAGAGGATGCCAAAATGTCCCACCCCATCCTGCCACTGCCTAGAGTGCAAAGCTCAACGCCTGCACTACATGCTGTGATTAAACAGGAGTGGACCAAAGTCTCCCTGTGTTAGAGGAGGTAGCTAATGTGCAGCATTAGCTGTACAATAGGCAGCAGTAGTACTGGGGATGACACATCAGCACCAAAATCACTTGAATTTGTTTTCCACATCAATCTCTGCAGTTTCCAGTCAGAAAGGCAAAAGATGAACCTGTGTTAATTAAAACAGCTGGGGAGCTCTTTAGTTTATCAACTAGCAAATGGCTCCAGCAGACAGAAAAGCATAAGCTATATGGCTTGCTTTATATAATACCTATATAGATATATGTCTGTGAACAAATGAAAGACCAGCAAGATTCAGTGGGCCATGCACTCCGGCATGACATCTACAGGTTATGTCAGTGTAAAGCACACCATTTGTGACAAGGAGATCAGAGCACTGAAGCAGGTTTGTATTTGAGAATTTGCTCTTTGCTTCTCTAGACTTTCTAATCAAAAGAGATCAGGTGGCCACTGATGTATAGGCAGCCCTTACATTTTCTTTCAAGTTATCCATTCCTCCAACAGGACCTATAATTTTATGGGTCTTGGCACCACGACTGGTTAATGAACCCCCTTCCTTCCGCTCTAGTTTGCAGATCTAAAGCATATGCACTTTCAAACTACAGGAAGTAGCAACAGAAGAACTGCACCAGTAAAACTCATGCTTACTCCAGGAACCTGTGACACAGTTCAGCTACTGCCTGCTAGGTGGAACCTGAGCAAAAAGTTCTTAAGTGGATAGAGAAAGCAGAATGAAAAATGGCAAGGTCATTTCTCTCACAACTGTTCTTCCTCTGCCGTTTCCATGCACAGCCCTTCTAGCAGGTGCTTGTGGCTGTCTTACTTTGCTCTAAGAGAAAGAAGCAGTTGTCTTTAACGCTATATGCACTGGTAACAAAATAAGGTAGTACAGATTTGGGTTAAGAGGCTGGGTATGAGCTTCAGCAGTGCCAGGTGATGGTTTCCACTCTCAGAGTCTAATTGGAGAGGTAAAGGGCTCCTTGAGTTCAAGGAGCTCACGTTCTGAGGATTAGCTCAAGTTCTGAGGATTAGCTCAGAAACAAACAGGGTGAGGTTGGCTTGGCAAATCTACACAGGCTGCTTTGCCTTGGATTACTCTCCATGCTCCCCAAACAAAGGATTTCTGGTAATTCAGCATGCAGGGGTCTGGAATTTGCTTTAGAAGGATACGAGGAAGAAGCTACAAGAGCTGGCTGGGGCCTTTCTGGGCTTTATGAAACTACTTCTCCCAAAGGGAACAGGTATTAACAAAAGTTCCACAAAGCAGAACCTGTTTAACTGTGGGGGGAAGGAAAACAGAGCATGGCAAAGAGTAAAAGTGAGAGTACACATAGTACTGGTATTAGAATTGCTGGACTCAGGCAAATTGGAAGCCTGAGAACAGAGGGGAATGCAAAGCCTGGTCTACCATGTAGCCTTATGGGAACCTCTGAAATAAATCCAGATGAAAGAGCCAACATCATGTGAACAACATGCTCTGCTCTGGGAGGCTGGAGGTTAGATGGGGTAATAATGCAGCTCTCCAGAATGGAAGAACTGGTAGGAACTTGGGAGGCAAAATTGTGTCTAGCATGACATGACAACAACACAACAAAGAAATCCTATGTCATAGTCTTTCAGTAATGCCTTTACAAACCTGATACTCTTTTTCCTGAAGTAAAGGACTAATTAGCTGTAAGGGGTAGTGGCACAGACCTTTCTTTGTCTACTTCAAAACTCAAAAAAATCTGGGATATAACTACTCAAATATGGTTTTAAAAGAGATGTCCAGCAAAACAGGAAATAAGGTAAGCAGGGATTTATTTTTTTCAGTTAACCCTCCCACCTGTTTCCCCCTCCTGGCACATCTCTGGGTGACTTGATTTAACTTTCCAGGAAGATGTAATTCTCCTGAACCTCCTTCAGTGCTTCCTTCTTGGCAAGATCTTGCACCTCCTAAGAAAACAATCACATGAAATTTGAAGGGAAAGTGGTTTTGAAGCTTGTAATCATCACACCAGCTAGCCTAACATGCACTTTGGATCTTTAAAACAAAAAACTTCATTCATATCTTGGTCACTGTGCCGAAGGAATATTTTATAAATTTGTCTACCTATAATACTGATGAGCCAAACAGGATGGTGTCCCTATGAATTGCAGTCTTTCAGAAGTGGTCCTATATCCATTAAATCTTAAAATTCAGCTGCTTACCATTAGTTAATGGCAGGATCATTTATAATCAATACTCACTGTAGTTAAGCACAGTGCAAAGAAGATATAGAGAGCTTATGGTTTGGATCTAACTTGATTGTACTGGGTTGGAAGTTCTCTTGTACGTACATACACATAGAAAAGAAATTCCTTAAAAATATAGTGCTGTGCACTTCAAAGACAAAGCAGAAAAACATCAACCCCAAATCCTACCAACACAAATTGACCTCTCAACACTCTGCCAGGAAACAGTTGGGAGAACTGACATCTGCACATACACAACAGTTACACCACTCTGCCGGAACATGCTCCCCAAGGGACAGTGTGAGTCAGGTATGGCATCTCAAATGCAGACCCGAACATGCACTGTGTGTTGCACTGAACAAATGAACAAAACATGCTATAGAAATGTAGAGACATCTCTCAGCATGCTATGCACTGATCACTTCTGAAGAAGGTTCACACTGCTGCTCTTAGTGGGTAACAAAGTAAATCCAGTGACATGCAACTGCATTGAGAAGAGAAGTTCCTCGGGCTCCTGGGAAATTACTGCTCTGCACTAGTGAGCAGGGAGAGCAGCATGAGGCAGTCTTTGCGCAGTATGTAGCATAGAATCATTGAGGTTGTAAAAGACCTTTAAGATCATTGAGTCCAGCTGTAAGTACACAGCCCTCCTGACACCCTGCAACTCAGGAAGCCATCTACCTCTCCCCAGGCAGGGTCAATAAATCTCAGGGTCAACTGGGCAATGGATGTTCACCCAAAAATACACCACGGAGCTTTGCCATGGACAGGGCTCTGGAAGCCACAACAACCATTACCCCAGAGCATCATTTTATATGCAGGAACAATTTGCTCAGTGAGTGTTTTGACCACCTTTAGTCTCTGTACAGAAGGCAATATTCTTGTAATCTGCAAGCAAATTGAGCTACTTCTTAGCTCAAGTAGGTTATGTCATTGCCCCATTGCTGAGCATCATACTTACAGTATCATCATTTTTATTTTACCATGAGAAAAGCTTCCAGAATTTTATTACAGTTGCATCCTAGATGATTTGTGCAATCAGTAACATAAACTATGGTTTCAAAGATTAAGAGACTCCATATTAATTAAGTACACACAGTACATGGCAGTTGAAACATTTCTGGAAAACAAATATTAAATCAGACCTGTTTGTATAGCCCCTGGAGATCTCATCCTTCTCCAGAATAAATGAGTAGTCTACTGATATCTGTGTGGTTTCAACACTGCCAAATCAGTACTTGGGAGAAGTGATCTTGTGACTGTTACACTACACTAGATTTGCGAGCATGAGCTTTGGAAGATAAATACTTTGAGAAAAGAATAACCATATCAATCCTAAAATAACATAACTTTGGTCTAGTTTGAGGAACTAATAAAGGAAATTTTGCAACATAAAATCCAGTAGTGCCACAATACACTTCTAAACAAAGCTAGCCTGGGTTAAAACACATATCCCAAATGCTAAACAAATGCTTCTTCACATATAAACAGGGACAAGAAATAAATATAGAGAGTCATGATTTCTACTTCAAGAAAAGATGATCTAGCTAGCTAATGTAAAGAAAGCATTGCTTTTGCTTGGATTGGCACGATGCCATTTATGACTTCATTTTAAAAAAAATAGAGAAGGACTACTGTTCATACGTTTCTGAGTCATGAAGACAAACCAAATGAAGTTAACTGGGGTAGCCTTTAGAAAAGCCAAACCCGAGCATGTCTCCAGCTTTTCCTTCCCCAGAGGTTCTCCTGACGCTGTTTCTTCAAAATGTCCTTGCAGAAGAAGCTGTTCAGGGCAAAGCTTGTTTGCTGCGCACATTCAGACAAGCAAGCTCTGTTGACAGCCATCTCTGCAGCAGGGACCTGGAGGAGTTTCCAGCCTACCTGCTCCACTGCCTGCCAGACTTATCCTTGCACACGCTTATTTATCTGCTTGACCAGCAAGACATGTTTCTATTGGGGTTTAAAAGTACTGTACAGAGGAAGTGAAGGAATTTGTTTAGAAGAGCACCCCTACTCCATCTGTGTGGCTGCTCTACATTTTTGTGTGAACAATGGCAGAGCTGGAAACATTGGTGCCCACCAGCTTCTGCCACCAAACCTTGAGTGGCTGAGGAAACTCCTATTTTCAGGGAAACTGCTGTCTTTGTCACCTGGCTGCGTCTGAATAGCAGAACAGAGAGGTGATACCAGAAGTGCCACTCAGTGACTTCCAGTTCAGCTCACACCTGCACTGCTGCTTAGCCGAAGGGTGGGCAAAGCTGCAGCCCCCCCAGGGCACATCACTCACACATGACAATCAAGAAGCTGGTGGAGATGCTGAACCAACCACTCCTGCACAGAGGGGAGAGCAACCTTTGACTGCTGCATCACCCCAGTGCCATCACCCTGCAAGGACTGTCCCTGAGCTCCAGGGTAGGTGTGTCACCAAAAGCAGGGCTGGGGAGCGAAGACACGTTAAGCTCACCTATCTTTCTGTTCCTCCTCTGGATCTGGACTGGGAACTTCACAGCAGTATTTATGGATCAGGGTAGTTTCCCTGTTAATAAAAGGTGCCCTTGAAATCAAACTCAAAGCTTTTGATTTCTTCATTCTACATTGCCAGCTAACAAAGGGGACAATAATAATTAACCCTGCATCCTAAATATTAATTACATAGGCATAGGTCTGATAGTAAAAAGTTCATTTCTAGTGAAATTTAATTAACCTCAAAGCCTAGTCTTACTTTATTTTAAGACTTATTACTAGACCATAGAAAAATTTCTGATATTTAGATTTGAAATGCAAACGTAATCTAAGGACAGATTAATTGTAAAATAAAGGTGTCATCTGTTTGATATAAAAATATTTTGCTCTAACATAATTATCTCACTTAGTATTTTTGAGTTATTATTATTTACTAATTTTGCTAATACTTTATTACATGTAGAACAGCTTTTAGGAGTATCATATATGAGACTAGCATATATATTTAAATCCTGTGTATATGCCTTCACCTATGGGGCAGGTCAGGTTAATTGAATGTAGATTGAGTGTTCAGTTTAGCTGAATACTCCAGATGGGTCTACATTCATCACTTACAGGGTGAAAATTCATCTTGCCCTCACTAGGGTTTCAGCTGACTGCTCAATTCACTTGATTGATCCCTCTCACCATACTATGGCTATCTGCTTCCTTTGTGTCCTCATCACACTAATTGACCTCTTATTCAAATATATTCCAGGTTTCAGTGCTCTGCTCACAGCTAATTGTACCCTAACAGATAATTTTAGCTCAGCATTCAATGCATATTTCCAACATAGGCACTGAGAACAATGTCTTTGGAGGCACTTTAATTACAGTATTAGTGGAAATAATCTGTATGAAGGCCTGAATCTGAATCTGAATGTGGTCACATGATCACATACTAGTTAGCTAGATAGGCATAGCAATTAACTTATGGGTCTGTCTAAGGTGTGACCAGGAGGAGTAGGGAGGTGATCGTGCCCCTGTACTTGGCACTCGTGAGACTGCACCTTGAGCACTGTGTCCAGTTTTGGGCACCACAGTACAAGAAGGACATTGAGGTGCTGGAGCGGGTGCAGAGAAGGGCAACAAAGCTGATGAGGGGTCTGGAAAGCATGTCTTATGAGGAGCGGCTGAGGGAACTGGGCTTGTTTAGTCTAGAGAAGAGGAGACTGAGAGGAGACCTTATTGCTCTCTACAACTACCTAAAGGGAGGTTGTAGCGAGGCTGGTGTTGGTCTGTTCTCCCAAATTGCTAATGATAGAATGAGAGGAAATGGCCTCAAGTTGTGTCAGGGGAGGTTTAGATTAGATATTAGGAAGAAATTCTTTACTGAGAGAGTGGTTGGGCACTTGAACAGGATGAGTGATGGAGTCACCATCCCTGGAGGTGTTTAAAAAATGAGTAGATGTAGCACTTGAGGCTATGGCCTAGTGGCTAGAGAGATGTTAGGATGAAGGTTGGATTTGATGATCCTACAGGTCCTTTCCAACCATAATGATTCTATGAGTTTGGGTAGGGAGTGCAATTTGTTCCATATAAGTAATCATAGTAGCTCAAACAAAAATGTATTGACCTGTTCTGTGATGTTCTATGCCAAACTAGCACCCCTCCATGGAAAACTGTTGGCCTCTTGAGTCACCTCTCCCAGTTACCAAAATCAGGTTCTGTTAGAACTCCACCACGATCTCTCTGGCTGGTGGAGAGTTTACTCCAACACCTCGGCTGACCACTGCTGTGTGACATCCACACAGGGACATCTGCTCTTTAGAAGTGCCATACAAAACAAGAGTTATTAGAGCCAATGAGATATAGGTTAGGCTATAATTTAGAAGTAGGGTGTCAAATAGTTGCTCAGCTGTCATTAAACAGTAAAATAATACCGTGTGTACAATTTGCACAGACAGCAGGGAGCAATTTGAATAGTGCTCAGAAACTTATCTTGGCAAGAAAAGCATGTGTTGTCAGAAGACAGGAATTAATTTGGAAAAGTGCATTCTAGTCAACACCTTGTTTCCATTATGTGCTGCTAGAGTAAACTAAGCACCATATAAAGTTTACTCAAGATTATTAACAGCTTGCTTGCTACCAAGAAATTAGTTTCTTAAGACTATCCAACTCTGAAAAAATCAAGGAAATTCAGCAGGTAAAAACAGCATGCAATTTTCTCACTTAAAAAACGTAATGCCCTCTATACTTACAGGTTTAGCTAGGTTTTTGTTATAGTTCTATTTTTAAAGGCATACAGTTTTGCATATGTGATCTTATTCCAGATGATATTCCAGAACTGTGAAGCATGTCAGACTACATGCTTAGGAAGCATGAAAACTCAAAATCTGGAATATATTATTTCTGCAGAGCTTTTCCAAGAGATTGTCTTGTACTATTCAGCATCTAGTGTAAGCCTAGAGGTTCTACCTGCATACTCAAAGATGGAGCTACCTGAACCCCTTTCTGAAATGCCTTCCCTGGGGCAGGCAGCTATGTAGCCAGTCCTGCACAAGAAAAGCCAACATCTCTCTGCAAATCCAGGGAAACCCAACAGAAGACTGAAAAGGATCTGTGCTGTACCTGCTTCCAGAAATGTAAAGGTTTGGGGCCTTGGGTTTGCTAGAAAAGGTTGATATAAACTTCAATTTGTCTGTGGGGTCCTTTCATCAGCTATAAACAAGGCTTCTACTCCCTGACAAATGGGACTTCAAATACTCAGCAAGGATTTTTTGTTCCTATAGTCCTTTCATTAAATGCAATTTTAGCTCTGCAGGAACTTGAGTTACATTAAAAAAAAAAAAGCTTTTGTTGATTCTTATATTAGAGCAGAGGCAGAGCTTGGTGAGGCTGCCAGTTTGAAGGGAGATGCAACAGCAATACTGTACCAGTGTGCATTACTCTGTGTGTAGCCTTTTGGGAAACATATGCAAGGGAAAATGACATCTGATACCTTCATTCTGATTCAGCTACTAAACTTCACAGCAATGAGCTTTCAGTGACATTCCCTAATAATTATCCAGCAGTCAAGGTTCAGATACGAAACTAACATTTGGTTCAGACTGATTTCTATAAAGGAGTACTATTTTTGGTTCAGAATATTTCTACTTTTCTTAGTTTTTTATATAATAATTCAATTAATAAAAGTAATAATAATAATATTCCGATAATATGTCTTCACTCCATACAATTTGAAGGGACAGCAGAGGGCATATATGGTCTTACTACCAAGAAA
Organism: Eurystomus gularis; assembly: GCA_013400335.1. Taxonomy (NCBI): domain Eukaryota; kingdom Metazoa; phylum Chordata; class Aves; order Coraciiformes; family Coraciidae; genus Eurystomus; species Eurystomus gularis. Next base: position 10,276 of record VZZY01023346.1, on the reverse strand, counting down.
TACCTATTTGATAGAGCAAGTTTCCAGAAGTATAAACTTTGGCATCTTCTGCTTTGTATTAAGCATTAATCACATAAATATTAAGCATATTTTCTGAGATAAAAGAGCTGTTCTTGTCTGCTTAATTATAACTTGGTAACTACTGTGGGGCTGCTGTTAAAGGTGCTATTAGAAACTGAAACAGTGTTATAAAATCATTTGTCAACAGGAGATCAAAATCAATAAATTAATTTGAATCCTTGTCATTATGAGACAATTTAAAAGCCAGTTAACAATCCTCAGTGACACCTTGGCTCTGCTAACACAAGGTCCTGTGCTCAGGCAGGGGCTTTGCCCCAGGATGCAAGGTACTGAGCTGAAGGAGATAGATGAGAGCCCCAACATCCACTGGTGATCAGCCCCATTTACAGCTGATGAAGCCTTAGGCGGCTGGAGCAGAATTTCAGTCAAGAAACATGTATGTTTAAAGCTTGCCAGTGGTGCTGGTATCTTCAGAGGGAGGTGGTAGCATCCCAGTGTGTTGGGCAAGCCTTGTCCCATTTCCAGACTGATATAATTTAGATCTGGAAACCCTTTAGACTCAGATGCTTTGCTAACGCACAAAGGAAAAGGACCAGCCAGGCTTGAGTGGGGAAAAGTATCTGGGACTGAAAGAATATTTTAACATATTGATTTTTTTTTTCTTCCTAACTCTGATGGATTTTCTCATCAGGAAAGTGCTGTAGAAATATTTTCAGGATCCAGCATACAAGTGGAAGTAGTGGTGGCTTTGAAAGCACATTTATCATGCAGTCTCCATATTTATGCATCTCTCTGGGTGGAAATGCAGGTCCTGTTGGTTGAGCACCATGTTGCTATGGCTACTCCCATAGCACTACCTGAGCCTACTGCATGCAAAAGACAGTCCTGGAGATGTCTACAAGAACCACAGTCAGCAGAATTAATACAAGGCAGACCCATTCTGAGTCATGATCAAACTGTGACTGCAAATACACTTTGAGAAGGTTATGATCTGGGGCTTGCAGTCCTATAAACACTCTCTTGGGAGAAAAAAAGCTGCAAGATTTGGTTTATTTTTCTTCCAGTTCAATTTCAGGCAGTACAAAGAGCCAGCTCCAGGCTGAATGCAGCATGCCATTCTGGGGGAGACAACAATAATATACCAGGAGAATCATTAACAAGTCCACACCTGGTTGCATGTGCATTTTCTACTACTCATACTCTTTTTTTAACTTAGACTTATAGAATGTTCTAGGCTTGAAGGGACCTCTAGAGATCATCTCTTCCAACCTCCCTACACAAGTAGGGACATCTCTACCTAAGTCAGGTTGCTCAGAGCCCCATCAAGCCTGACTTTGAATAACTCTAGGGATGGGGCCTCCACCACCTCTCTGGGCAGCCCATTCCGGTGATCTATCACCCTTGTGTTAGAGAACTTTTTTCTAATATACAACTTCTGTGTTTTAGAATTGGCTTGCTATCACCATGCACTACCTGACTTGGTTTGGTTTTAGTTGTCCACGGGCATTCAAAAATTAAAACAACGGCTTTAGATCTGAAACCTATAAAGCTTGAAATCAGATCAAAACCACTATTTTCATGCTGTAAAATCATTGTTTTCAGTATTCAGGTTGGTAGGACACATGTGGTCACACACACATACCTGAGTAGAAGCAAGAGTGAAACTACAAGATATTTTGGTTTTCTGTTAAGTATTCCAGAGCACAAATGTAATACTTCAAACTCAGAGGGCACAAAGGGGGTTTTAATCACAACAGCAATATGTACCATTTAAATTCAAACTTAAAAACCTCTTCTGTGGACCATTTCTACCTCCATCAAGTAGACTTCCTCTCTTCAGCCCAAATTCTCACAAGCAAGGAGTAAAAATGGCTGGGCATCCAGAGTGGTGCTTGCTTCATAAGCCAAACCAACTTTTAGGTACCATTTTGTCATGGGGAAGAACTTCATGTTGCTTCATAGTTTTGAGTGTATTATGGTGTCGCGATCCGCCCACACGGGGTCACGGGTCCGCCCACAAGGGATGTGGTCCCGCCCACCAGGGCCCCAGACCACTCCCCAAATGGAATCAAGGGCGAGGCACTTCTCTCCAAACCCACAACCAATTGCAGGAATCAGACACACCCCCCTTATGAAAACATATGTTTATTTATATTAAGCCAAAATCTATGCTATGAAGCACTCTTGTATCTTACAATCTATGCCTTATCCAAATATTGCAATACCGTTATCACAGTCTATGGAGTCTATATCTTAGTCTATATCTTAACTATTTAATCAAAAGATCTTTCAACGTTTAATAACCACTAGAAAATTCACCCAGGAAAGGAATAGGAAAACCAAGAGTTCGAGGGGTAGAAATAAGGGTCTTATTAGAGAGAAAGGTCCCTATCACTATATGGATATGTTGTGAGTGTATGTAAATGCAG
>VZZY01023342.1:3582-20247 GCA_013400335.1 Eurystomus gularis | reverse complement strand
CAAGGTTAACCCACCACAGGGACTTACTTCCAGTCTTTCCATGAGGTGCATTCAAAGATCTTCAAATAAGGAACAATTTAAATAAAAATACCACAGTTCCTTTTTGAAGTATCTCAACATAACCATACTTGAGATTTTAAGACGTTCCTCAGGTTGTAGAATTTGTATGCAATTCTTTGTGGAAAAATCAGAATCAAAGCAGGAAAAGATATTTTATTTGTGTGTACCCTTTTTGGCAATGATGAAGTTAATTTACTTCATAGTGGTTGGTATGGTGTTATGTTTTGAATTTATGACCAAAATAGTGTTGATAACACAGGGATGTTTTAGCTATTGATGAGCAGTTATAACACAGTGTCATGTCCTTCTCTGCTTCTCACACCACCCCACCAGCAAGTTGACTGAGGGTACACAAAAAGATAGGAGGGGATACAGCCAGGATAGTTGACCCCAACTGAATAAAGGGACATCTCATAATGTACAGTGTCTTGCTCAGCAATAAAAGCTGGGGAAAGAAAGGGAAGGCAACATTTGGAGTGATGGTCTTTGCTTTCCCAAGTAACCATTACGCATGATGGAGGCTGGTGTCGAGGTTCAGCCTTTCCTGGAGATGGCTGAACACCTTCTTGTTGATGGGAGGTAGTGAATAAATTCCTTATTTTGCTTTACTTGTATGCACAACTTTTGCTTTGCCTATTAAACTGTATTTATCTCAACCTGTGAGTTTTCTCACTTTTACCTTCCTGATTCTCTCCCCTATCCCACTGTGGGGCTGAACTGCCCAATAAAGTTCAACTATGACAATATGATGGGTTAAAATGGCCATTTCCTGGGGAAATACGGAAGAAAATGAAGCACAATATTCAATTTTAAGTAAAACTTGAAAACCGCTTATTGATATATTTTCTTACTTTGCTCTGATGGAAGTTGCCAATACAACAAAAAAATGTTTTAATCTGTAGTTTTAAATCACAGTTCTTTGTTCTAATGGAGGAGATAAGTCTATCATGTTGTTCCTTTATGCCTGATCTCTTCTGACTAATTTCAGCTATCCCCTAACATTGATCCTGTTGATTAATATTCTACCATAACCCTTGTCAGGGTCATCACTGCTGTTTTTCTTTGTGTTGACACCCCTGTAGCTTTGGCTGTTTATTCAGAGCATGCCTCCACTGGCGTAAGACTCTGAATAGGCACTTTTATCCAATGTCCATAAGTTTTTGAGGTGCAAGCAGCCTTGTCTCTCAGTCAGACTTCACTTGGGAAGTTTTAAACACCACATTGATTTTTAAAATACATATTCAGTCATACTGGCACACCTACTGAGAAGGGAGATGGAATTAATAACATATGGCTGTCTACCTATATGGCATTTACAGTATGAAAAGTTTGTCTGTTTATATCAATATACTGGCTGTATCAGAACATGATGAAACAAAGAGCACTGAGATACACTCTCATTGTAAACCTTTACAGTTATTTAAGTCAGAGTTTGCCTTGATAACACACTATTAAATTTGCATGTACAACAAATTCATAGCTGACTGAGGCAGAAGGAAAGAGACAAGAACAAATACTTGGGTTGATAGAAAACAGCAGAACAAGCCACAAAGAAAGCAAAAGCTAAGAATATTTGCTCCAGGTATTAAGTTTGTTTCTATTTTGATATATGACAGGAAGGAAGAAGTTTAGGAGAGCCAGAGAACTTCAGGGTGGAGCAGGCAGAGGATGGTTGAGGAAAGACACCTCTGTAGAGTTTTGTGGGATAAATGGTGTTTGCAGGAACAATGGGCATTTGACCTTGTCTCATTTTGGTCGCTGAATACAGATGGGAAAATCAGTGACCCAGGAGCATATGCCCGTGTGTGGTTCTTGCCTGCCTTACCCTGTGTGACCCACAAGGGATCTGCACCGCACAGGTTCACAACTTATAGTACCGACTCACTCAAGATGCCAGCTTGGCTGTGTGCGATCTGCTGTATGTGAGATACAGAGGGAGACACAGTGATCATAGTCATGACTACCAGCCTTTTTACTTCTACTATATTAGTATCTATGAGCAGATTCCAACGCCAAAGCTGCGATACAAAGTCAGAATAAATTTATCTGTTATATCTATACCACATGTTCTTCTCTGTATGAGGACTGTGTAAAATCCACAGAGATCATGGCACTGACATATTTCTCACACATGCACACTTCCCTTACAGATTTCAAGGAGAACTGCATTAGTTCATTCAATTTATTTCTCAGAAATCTTAATTTCTTTCTGTTCTGTTTACTATATCCACTTAGAGGCTGGTCACAGTTAGGTTTATAGTTACATAATATTCCCTTGAGAGAGATAAATTGGAGGAGTCTCATTCCACTATATTCCCCAAGAAAGATGAAGATGAAGATGGAGATTTTATTGCAACATCAGCATCAGTTCAGGCTCTGGGTCTTCCAGTATATATACTGCAGGCCAAATGAGTGTGCAGCTATTTTTTCATATTTCCTCCATGTAATTTGCCAGGTAAGCCAAATGGTACTTTCCAACGGTAACACCTAAGTTCAACCACAGAAAAATTACTGCTTCTCAGGAAGGAAGCAACAAACTAGTCCAGCACTGGGGGGACAACCACCCTCAGAAATCCAGGGGAATTTTCCTGTCCTAGTTTGAAAATCATGGAAGAATGTACTGACAGTACTCCTGTAACAAGCTCAGGTTAGAAGTCACCACTGGTCCTTCTTTGATGAGACATTCAAATTATTGCTAGCCAGATCTACTTGATTTTGACTTCACTCGAAAATTTAAGCTAAATGAAAGATGGGATTAAACATTTAGAGATATATAAAGATGAAGAAGCTACTGGAACATCAGAAGAAATGAAAGAAAAATTTTATCACGACATTTGGATCTTGATGCGAAAGGAATTAAGGTAAAATTCTTATGCCAAATAGGTTAATTTATTCAAGGAAAAAAAAGATGACATAACAAGATAATAGTGACAAATGAGTAGTAAGAACAAGTCAAGAGACAAGCAAAGTTTTAAATTAGTGTAATACTATCTTCAGTTAATCAGTAATTATTCAAATACAGAATATTTCTTTTTTATTATTATGCAAAGAGGGAAATCTGAAGTGAAATTATATAAAATTTATATTATTTTAATTACCTGGTAAATATAGCCTAGACTAAACTATTGCAAGAATATCATCAGTACACAAGAACCCCAATCACATGACAATATTTTTTGGCCAAACATTCTACTTATTTCAATAAACCAAATTCTGCTTTCAGATACAACATTGTGACTTCAGTAGCTTACCGAAAATAAAAACCATTTCTTTAAATAAATTTCACTTCTTTCTTAATTACTGTCCCTTAAATATGGTATATTAGTCATTGAATGTTGATAATTTATTTTAATTTAGTCAAATATGCTTTATCAGTATTTGTTTACTTTTTACCTGGGGCTTTGTATGTCCTCCTCGGTTAGATGTTAATCTCTGTTCCCTTATCTTTATTTATATTATTTGTCTTGAATTTCTCAGGCCATGCAGTTATGGTAGCTAAAATTTAATCAGAATAATTGAGAAAGAAATTACTTAGTCACCATGGTTATGGTATAATGTAGATTACAGATGGTGTATAATTCAATAGTATTGTGATGGGCTAATGCCAGTCAGCAGCCAAGCTTCTACAGAACCACTTACTCGCTCCCTTGCCTTCAGCGTGAGGGGGGGGGAGAAAACAGAAGAATAAAAGTGAGAAAACTCATGGTTTGAGATGAAGACAGATTAATGTGTGAAGGAAAGTGAGGGAAAGAAAACCACAAGCAAAAATGTAAATGGAACAAAGTAAATCACTCATTGCCCTCTACAAGCAGACCAATATCTAGCCAGTCTCCAAGCAATGGTCAGCTGGGAAGCCAAAATGGACCACTCTTCTTCTTCTCTTACTCAGTTTGTGTTGGTGAGTATGACATCATATGATATGAAATATCCCTTTGGCCTATTTGGGTTATCTGTCTCAGCTATGTCCCTTCCCAGTCTCTTGCCAACTGTTACCTGATTTGATGGGCAGGGGGAAGAGTGGGAAAAAAAAAGAGAAAGCCTTGACACTGTGTAAGCACTGTTCAGCAACACCAAAATATTTGTGTTACCAACACTCTTGCCACAAATCAGAACATTGCATCATACAGACCTCTATAAAGAAACTTAACTCCAGCTCAGCCAGACCTATATCAAGTGTTTCAGATCCAACAGATTTAATTCAGAATAAAGAATCTTCTCCATTCAGCTTTAGTTCTCATTTGGTTTTCAGTTTTATATATTGACTCATATCTTTTTTTTGATATATCAAGCCTCTTTCTAAATAGGACCTATGTAAAGTCATCAAAGCATATGCTTTGAAGACTGCTTTAAAATAAAAGTAGTGTTTTGCCAATCACACAGCCCAGCACAAAAAACGCCACCACCACGAGGAGGCAGATGCATAAGCAGATATAGATTTTATTGTCTATCCCCATGGGGCACAGAAATGACACTACATGGCTGACAATAAAAGAGAGAAACCCACTCGCTGCGGGTGATATAATAAAAGGAAAAACGAACTTAATTACAAACTCAATAATAGAAGGGAAATGAAACCAGGCTATCACCTCAACAATCGAAGAGGAGATTAACCATACCCCAAATATCACCATAGCCATGCACAAACCACCCCGGCAAATACCAGAGAGGTGTACCAGCAGTACACGGTACATTCCACAAAGGTACATGGCTAAACTACGACAGACACCAAAAGGAGAAGCAATCAAATCCATTACCAGTATTACCCTTGTCCCGTCCAATATATTCGTTCTGTCCCGCCGTTGCTGGGAAATCCTGGTTGCAGCGAGCAGTCGGGGGGGGGGCTCGGAAAAACTCTGCATGGTGCGTCCACCTGCAGGTCGGCTTCTTCCCCTGTTTGCTACAAGCAGGGCCAGTTTTTATACTGTTGGATAAACAATTCAAGGCAATCCTCAGAAATAACTGTAAAAGCGTGACACCTGCTATTTTTCCTCCTTCTTAGGTTCCGTCCAAGGTCAGCCAAGCCTGGGAAGAAACTCAAAGAGGAGGAGGCACCTCTATCTGCTTTGGTCTATTCTCACGGCTAATCAACTAATTTCCCAGCAGAGAAAAGTCCTCTGCTGGTTCCAGTCATACTGTCTGGTTGTGAGATTCATCCATATGTCAACTTTAATTCAGGGCCTATTGCTCAGGCCCTAGCACTTCAAGTAGACTCATGCTAAAAAAGATATCATGCAAGATTTTGGTTTTATCGCCAGTTGTTAGAAGGTACCAAGAAGAGTAAATTAATATGGAGCCTGCCTCTCATTAATCTAATGGCTGTACAAGCAGAGTGTTTAATAGGTACAATGACACCAAATAATTACTTAAAAACAGCTATGTGCATTTAGATAAAATTTTCTATTGGAAAACAATAATGAAAGAAATAGAATGGAAATAGTATTCTATCCTTGCCATACATCCTGCTGTATGAAGGACAAAGAAGAGTGATTAAAAGAGTGTGGAAATAATTTTAAGGCATTATTAGCTTTTTAGTTGTGTGGGCATAAGCTTACCAACATACACTTCCTGACCAGCGTAAGGCAAAAGCCTACTGATGTTTTGTAGATTAATGTGTAGAATAATCATGGTAATCATCATAAAGTTGTGTTTTCTAGCCACCACTACTGTCAGGATTATTCCTATATTTTTTCATTGTAACAGACATAGTAATATGCAAATCACACAGCTGACAGAGTATCTACTCTCAGAATCTTTTTAAAGCTACTTTTTTCTGTAATCAAATGCAATATGGTATCTGGGGGATTCTCTTTGCTCATGCATAACGTAAATGTGAAACCCACAGAAACACGACCAAACCGCTAACCCCTTTTATAGGTTCAGTATAGTGCATGGCTTGGATAGGTAAGGATAGGTAATCCTTACTTAAGTAAATGGCTTGGATAGCTAAGGATAGGTGATCCTTACTTAAGTGAATTCCATTTCATCTCATTTAGTGGAAAGCACTGTAGGTGCATTGTATACATATATAGTGGATGTTATTTATTAAGAAACTCACAACTTTGAAACAAATTGTATTCTGAGAGAAAAAGAAGAAAAATGAAAAAAAAAAAAATTAAAGAGCTGAGGAGAAGAGAAGAATAGATAGCTAAAATGCAACAATTTTAATCATTGTAGTCCAGATTCCAAAGGTGAATAGTACCACACGACTCAATTTGATTTTATGCAAGGAAAGAGAAATAGGTTTCTGTGATTCTTTAGCTAGCTATTTGTAGAAGTGTGGATGACCACTACCTCAAAAGATGTCAAGGCAGATGAAAAGCTTGTTACTATCTTACTGAGGTACTAGCTTATCTATTTTTCAGAGCTGTAACAAGCTAAATTGTCACCTTCACTGGTGATGTATGCTTATACTTCTACTTCCAAATGCATGTGTTTTGTTTAATAGGTCCCATGCAAAATAGCCTTTCACCTTTCCCCATATTTTCAAGAATAGAGTTTTAATCTCCTATTATTTAGTGTTCAAAGGCAAATGTATTTTCCACAATCTCCAAACAAACAAACTCTTCCCATACAAAATTTCTTTTTTTTTTTTTTTTTTTCTAGCGGAGTTAACATCTGCTCCAAAGATCCTGCAAAAACACCTGCAGAGGGTGTTTCCTGTTATTTATAAAGCAAATCTGTCATTGAGTGAAGAAGGAGGAAGAGATAGTAGTGCTCTATAGTGCTATTTTAGTAGTAATCTTGGCTTTTTATACTTGGAAAGGAGCAGGACACTGCAGTGAGTACACTATTAGCAAATGGTGCCTCAAAGTAGACAGACAAAGATGATAGGCGATTCAGGGTTGATAACTCTGATTTATATATTACTGTAAAAGCTAGAGGAGGCTGGATAACTCTTTTAAAATTAGACAAAGGAAATACTAGAAGTAGATGACATTTCAAGACATTATCTAAAGAAGTATTATCATATTTCCTCTTCATTTCCTATGGTGGCTAGCTTTCCAAATCAGATACTGCCATACATAATTCCTTCTATCCCATCCATAAAGTAGTCAGCATAAGATACTTCAAGAAAAGGGAGAACATAAATGGGAAATCTTGCTTACAGATGAATTTTCTCCTTATCTGGAGAAAATTATTAATTTATTCTCCTGATTATAAGATTTAATGACTCTTAGATATTTTCTCCATCTAAGTAGTTATCAATGTTTTAAATATACATGTTCATGTCCTGTTTTAACTTCTTGTAAGCTGCTAGCTTCAATACCACACTGACTTAAAAACCATGTAAAGCTGTATTTATTTTCATATGTTTTCATTTTCTTTTTCTGTTTCCTTGGATATCTGCTTATTACAGAGCTGCAGAATGAAAAAAAAAAGATATTTTATAATCCTTTTCACTAATATATACTGTATTTTGAATTGTGCAAATCAGTTTTAGTGTCTTCTGATACCTTCCAGATTTCTAACATTTATTGCCAAACTTCTGATCTCATCCATCCCACGCAATCTAAATGGATTCTTTTTATTATATTCATCATAAGAATGTTGTGGGTTTTAACCTCATTTTTTTTATACAGTCTAACACAGATTGTTAATCATTGATGGTTACTGTTTTACATTTATGACAGTGTGGCCTCGATATTTTTCTGTAGTTGATTCAGGTAATTTAACACAAGCAATGTGTACAAGTGTTTGACATTGTCTCTCATTGTTTCTGCTGCTGTGGTTTTGCCTCTAGTGAATTTTGACTACTATCCCACTCATATTTACTTGCCATTAAATCCTCCAGATATCTTTATAGCTTTTTAGGACTAATGTATATTTGTGATACTTCATTTTGTCAAGTTTTTTTCTAGATCATTAACTGCATCTTCAACACCAATCCTAGTAAAATGATTATAGAAAATCCTACATAAGTCTTCTCCAAAGATAAGCATTACTATCTGAAGTCTGGGGCTTAAGGAGTGCTCAATTTCATTATTTCTTTTGATGAAAGCACCAAGGAAGAACTTGTTCTTGTTGGAAAAAAGTAAGCTAGAAAGGGATTTTAATTTTACTATAACTTTTTTACTCAAAAAATCTATCAGTGCTAGCTGACAGCAATCATAACTATACTTGAAGTCAGAACTGAAACAAAATATGAGGGATCAAAAGATTCCTAAAGTCTCAGTATGGTTCTTGTGTTTATTGAACAATATTTGAAGAGCTACTGTAAGAACCCAAATCACTACAAGCAAATTAATGTATTTGATCAATTATGTTGTCATTTAACTGTAGTCTGTTGATTTCAATATTGCCTAAAAGGAATCATGAATGTTTTGGTATGTGCATATTCAACACCTTCAATCAATTTAAATGTGAATCAAGGAAAACCACGTAAAGCCTGTGAAAAGCTATGACTTATTTTACACTGTCCCAAATCCATATTACCCTCCAATTTCCTTGCAGGTTCCTCGCTTCTGATATAATTCACTGATTTATTATTTGAGTGTCTCCAGACGGTTAATTGTTATTCAGATTCTCAGATTCTCCTTCCACTGTTTCAGATCTCTTTCTTCACGTAGTTTCTCTCTTTTTTTTTTTTTTTTCCTGTCATCAGTTTATTTTGGGATCTATTTGTTTCATTTAGAAAACATTTCTGCTTATTTACAAGGTTCTGTTTGGATCAAACACCTCTAGCTATTTTCCCTTCCCCCCTATTTTTTTTTTATTTTATTTAAAGGTATGGAATTCTGCTCCCACTTAATTTTCTCTGTACAGATCTTTAATTAGCTGGTGTTCTAAGTCCGAGAAGTTAAATTACCTTATGTTTCACTAACAAGTTTTAAGTTGCATTGTTATTTTTTATTGATTCTCTCCTGCAGTTTTAAATTCCCCTTTGGAAGTTTTATCTCATCAAGTTAAATTTTGGTGTGCCTTTTCCCCATGCCACAGTGAACTCAACTTAATACTCAACAACGCTCTCTGAGTAGATACTGTTGCATTAAGAGCAGTAATTTGGCAGGAGATAAACACCCTTGTGTTCCAGCTTATCCTCAGATATTAGAGGGGTTGGGGGTGGCTAGGTTTAAACCCTGAATAGTGTCCAATCTGACACTATGAGTCCAATATCTCGGATTCACTCAATAGTGTGCTGCGTTCCCATCGAGCCACTATCCACAGACTTACGCAATGCCCAGTGAGAAACAGTGCAGCCAATTACGTGAAGAGTGCAATTTATTTAAAGCAACAGAGTAAAGGTTCTTTGTGGATTTCTGGTGATGAATACACTGTCTGCAAAGTATGTATACACAAATGTCAAGATTATAAATTACCAACGCACTAAGTTAAAAGCAATTCTATAGAGATTTCTAAGTCCTGAAAGAGCTCTCGAGGAGGTTCAAATCTTACCCAACGGTGTCCCTAGGTGTAGAAGAAAGGCTCAGCCCGTTGACTGATCCCAGAAGTCAGAAGTCTGTGGTTGGGTCCTTCCTGACTTGTCCACAATGGTGTTCCCTGACTTGTCCACAATGGTGTCTTCCCTGACATCCCCTCTTTCTTAGGCTACTTTTATATTGTTTTTTACCTTCAAGATGGAGCTCTAGTGACTCTAGTCATACATATCCTTATTAGGATTGGTGTAAAATTTTCTCACTTCAGTTTAAAGGTAGAAGTTACCTAAAATTCAGAGAGCATGCTTGGTAAGGAGTGGTCTCACCTTGGAGGTGGGTTGCTTTTGGTATGGAGTTATGTTTTGGTATTATAATGACATTATAATGAGCAAAGGTCACACAAAGGACAGCAGTTCATCGAAAGATGGCAGACTGTTGGCTCAGGGTAGCAAAAGTACAGCTTATCAGTTTTTGAAGTATCACTAAGTTCCCATCTCTGAAGCGTTATCACAGAGCCTGGCCACGGGTTCTTCACTCCATTCCACCCTCTGTGTGTTTCCAAGGTTGCAGGTTATGTTGCTTAGGGAACCATCATGGAAGGGATTCCATGCATACCAGCTGTACAGCACCCTGAAGGTCTCCTTAATATAACTTTCCTTAATGTGCAAATAATGCCCTATCTTTTATATAAGTTTAATTTTCAAGTTGCCTCCAGTGATTATCCTACAGATACTTAAAAAAAATTCATGACTTTGTTTCAAAGACACTGTCTTTTGTTCTCTAAATGATATTTAAAGAGGCATCAATATAAGGTTCTGAGAAACTTGGTCCATGAGCCCCAGTATTGCTTCTATGCTTAAAAATGCAAAGAATGTTTAGGCAGAGTAAATTGGTTTCATACTTAAATTCAGTGAAAAGGAGAAAAATAAAAATAAATTAAGGAAATTTTTAAATGTATATGAACAATCAGAATACTTATCTTCTACCCAATTGAGCAAAAAGTTTTCTATTTTCACATTATCCTTATTTTTTCATTGTTCTTGTATATTAAAGATGTCAGTCACATACCCTTCTATGAACACGTGGGGTTTTTCTTATTACATTATTTTATGAAGTGAATGTAATTCCTAGCCATATGCAGACTTTTTTAATTCAAGGTCCAGTGGAAAAGAATATAACTTATACAGGTTTACCCTATCTACTTTAACATGAAAATATCTCACATTTTTTGTAAACTCTTTGATCTTAATAATACCTTATAGTAACTAAGTGGCTTTTGAACTAAGTAAATCTTTAACTTTATTTGCATAAGGAGCCATTTGATTGTATTGATCTTATTTTTATGACATTGAATTTTTAGTGCTGGACTTCTCTATGTTTTTCCATTTCTAAAAATCTTTCTCTTTATTTTCTTTTAAACAAATATATGTGAATAAATGTTTAGTGTCCACTGTGGTATCATTATAGCATTAGAGTTCCTGGCACTTAAATGAATGCTTGGAAATAGAGATTATATCTTTTTTCACAAATACTCACATAGACTTCCATAGATCTCTGTCAAAACCCAACCTGAAATACTTTAATTAGGGCTTGAAAAAGCTCAGTTATACAAATTCAAATTTCCACCATAAAAATCCTGAGGCACTTTACAAATATTAAAATAAACCCATTGTTTCTCTATGTTTTAATCTGAACTAAAAGTGACCACCATCTTCAAAAATCAAGCTGTAATGGATAACCACTGGAATATTTCTACTCATATTGACAGCATTCTGATTTTCTATTACCGTTGCGTGTTCACATAAGTCTTTTGCTTTCATATATCTTAACTTGAAATAAGATTTCTTTTATGACAGCTAGGCATCTATATTTCTTCTTTCAACACCTGTGCAGAAGTTCCACCTAGATAAATAAAACCGAAGCAAAACCATTTTGAAATAGCTGCACCATATACTTACTTTCTCAGTGTTTTCTTGGACCTTTTACAAATATCTCAATGTTAAGTGAGCAAATGATGCTCTGAATTTTTATTAGCTTGAAATTTTTGTTTCTTACAAGTTTTTACGTTTTTAACAAACCTAAGCAAAAATTAAACAAGTTTTCAAATCCTGTTCGTCCTATTCCTCCCTACCAAGGTTATCAATAATAGATACTGTCAGCAGCTAAATCTGGAAGCATTAGCACTGATATGAGCATCGCTCTGTATAACATCAATATAACAAACAGAGAGACAATTTTAAATAGCTGCATAAGTAAACTCCCTTTATAGCAGTAAATTTAAAGCCTAGAATGAGTTTCAGTGTTTCGGAAGATAAACACCAAAGGGCTTCACATTGCAAAAGTAATTTTCCTGCATCGATTAGTATAAATAAAAGAAGAGTTGGATTCTTTAAGATAAAGATTTCATTTTTTCACTGGTTTCGTCTACCTTTCCTCAGATATATAGTCTTCGCAACATCAGTTAATAAATTGCCTGTATGAATACGTGTGCACCCCTTTAGACAATTCTGAATGTTCAAAATAAATGCTTAAACAGAAAATTATTCAATATTTGATATGAAATATGACAGATTTCCCCCCCACAAAAAAAAAAAGAACTGCTATTAAACAGGTAAATCGGCCACTGTTTTTTATTTCAGATCAACCACATTAGCTGTCAGAACTGAAACAATGACTACAGAAAAACTTTATATATGTTTTATTGATATTCTATAATCTAAACAGAAGTCAATGAATGGACCAGACTATATCCAGCAAAATAATTTTATTTTATGAACTGATGAAAATATTACGATTTATTGTACCTCTTCTATAGTCCTATGCATTTTAGTTATTCAAATAGAAAAAAAGATCAGCATCAAGACAATATATCACTAAGTTATGTATTAATAGTTTTCTTCATATTTCGCATAGTATAATATTCTCCTTGTAGATAGGCTAATATTCCATTGACAAAAGGTATCTAAAATTAAGGGGTGCTAAGCACCACTTAAATCAGTAGATAGCCAAGGGATGCAGCGGCATCTCCATCACCGGAGGTTTTTAAGAACACCTTTGACAAATCTGTCAGGAGTGGTTTAGATAGAATATATCTTGCCTTAGGGCAGAAGGCAAAATGAGCTGATCCCTTGAGGTTCCTTCCAGTCCTATTTTTGGTGATTCCTAGAACTTCAGCAATGCTGTTTCTTACAACAGTATGTATGTTCAAGGAAGTGGAATGACCTATATCAGCTGTTTCAAGATCCTTTCCAAAGTCTTTATAAACTACTGAGTTTTTATTTTATTAAGACTCCCAGAAATCCACTTCTTTCGCCTGAAGTGTAGCCTCCCCTCTATCAATTTTTTAATTAATTCTTCTATCAATTAGATGATATTTTGAAGCTTATGAGTGACACTAAGTCACTCATCTCCACTGACTTTTAATTAAAAGTGTGTGTCTGATTGCCTAGAGTGCAACAGAAAATTGCGCTGAAGTCTCTGTAATATGTACTCATTCCTTTATCAATCTCAAATGCCTTCTTTTGTACAGTGAGTTGTCAACATAATTTTATTTGAAAAATCCTTAATCATTTTCACCAAAACTAAATAAAAAACATAAATGCAGAGAGGTCAGTAAGACCTTCACATCTCTCCAAATTTCTGTCAGTTTAGTAAGACATTCATAGAGAAGGTATGCTCTTCTTCTGTAGATATCATTGCAAAACTTCATTTGACTTGAATGACATACAGTCAGTCCTATAAAGTGTATAAATCCTCTCAGAAGTCACGATAATAATGACTTCAATTGCTTGTTTCTACTAATTATTGCGGATCTTCCATTAACCTTATTAGAAGGACTGTATTTTTATTAAAAGGGGACAGTATATTAAAATTCACCATGCATTTTTGAGAAATTATGTTCAGCTTTGCCATACAGACTACCTTAGATATTTATTATTATGAACTGGAACAGACACAAACAACTCTGGTTAAACAACAAATTATTTATATTCCTATGATAAGCTCAGCCCAGTTTAAACAAGAAGGAACTAAATTTTGGTGTATAACTTGAAGGGTTCCAAGACATAATAGAATCATTTAAGTTAGAAAAGACCCTTACGATCATCAAGTTCAGCCATTAACCTAACACTACTGACTCCACCACTAAACCCTGTCCCTAAGCACCATGCCTACATGCCTTTTAAATACCTCTGGGATGGTGACTCCACCACTTCCTTGGGCAGTCTGTTCCAATGCTTTACAACCATTTCTGTGAAGAATTTCTTCCTAATATCCAATTTAAACATCCCCTGATGCAATCTGAGGCTATTTCCTCTTGTCTTATCACTTGTTACTTGGGAGAAGATACCGACCCCTACCGCGCTACATCTTCCTTTCAGGTAGAGAGCGAGAAAGTTCTCTAGGTTAAACAAACCCAGTTCCCTCAGGCACTCCTTCTAAGATGTGTGTTCTAGAACCTTCAGCAGCTTTGTTGCTCTTCCTTGGATGCAGTGATAGATGGCAGAAGATGAATGTGTTTTACTCACTAGTGATCCACTAAATGGTTGGCAAGGATCACTGCTCAGCTCCTAAGAAATCTGGCATTTGTTAATTGTGGCCAAAATGAGGCTAGATTAACAATGAGATTCTCAGTGTTCTCTGAGCGACATCACCCATTCTTCTGTCAGTTATCAAGCTTTGCTTCATACAATAATGAAGCATAGATCCTGCAGGAAAGCATTAGGCAATACAATGGTGTGGGAGTCCACAGCTGGTCTGAGGACTCAGGGATGGACCTTAGCTTTGAGCAGATAATGATGTTTCCCTGAAAGAGCCCGGGAAGCCCTGAGGCTGAAGGGTCCCAGGGAGTGAAGGAGATAAGAGGCCTAACGAGCAAATTCCACAGAACAGCAACCTGGAAAGAAGTCAGTGGACATAGTAGGAGGAACAACAGGAGCACCAGCCAATTAGCATGTGTAGGGAGAATGGACTGAGCTATCCTACAACAATAAGAGCTTGAAGAATATGTGCTACCAATTAGAAATCGTTGCTAGGTAAATGATGTGCACAATGTAACCAATAGCAGAATAGCTTGTACTGCGTGCTATGCCAAAGAGATTATAAAAGACTGATGTTTTACTAAATAAACGGCTTTCACTTGATCATGTTGATCATGGTGTGATTGACTCGAGCTCCTGCACAAAGGTACAAAGTAAAGAAAGGAAGACTTACAGAGATGCATAAAAATATTTTCCATTAATCCAAGATTAAAAAAGATATCTTTTAAAGAAACAAACAAAACAAATACTACTCAAAACTTTATATTAAAAAAACCCCGGATAAAATTCTAGAAGAGTGTTTATTAGGCAATTATCTGTTGCACTAAAGAAATTTAAGAAGCTAATAGCACTCTAAGGAGTATTAATGTTTATTTAATAATTCTTGTAATATAACTTTTATTAGTTATGAAATACAGACTCTCACTCTACTGCTTGTTTCTTGTTCAATGAGAACAAAGGGGTTTTTATGAAGTTATCTTAACTTGGTGGTGTCAAATATCCAATATCAAAGAGCAGTAGTAATTCAGAAGGGTAACGATCAAGACAGCCCAAAATAGATAGTGCTTTAGTTTTCCTGACTAAATTTTCAGTTAAATGTTTGGGAAACTTCAAATTATCAGGTATAAACCTGTTAAGTTGAAATTGCAAAAGTTGTGGGTTTTCTATAGTAGAAAAGGAGTTTTTACAAGTCTCTAATTCTGTGTTTATCACAGTCAAAACAGTGGAAAACAATTCAAAAATCCAATGAATACTAAAAAACCCCACAACATACCTCAACATCTGTTATCTGTTTCTGACTGATTTTACTAGATGTATGTTAATTCTGTTCTTCCTTTAATTTCCATCTCATCTTGCAAAATAACAGTGATTCTTTTATCAAGGATTCATTTTAATTTGGATTAAAAAAAAATATGGCTTGCTTTGTGAAAAAAATTGTGATGCCTAAGGTCAGTACTTGCTTAACATTCTTTTCATTGCTAATTTCTCCAGTATCTACAGATATGCTTTGAAACATGTCTGTTCCTTGGAGCACAACATGGTACCAGTGATATAAGCACTAAGACTTTCTCTTTTTGAAATTAAGTAGGTGAAAAAATCCACTGATACAGCTCCTTCTTTTAGTGAATTTTTTTTTATTTGAACATCTCTTTTGTCATTGATATAACACTGAAAATTTTCTTCAGAATCACTATGTAAAAAATAATCAAACCCTAAATTCTAAAGTATGTAAATTGAATGATAAATCATAAGTATTTAAGTGTTTCTTGTAATTGTTACACTAATATTAAAATGGGATTAAGTTTTATATTTTGCAATTGTTTATTTAATTTATCTGCTGTCAATATCAGCTGCTCTACTTTAACTTTGGTAGGCAGCTCAGCCCCTCACAGCTGCCACTTGCTCACTCCTCTACATTGAGACTAGGGAGAGAATCAGAAGGGTAAATGTGAGAAAACTTGTGGTTCAAGATAAAGACAGTTTAATAAGTAAAGCAAAAGCTGTGCCCACAAGCAAAGCAAAACAAGGAATGCATTCACTACTTCCCATTGGCAGGTGGGTGTTCAGTCGTCTTCAGGAAAGCAGGGCCCCATTGTGCATAATTGTTACTTGGGAAGACAAAACACCATAACTCTGAATATTTCTCTTCCTCTTACTTTCCCCAGATTTTATTTTTGAGCATGATGTCATACAGCATGGGGTATCCCTTTAGTCAGCTGGGGTCAGCTGTCCTGTCTGTGTGCCCTCCCAGATTCTTGTGCACCCCCAGCCTACTCACTGATGGGATGGTGTGAGAAGCAGAAAAGGCCTTGGCTCTGTGTAAGTGCTGCTCAGAAACAGTTAAAACATCCCTGTGTTATCAATGCCATTTTCTTCCAAATCATAACACCATACCAGGTACTATTGAAGAAAAATAACTACATCTCAGTCAAAATCAATACAGCAGCAAACACAAATAGGATTTTTATCAATTTGCTATCTACCAAGGCATCCCCAAATTATTAATTTCAGTTTATTTATCCCTGATATTAATTTATTCCCCTATATAACTAATCACTTACAAACACTACTGTGTGCTTTTCACTATCCAATTTTTAGTTGTGGTGTTGAAAAACACATAGTGTGTGGTGAACGGAGATTTATGTCTCATTGAGACAGTGAATTCCCTTTCCCAGAGATGCTTTGCGGCTGCA
>VZZY01023337.1:0-32611 GCA_013400335.1 Eurystomus gularis | reverse complement strand
AAAGGAAAGAAACAAGATCTTACACATTCAGTTACTAGAGATGCAGTGTTTTGGGTACATAACTTTTCAAGAAAGGCCTAATCTACATTCCTGTAGGCAAAGATCTCCAGCATAAGATTCCCTCTCTGCCCCATTATGGAGATTCATCTACTCACAATAAAGATTTAAGACAAATTCTTGCTGGAAACTATTTTAACCTACTAGTATTCTCCCTGACTAATAATTAAGTGATATTTTGATGTGATCAGAAGAAAAAAAAACTTTATCTAAATGGGGATTTTTTCCCCTAAAGTTTGCAAATTAGTCCAATGGTTTAAATGTTAACTTTTAAAAATTCCCTCTCATTCAATGTAAAATACTAACCTGTATCTCTGAAGAAGACAGTCACACTTTTCCCTTTCCACCTACTTAATACTGCATGTAAACTCATTCCTAGACAATTAAAAAAAAACCAAACCCAAAACCAAAGCCCAATACAACATAAAGGCATTGGTGTACTGACTACATCTGCATGAGTAGTTTGCCCTCTGGTGACTAACTTTGTGAGAACATACAAGATTTGTAACAGATATATGAAGACTGGTATGAATAAAGAACAAGTAAAGTGTTTGCGGGCTCCACAAGAAACAGCATTAAAAGGTTTTAAAAGAAATGGTACCTTGCATAACAGCACAATGTGATTTCATTCAAATCAAGAAGAGAAACAAACTGAACTAAAGATAAAATGTCAAGAAGATGAAGAACAGAACTGCAACTGGAGAACAGCCACATACAGGAAATAAGAGAACTGAAATTCCAGATTTTTGCCTAAGACTTATGAGGACAATGACAAAATAGAGAAGTAAAAGGTCCCTCACAGCATGAAGCATACAAAAGGCAAGTCCAAAATCAGCTTGTCATATTAGTGAGGGCTCAATAACCAGAAATCCTTGTTCTCCATGTCACATACGGGTGATGTTGGCCAGACTACTTGGACATGCATCTTGGGGCATACAGGCATTCACACATAGTATATAGCTGTGAAAGCATAAACAGACAAAAATCAACCTAATTACACATTTTGTGAAATAAAATTGCTCTCCTCCTCCATAAAATCTGCAATTTATTAATCACACTAATTTCCTGTACTACCACTAACACTATGCTAATGTTTGAGAGTGGGATGCAAATCTGCATTACATACAACCAAAGGATCAAGCTTCTATCCCAGTGTTTGGGCAATTTACTGAGCCTGAGGGCCTTGACTGAATTTGAAGACAGTCAATTTCCATTTTAATCTAATATGTACTAATGGCATTCTGATTTATAAGAGGAAAATACAGATATTGTTCCTCAAAATGACCTTCTGTTTCCTAGATAGGGCTCTAGATTTATCTCAGCTCCTTAGATGGCCTTTGTTACCATACTGAACATCATGTATATTTTGTCTTCACAAACGTTCCAGTGAAGCATCTCTCAGTAACTGATGAGTTAGCAACTTGTCTAGTATCGCAAAGAGATTCTCATTGACTGTAAAACGGAAATCAGGTCTCAAGTTCCTAGCTAGCTGTCTAGCTGCTAGATAACACTCCTTTCGCACAAAATGGATAGACAATTGAGAAGTCATCAGTTACATTTTTTTCTATTATCCAGATCACATTTGTCTGTACACTTGCTTATCTAATAGCTTTCATCACCTTAGTGAACAGCTGTAATTCCCTTACACCTAGCTGCTGAGCTAAAAGGTTTTCTCAGGGGAAGCTTGTCTTGGTCTTTCCTTGCTTGTGCACACAAGGACTGTTGAAATATTGTCCGAGTCAATTGTCATGACTGTTCACCTAAATTCTTCCTCAGTATCCTTAGCTGAAGGTTGTTGGTGGACAGTAACTTCTTCCCTTTGAAGATGCATGTAGAACATGCAAAGTTACAAAGTTTAGAGAGAGGAAGGAAAACGTTGGGGCTGGTATACAAGAAAGAATTGCAAAGTAGACTTAACTTCCGAAATCTTTCTTGTGTCTTCCTTAAATTCCCCAGAAAGTTTAGTCAGTGTAAAGACCAGTAGAATGCTGGATAATTTCTGCAACAATCACAAATATTGATTGTCATAGAGGTACCCTTTCCCAGTTAACTTGAAATGGTAGAATAACAACGAGCCCTTCTTCATGGTCACCGAGCACATAACCTCAGCACTCTTATTAAAAAAGCACTGCTTCTAGATTCCTTCCATTGTAAAATACATTTTAAAACTAGCTCTTTTACACCTGGCACTCTTCCTGTCCTACCTCAGCCTCTTAGGCAGCAGTACAAGAGGAAAGAGAAAGGTTAGCTCCTAGTCCTGTACAATTTTCATGTGGCATTAGCGATTAGAATCCGAGAAAACATGCAGTCAGCTTGACAGCTCTTCTTGTGCATTCCTAAATACTCTGCATGCAGTACTGTGTAACACTTCTCCAATGACAAACTAAATGCTATTTGCAAGTTGAAACATGAATTTTCATCATACTTCTCAAAGGAATGAGTTGAATGTTTCTAAAATGTGCTCACTGATACTGACCTCTCTTCTCACAGAGAAAGAGTTAAATATCCTCTTTTATTCCCCAAAGGCTGCTGGTCCTACGCAGAGGTGCCATGTTTTATTTAAAACATGCTCTCTCGCAGTAACCACTTGTTCTAATTGGCAAGGCAAGGCTGGGTCCCCAAAGCACATAGCTCGTTACATTCAGTTTGGATTACAAAAACATGATGAAACAAACTGCATCGAAATGTACAAATTAACAGCTCAGGAGTGCACGACACAGACATGGAATTAGATTGTAATATGGAACAAACTCCACAGGGAAGCTAAGGAACAAATCACTAGTGTCTCTATAAACTACAGAAGGTTTCCAAACGAGCAAATACACAAAACAGAGCACAGACTTTTCTATAAATCAAGTAAATTGCTAAATGAGAAAAAAAGAAAAACGTTCCCTCTCCTGTCTTACGCACGCATTTATAGGAGAATGGAGTAACAAGAAAGTTTAATAAATTAAACCTGTGGGTTGCACATTCTAAATAGGTAACTCTGCTTTCATGCTGGCAATGTGCAAACATCATGGCAATTAAGTCGTATTTCTAAACATTTTTTTTTTCTATCATCAGAGAATCTATACACAAGAGACCAAATTACCGCTGGTGTTTCTACCAGTCATTTGGCAAGGTTACAAGTTAGAAGAAGGTGAACAAGATATTAACAAAACAGAAAGAAACTGGCTTTACCATAAAGAAGGAAACATACTAGAAAACAGAGCTATGAAAACCTAAAAATAATGCAAGTCTAAGACAAAAAAGAGCTGAGCTCTTTTCTTTGCTTGTAGATCAATTTATACAATGGGACTAGCAATCCTCCGAGATAAGAAAAAGAAAACATACGGAAAATATCAGTGATGTCTTGTCAAGACAGAATTTAAAAAATAGAATTTAAACTATTTGGCAGTCTTTTCAGGTAGTCAGTACTGAGAAGAGGTCATATTTTTCTTCCAGTGTAATTTATACTTTTAACAAATGAGTCCCCGACTACTAGACTGTGAATCTAGGAACACGCAATCCAATGAAAGAGCCACTAATGTCCTACAGGGTAGTCTGCTGATAGGATTGATTGACTGTAAAATCTTAAAGTTCTTAATTAAAAGGCATTCAATTTTCCTAGACCATGTGAGTGAAAAGACCCTTTCAAACATGCCTGGAAAAAGCCCCACTAACTTGAAGTTACTAGTAGCCAGAAAAAAAGAGAGAAAAAGAAGAAAACCTGTCATCCTCAATATACAACATTTCAATGCCAGCTGTGAAAGAAATTATATCTTTCTTCTATTAAAGACTGTACAGAGATAGAAGTATTTCATTGGTCTGTCCTCCACCAGTGCCTGCCCCTTCCCACCATTTTATATGAGGGAAGATGAAAGATGTGTAAAAAGGAGAAAATTGAGCAAATCAAACCAGCAGCTGAGCCATTAGCCCTACTGACACCCCTGACACCCCACGCTGCACTGCTGTGCACACTGCACCTTCACACGACCAGCTCCCAGGCAGATGAGGATTGTCTTGCATACAGCACCTTCAATGCCTTTCTATATAATGCATAGTAAAATCATATCAGTATTGCCATAAAGCAACATAAGAGTACTGTACTCCACAACTTTCACATCGTGATAGTACAGACAGACAAAAAGTAGACCCCTCAGGTATTATTACACTACCATCACTCAAAATGAGACCCCTAGTTAACGCTTAAAACTCCAGGAAGCCTAGAAAGCTTCAGGTACCCTTCTCTCCCATGTTTCCAATTCTCCTGTATATACTGGGTCCTAGGAACATGTAACATATACATGCTGGATAATTTGGTTGATGGTACTATTTTTGACAGAAGCAAAACAATGAGTCCTAAGCTTGGATAATACAGCTATACCTGAATAAATACAAATTAATAGAAAATTAGTTTATCTGCCAAAACTTTAAGACAAGTTAGGGGAAAAGGCGTCAACTAAAGATATAAATCCTTTCCCAACCCTCCATAAAGTATTGCCCTGTTCTAACAACCCAAACAGAGCTACTACTCAGATCTTTCCATCTTCCTAAAGCTGCAGAATAATGCATACTAGTAGTGTAAAAACAATCTTTGGAGTCAACAGTGCAAATCAAACTTATTTATAAGTGAAGCCCAACTAAAGTAATTTATTCCTTTTTTTTTTTTTTTCTTTTCTTAATTCCATTTCATGGCGATTGTATTTCTCAAGCTTAGCACACATGTCACCTTTTCAAGTTTACTAGTTATGCTAAGACATATTTTCCCTACCAGCCCTCCCCTTTTAAAATTTCTTTGGGCATAGAGTAAAAGGGATAAAACATATGCCAAACAATATCTAAGTTCATACCTGGAATGTTATAGTTCTTCATTAGCAGGTGCTCTAGAAATTAGAAATAACTTTGTTACCACGGTAACCAGCCATACAATCTTCCAAAGAATTATTTAGCTGCAAGCCTGACTGCCTATTAAAAGTGTAAGATGAAGCTTGACTACTTTCAAGTGCTAGCCAGTGAGTGCTGTTTTTTGTAGCGAGCAGTCCATGTACTTCAAAATACAAAGAAAGACATGAATACAGCAACCAATTCTAGCCTAATGAAGCAACAAATTGAGGCACCGGTTTCCATTAAGAGCCAACAAAGGGAATAGCATAGTGAAAAAGAAACATTTTATGTACAGATAAAGGAACCTAGTATGTAGAGCTGTTTTCAAACTTCTGAAAAGGCTTGGCTGCTTTTGTAGCAAACTACTAAAACACGCGGATTCACATCAGAAATTACAAGGATATGGAAAACGCAAACCTAATAGATCTTTAATCATTCATTTAGGAATGAAAAAAAAATGAAGAAGAGGGGGACTAAATAAAACACAATTTATCATATAACAGGATACAACAAAGGTAACAAAATTTGAACTAGCAACATGCAAGATGCACCTGTTGAGAAGGCTTCCAGTAAGCCAGTTGAAAACTTGACTGAGGATCAAGTTAGCAGTTGATTAACAGCAAAATCTATTTAGGCAGGAACACTGATTTTTGCCAGTAGGTGTTATTACTGCCAGACAAGGCAGCATTCTAAATAGCTCCCAGGATTTACAAACACAGAGAACAGGAAATTGTGTTACTCAGCTGACTCTGAGTCACGTAAAACCTTCAATTTTGTAAGGTCCAAACACTGTGTGGCTTAGGCATGACAAAATAAAGGTCTGCTCAACAAAGCAGAAGGGTTAAGATGCACAAAACCATGAAATAACTCTACAGTCTGATATCTGAATGACTTCAGGAAATAGAAAGAATAGCAAATAACCTGATACCTCTAGAATCAGATGATATATAGAAGATATTAGTGTTAGGGTTTTTTTTTTCCTTCCTCTTATCTGATCTTTCAAATTCATGAGAACAAAAGATACTATTGAAGCTACAAAATTCCAAATTCTTGCATAGAGCTAAGCATATGTATTGAAAATACATCTATTTTTCCAGCAATACTGATTTCCTGCTCAATAGATGAAGATTAAAAAATCAAATAGTTTTTACACACCAAGATACTATTATGTAAAATAAAAGGTGTTTGATTTCAAACTAAAAATAAACCTAAGAGCCGAGGCCCCTAAAATGCAGAGAATTCTTGGTTTATATGTTTGAAATATTTTCTCAAATTCAATGATGCTGATCGAGTGCTTCACAGAAAATGAACATAAACATTGCATAGTCGGATTAAGAAAAGAGATGGACACCCACCTCTGGAAGTTTCAATTACACCTTCAGACAGAAGGGCCATGAAATTGATTCACAAATCCATGAATAATCTAACCATCATTTCATCTTCTTCCAGTTTTTCAAGTGCATCTCTCCATCAAACCAACCAGTGCTGCACTTACCTTGAGCTTCACGTACTATTGAACAAGCTGAAATCCACTTCCTGCTCCTCCCCTCTTTCCAATGCTCATGGCACCATAATACAAACTAAACTTTCTAGACTCAGTCACATGAATTCAAGGCAGAGTGCATTCTTTTGGAGTGATTTAAGTACAAAGTCTAGTTTTACCGTTTTCTGTAGTTAAATATTTGTTCTTACTCTGTAATAGTTTGTTCTGTGACTGTTCCCAGAGGTTCCAATTAAAATTGAGTTCTTGAGGTACCGGGTGTTGTTCCCATGAACGTTTATAGGAATCCTGCCTGAAAGAACCTACTTTAAAAAGTGGCTTTTCAAAAGTACTCAAACAATGTCCCTACTTGAATTCAATATTAATAGTTTCATAAACCTAATGGCAGCAAAGACAGATTAATAAAGAGTACTTTTTTAACATTTCACTCATCATGTCCTGTATTTTAATCATTCAGATTTCACAGTTTACCATATTGAAAGAAGAGAGTTTGAAGTATTAGCAAAAGATGTGGTGTCTCTAAGGGAGATACTCTGGCCATAATTTGCATTTTTTCACTTACCAGACTATATTCTGATTAAAAAACCCCTACACTTTATTGCATTTGTATTCTGGATGTGCAAGAAGTCTGAAGCAACTATGCCTTAACCATCTGAAGAGCAAATTTATTTAAGCAATTTAATATGTAGGATTATACTTGTACTGTATCTGGAGACTCTGAGGCATTGATAGCACGTGGCCAGCACTGAATTGGAGACAGAATGTTGTAAAGTACTTTGCAGAAGTACAATTAACTTGAAATTATTTCAGAGAGGCTCTTGAACATTTCAGAGTCTGCTGCTTCTACAGGGCTTAAATAAAACATGTCAGGTATTCCTTCTTGGAACAGGCAGATGGGACGAAGAGGAGGCAAACAGAGCTGAAGAGGATAGGTAACTTCAAGCTCATTTCCAGTGTTTATCAACCTTTATGTGTAAGCCAAGAACTAGTCTGTGGCAAATAAAAAGCGGATTTGTAATTGTACAGAAGAGCTTAGTGAACCTTCTAGATCTAGGTCAAAACACTGGGCTCTTCTAGGCAAAGGTTTGCATGTACCTGTGCAGTATCCAGCTCGCTCTTGCCATAGAAAGCTGAACAACTTAATCTCTATAATAACCTGTGAAAAGTATTCCTGTGTTTAATATATGAAGATGTACAAAGAAAGCCAAAACAAGGAATTCCAGTCTCTGGGCTACAAAATCTGGTTGCTTTCACTGTTTCATCTTTGGACAAATGAAAGCGAAAATTCAGTGAATTTACTTGATAATATAAACCTTGCTAAACAAGAAGGCAAACTGACAGCCCCTGACCATTGCCTTTTGCTCCGTTTCTGTGCTAATTAACATCACAGACATCAAACTATGAGCAATTTTCCCAGGGGATGGGGAAGAGAGGAAGGGCAGAAGTGAAGAAGAGATCATTATCATATATTTACAAACTTGTACATAGTTTTGAAAGTCTGAAAAATCAGTCAAGATAGGAAGCATCCCGTAATAACTCATACGGCAATGTAAACCCAACATTTTCATCTCCCCAGTCGAAATATAAAAAGCTAATGCTTACACAAATGTAAGGGGCTCACTGCAGTGTCAAATTAATTTTTTTTAAAAAAACAGGAAGACTGGATTCTATCCCTTCGCTCTGAAAAAAAACAAACCAAACCCAGTCATTTAACAAAGTTACTAACCTTTTTCGTTGTGTGGATTTCTTTTTTCTAAAATAAAAGAGAAAGGAAACGATGGTCAAGAGAAATAGTAATTCCCAATTTTCCTGCGCATATAAATCTGCTTCAATACATTTGAATTAATAACTTGCCATATTAGAACAGGAACAAGAGGAACTTTTTGCATATTATAAATCTGGAGTTCCTGAAATGGTGAAAAACATCTTCTTTCAAGAGCTTGCTTGCCTAAAATGTTGCTATCTGTGGTAATTAAATTTACAGAAAGAAAAGTATATGTCTTTCTATCTCAATAGTATGGCTGAAAAGCCAGTATAAAAATATGCTAAAAAAAATTCAGCAACATCACAAAAAAAGGGGGGAAAAATAGACGTGTTGGAATTATGACATTGAGAGGTTTTGAGTTACTACTCAAACAGAACTGGTTGTTTCACTGCTACTTGTTGAAGGAACCATAGTTAAGATCTAAAAAGAGTAAATTTGCCTTTTTCCACAATACTTGGTTTTGTTCCAAGTAGCAGTAGTTTTATAAGTTACTCAAACTCTTTAAAAGTCTTATTTCATTAAAACAAACAGGCTGTAAGGAAGTCTTGAAAAGTAAGCTTCCTTCCCCGCTGCAAATCACATAAATATTTAGGTATCATCTTATATTTTTATAACAGAAAAAATGAACTTGATGAGAGGTAATGGCATTTCAGAAGAATTACAGAATAGAAGCCAAGAAATTTTCTTCTTAAAAAAAAAAAAAAAAAGAGAGAACAACAACAACAAAACAACCCTGTAAAACCAAATTAAAAGATTCCTTGCTTAATGCCTGGTCCTCTCGCTGTGAAGTTTTGGGTGCTCTGTTAAACTCAGAATATGAGGGATTGGCCATTTTGGTATCTCAGAAAGTCCACATTTCTGAGGTAACCAAACATAAGTTGTTTACAGTGCTCATATGAACGTAACAGTTGTACTGAGTCAAAGCAAAGACCTAGTAGCTTGTTTCTGACTGTGGTCAGCAGGGAAAGAGTACAAGAAAGGAGTTGCACTTTCTTCAGTATATTCTTTCCAGTGATCCATGGCTTTGGAAGACAGCCAGAGAAATAGATACATCATTTTGCTGAACAGCCTTGGACAATCTTTATTTCCCAGGTGTTTAACGAAGTGATGCTGAACCCAAGATCTGAAATCTACAAGTTAAAATCTTTTTTTGTAAAAAAAAAAACCAACCAAACCTCAGAAAAAGTTTGTGTTTTTTAAATCTGAACCTTTTTATATTGTATCTGTTCCCCCAAGAGAAATTAAAAATCATGAACTATGGCAGCACTTTAATTACAATTAAAAATAAGTTTACAATACTAAATAATACCAAGAAAAAAAAAGTATCAGAAAGGCAATGCTAGAAGATGCTAACAGGAAAAGGTCAGTAGCAATTCCTAACATTTTACACAGTAACAATGACCATGCAATAAGAAAATAATACGTAGCAATTAGAATTAGCCTACTGACGATTTAGTATTCAAGGACTGCAAGTTAAAGAGAAATGGAACAAGAGGTGTTCTATACCAACTTTGCCTTTTCATTTTTAACCATACCATATTTCAGAGGTTATCACAAAATAAATTCCGCAAAATTCCACATTACAATTCAGTCTTAGGCTTTGAAAGCCACATCATCCATACAGCAGCTGTGCTGGCAGCAGAGCTCTGTACCTCAAGGGTGTTCCAGAATTCCAAAAACTTCAAGAACAAGGTTTGATTGGTACACTTACACAAGAGGTTCTTGATCAGCAAATAAATGAAGCACCAAAGTGAGGAAAATCTGATTACATATACACACTGAAGGAAGATAAACCCATGCATAAATCCTAAAGGAGATGACAACAATGTGGTTTTGATAAACTAACAAAAACACAAAACCTTTGACTGCACTTACCAGCAAAGCATTTGGAACAGAGATTCATAGTCTTGCTGGACCTGGGGCAAAAATAAAAAAAAAAAAAAAAAAGAGCTAAAGAATTCATTATAATTCTAATCAATACAGGGAATTGTTTTGGGGAATGAAGCAAGGGTACAGGGAGGGTAAGAACTTAAATGGCTAGTAATCAAAGAGAAGTGGCTAGATGTGGCTGAACTAGGAACAGGGACAGAGGGAAGAGACGTCATATGGCAGTCTCTCAAATTTGAAGAGCTTCCAAAACATGACTTCCACACATTCACCGCATACATGAAAATAAGCCTACTTTACTATTCAATGTATAAGTTACACACTCATCATTTGGATGTCTCTATTGAAATATGATAATGATGACAGACAGGAAGAGCCAATACATTCCACTTGAATATTAGACTCCCCTTGGCACCAGCTCGGCAGTCCTGACAAATCCTGAACACAGTACAGCAATAGAGAGATTAAAGCATTGCACTTATAAGGACACAGACAGATGTGCTCTTGGAAGTCTAGCTGGAATGGCTTAAGCAGTTATTACCTCAAGCTGTTCATTACTACCCTCAGCTTCATCCAGCAGTAATTTAATATAACCTGGCTGCCTTTCCACTGACATGGACTAGGATAGTTCGTATGATCCATTAGTGTGGCTCAACTTTGAGGGCAGCAACCTCCAGCTGAGAGAAAAACAGCTGGAGAACAACAGCAATATCTTAAGCCTCCCAGATGTCTCCTAAGTGTTTGTGCAATTATGCCACAAGTGTTCGCTCTCAAAGAAAGTCAGTAGGTTCACAAAAAAAAAAAAAAAGGACTATATAAGTGTGTATATATATATATATGTATTTTAAGGCTTTAAACCTCTCCAGGGCTACCATGAAACTACCCAAAGCAAGATACTGTGGGAGAACAAGTTTCTCCCAGTTTATGAGAAGTTCTAACATCACAACATCTCCTTTACAAAGTGAGCTGGAAAATATTCTCAAAAGCTAAGTGTTCAAATGTCTTTAGGTAAGAATAACCCAGTTGCTGTGCACACTGCCCAATATTTGATTCGTTCAGCATTCCCGAATCATCTCCGTCATTACATATAAGCATTAACAGAGTCCTAAGCAGGTCTGAAAGTACCTATTAACAGGCAAGGTTGTACCAAAACTGTCCTTGCTCACAAGACCCTTTTACCTCCTTAGGGAAGCCTCTAGACAGTGAGGCTGCTGCTGGTCTCTCGTCCCAGGTAACTAATGATAGGACAAGAGGTAATGGCCTCAAGTTGTACCATGGGAGATTTAGATTGGATATCAGGAAGAAGTTCTTCACTGAAAGAGTGATTAGCCATTGGAACAGGCCGCCCAGGGAGGTGGTGGAGTCATCATCACTGGAGGCGTTCAAAAAACGGGTAGATGTGGCACTTTGAGACATGGTCTAGGGGTTAGGGAGATGTTCAACAAAGGTTGGACTAGATGATCCTAGAGGTCTTTTCCAACCTGAATGATTCTGTGATTCTATAACATTTAGCCAAATTAAATACGTATTTATCTTTAGAAATATGTATATACAAAACAATTAAGACTACCAAAACAGCCAAATACAGGCAGAATTTTAACATGAGATCTGCATCTTACAATATACATATTATAAAAATCAAAAGTGCTTATTATCTCAAGACAAAAAAATTGACAGTTTTTCTAAAAATAAATTATATCAACAATGAACACACCTATCAGAATTATAGAATCCCCTCCCCTCAAGTTTGCAAATGGATATTTTGAATGATTTTCCAGTAACAAAGTAAATCCAGACTTGGTCAATCATATCTTAGTATTAGTCACATCAAAACATAACAGATGCTTTTCAATTCATGCACATTTGAAAGCTGGTTTATATCAGGCTCAAAAATTCTAGAACACATTTCACTGCAGATATGAGACATAAGCATTTGCCAGCTATAGCAAGAGCCACAGACACATGAAAGCTAGTTTTAAATGCAAACAGTATGTGCACAGGAGAAAAGTTAATTCCCAGGAAAAGCAGAAGAGCACTTGTAGCCATACAAATACATCATCAAATTGGTATATACCCAAAGATTCAATATCTATGTTGACAGTCTGCACAGATTATCTACCTTCAAAAGAACTGCAATTAAAAACAGCATGGTGAGTCAACACCTACAGCATTAGTGTGCTGCAGTTCAGTACTCACTGCTTATGGGTTAGACCTTCTGGAGCAGCTCAATATGCCAGGCAGGAGCTTCTCTGCAAAGCCATTAAACCCCAGGGGCAGCAAAGAAAAAGAAAGGCAGAGTTCAGATGGTTCATATTGATGACATTGGAACGGGCAATGAAAAATGTTTTCAGTGGTATAATCAACCATCTCAGCTGTTAAATATCAATCCAAAGCCTCATATAATATTTACTTATCAGCACAGCAACAATGAAAAACACACAGGCACACCACACAGCTATGTGAAAAAAAAAAGAAAAAAAAGGCTGTCATATACCACAAAAAACCCACAGATTTTCTGAAATGACAGTGCTTTTGCGACCTTGTGAGCTAAATAACTTCAGTTCACTGTTACAGTTTCAAGGAGAGCTTTCTCTCTGACCTTTTTATATGCTTTTTAAGGCATCCAACTCAGTCTGAGGCTGCTACCTAAGATGATAAACTAATCTTGGAGTGTTTGGGGTTTTTTTCTTCTGTCTTTTAGTTTCTTTTACACAGCCACTTATGTTACTGCAGATCCATCAACATTAAACTAGAACTAACAAAAAGGCATTTTTTTATCAGAGACAGAGTAACAGTGTTGATCAACAATCAGCCCCTTTCTGAAAGCGCAGCTTTTAGCTGGAGCAGAAGCTTCACAAAGAAAATGCATTAAGCAGTTTACGTATGTCAAACTTACTAGGTATTATTTGAGAGTCTTGTCAATGTCTGTCAAGTAAAATATATGTTTGACAGCTCTTTGTTACACAGCAAATCCCTCCTCTCATTGCTAGCATTTCTTCCTTACAGCAGGCATGGGCTCTCTTGCCAGACTTACAACTGAGCAAACCTGCATATTGCTGTTTTCTCTACAAAGTAAATCTTGTTAACCACATAGCTGTTTTACATTAAATATTTCCCAGTGACTCCAGCGTTCACCAGAAACTCATACAGCCAGGCAGGAACACCAAAATGTAAAATGTAGTTACTCTTGATAGCCCTTTCACATACACTATACGTTTGTAATAGTGGTTACTGCTAAAGATAATTTGATTTGAAACACTCCAAGCTCTAAAATATCAAACAGTCCTGGTCATGCTACAGCCTTGTTTTCACTTCATAGGAAAGCAATGGTCAGAGCAGCCAACTCTACTTAGAGCAGGTGACTTCTAGGGCATACTTTTCAGATTTCCAGGAACATACAGTAAACTGTCATGACTGTAAAGGTCAATAGGGCACAGTTAAGCTAAAATTCACTCAGTCCTGGCAATCAGAAGAGCATAGTTTAGATTGCAAGTCTTTAGGCCGACACCCAACATATCTACACCCTGCTGTCACAGTTAGGTTAGGGATGTTGGACACACTTCTGAATCAGATATCAAATCACCACAGTGTTCAACCAGACACACTAAGGTAATTCCCAGATTTCGCTCATGAAAGTCAGCTTCATGCTTAACAGCAGCTAATCCAGAATTACCAGAGTATACATTTTATATGTATAATATCTCTAGAAAGCCAGTTTTATACTGATAATTTACAATCTCTACTTGTACATAATTTAAGATGGTATTCAGAAAGACATTCATATTTATGGACAAATCCAGTCAAGTAGCATGGTATTATCTCCAATGCAGAATATAATGTTGAACTCCATTTGAAGGTACTTCCGTCTGTCAAAAAAAACCCATTTAACTAAAGGGTGACACAAAATTATTATGTAGATTGGAAATGACAAGGTGAAGCAAGCTCAGAAGGTCAAGTGGAAGAGCAAGTTAGAAGTAGAGGCTACTTCAAGCCAGCTGGAAAACCCCAGAGACTATAGAATGATTGCATGAAACAGTTCCACAGGGCTCGGCCTGAAACAAGCATAGGTATTAAAAGTGCTTTCACTGACAAGGAAAAAAAAACCAAAAAACCAAAACCCTAAACACTCCTTCACAGTAGTAATAATGGCATAGGAACTTTGAAAGAGGAAGAAATTTACAGCAATGAAAATAATGGAATTTATAACATACATACTTTAAGCAATAAATCAATCACATGTAAGGATGCATTTGAGGCTACTCAAACCATCCTCTCTTACTTGCACTGTTTGCCTACAATCTCCATAGCAGAAGAAACTATTTGAGCCTTCAGACAGATGCACATGCTGACCACCACAAGGTCCTAACTAAAGTGACAGCCAGCAAGAGGCATTAAATACCAAAAATAACACACATATCAACACATAGGATCTGAAGTAACTAATTAATAAATTGAAGATATTGCTTCCCTGTTCCATTTTCATATGGTACTTCCTGTACATTCTTATGAAGGTATGGGGTCTCCTCTACTCCACCAAAAGCACTCAAAGTTACTTACTCAAATTTATGCCCTATACCACTAATTACTGCTTTTCTTCCTTGCCATCTGGCAGTGTATCAGTATGAGATACCACCCAAATCAATGCACATTCTACTCTATCTTCACTGGAAGTTTGTTTTTTCTTCCCCACCTCCCCAGTAAATGATTTAAATCAATACAAAACCACAAAATCTAGAGAATTAAGTTGAAATTCTAGCCATAAATCTCAAAAGACAAGACTTGGATGTATAGCAGTTGATCAGAATAACCAGAATCTATAAAAGACAATCTCAATCTGGAGGTTCAAGAACAAATTACATGTGGAAATTCCAAGACAGTTAAAAAGAAATATACAGAACTTTGTGTGATCTCAGGATACTCCGTCTTCCTAATGAAAACAATTTTCTGCCAAAAAATTTAGACAGGCACACCTAATAAGTACTGAAGGTTTTGTAACAAAATTCTACATTTTCCAGCAGACTGTCAGGCACTTCCTAGCTTTCCCATCCCACCTTTAAGAGAAAAAACAACGCAAAACAAAACAAACAAAAAACCCACAAAAAACCAAACCAGAAACACTAAAAACTAATACTAGCTTAACACCACAAAAGTGCCAATGGGCAATACAAAATATGCATTTTCATCTGTATTAGGGTGTCCTGTACACTTTCTAAGGTAACAGTGAACTGGTATTATTAATGTGAATGCTCACCAATAGCAAGAATCATGCAGCTGCACCAGAGTAAAAATAAGTAAAGATTCTAGTATAAGTGTATATTCTCAATACTTGAAAAACAACACCAGAATAATAGTCATTCTTGAAAATAACTTTTGTTCAGCTGTCTTTTGAGGATGGAAGAATAAGGAGTTCGGAGAAAAAATGCTTTAATATAGCATGCATAAGATACTTATTTTAAAAATATTTAAGCCACATATGCTAATTAAGTATGACTGCAAAATCCCCGATTCTGCATTTTTATTGGGAACAAGATTTTCCAGCATATTTAGTAATGACTCTTTATGATTCAGAAGTTCCTGTGACTTAGTAGTAGGAAAACATATCTGCTTCTGTGGCACTGTAATTGCATTGGTGATTAAATGCATCATGTTAAATGCTTCTTGGTCCCCTTCCAGCACAGCAATTAGAGAGGGATCACAGTGTCACTACAGTACAAATATATCTTTGCCCCTGAATGACACCTGCCCAATATTGTCAGGGGCCGTATGTTTAAGAAACATTAACATAATATGAATCATATCATTAATTAGTCAAAAGTACAAAGAAGCCTCCTCCCTGTACATTCAGCACATACCGTTTCATGTATTTGGCAACTTAGGACAACTATACATATGTTAAATCAATGCATTTATACTACTGCAGCTAATGGTCTGTCACCATTTCCATTATAAAGCAATTTTCAAAGGTTTATAACTCTGCCGAAGAATTCACACTGAGCTGAATCCTGGCACATGACAAAAGCAAAAGCATAGCCCACATATGTTTACGTTCATCCAACCAGACTAGAAGGATTATTTATCATTTAAAAAAAAAAAATTGATCCCATTCTGTATTTCCCTTACACTTTTCATCATTCGCTTAGAGCATCCAACACTTCACCTTGTACAGGAATGAGGTTAGACTGTGCTAATACGACCCTCAATTGTCCCTTGAAAGCTCTGTGTATCCTGTACACTAGCTTCTGAAGGAAGCCATTTTAAATTTTCAGCATCAGCCAGAAATCACCTCACTGATATAATATATGCTGCATATTTGATATTTACAGTTCTTCCTTAATTTATGATCCTGCCAAGGGGATACAGGGAAGGGGTTTTTTGACAGTTGAAACAATTATTTGTATATTTAGACTGAGGCAGCTCAGTTATTCTTCAAAAATGATGTACAGCAAATTATTTTCAAATAAAAGAAAAGTGGAGCCCGTCAAATGCAGGTGGACCTCTAG
Source organism: Eurystomus gularis (assembly GCA_013400335.1). Classification (NCBI taxonomy): domain Eukaryota; kingdom Metazoa; phylum Chordata; class Aves; order Coraciiformes; family Coraciidae; genus Eurystomus; species Eurystomus gularis. The sequence goes on along the minus strand of VZZY01023337.1, from coordinate 16,035 downwards.
AGAACCTGGCAACCAGAAACAGATTTTTAAAGTGAAACAAAATCTGAAATTAAATATCCCACAAATGCAGCCAATGTCTTCTACTTTATCAGCTGTTCTACACTCACACACTCAGTGATAGTAAATTTAGTTAAATTAGAAAAGTGTTATCAGCAAGATTTTATTATTATTACTACTATTGTAGGGTTTGCTTGGAAAATATGAATATTCTGGTTTTGGACTCCTCATTTTCACCTACAAAAAATTTAAGTATTGCTTATCATTTCAAGAATAAGCGGTTGAAAATGATGCTTCAGGTAGTGAGTCACACATTCATACGGCCCTCATCATCCTGACCTCAATTTGAAATGAAATGGAGGGTAAACTTTATGCACAGCACAGTGTACTAGTGCATTGCCCTTCTGGCAGCTTTCCACACTCAAAAGATATGCTGGTGCATCCCAATGAAGTAGCTGTATCCTCATTTATTATTTTTTTCAATGGCTACACTAAAGCATTCTTTTAAAAGTCTATGGCAGAATCCCTTTTCATGCTTTAAATATACAAAGACATTGAAGGGCTTTGTTGACAATGAGGCCAGAGAAGTGCACAAACACACAAGAGTAAGAGGGGGGGAAAGAGGAAAATACACCGCAACAAAGTAGCTCCTTACTCTTACGAAGCATATCATGGGCTCTGGCACAAAAGCACTGATAGAGTTTCAATTTAAAGCCTTCTCCAACCACTCAAACAATAAACTGCAAAGAATCCGATGCATTTAAACTAGGTAAGACAGGTTGTGAGAATGTAGCTCTGATTCAATTGGGTTTCTAGCTGAGCTTACAAAGTTGCTGCCCTCCAGTCAAAGCTAAATGCTTCATATTTCCATTAATGCATCTCTCTACAGTTTCTTAGAAAAAAACAACAAACAAACAAAACAAAAAAATTCTGCAGCAAAATCCTCTACCAAACATTCCTCTGCAAGTCTTGAAAATCTTTTTCACAAAGATGCGTATCCCACTATTTCAAGGACAGTAAAACCGTTTAAATACTAAGTATTAACAGGGTTCAAGAGTCCTTTAGTAAAGTAGGAATAAAATTAAAGTTCTGATCTACCAAACTTCCACCAATTCCTGAATGACATTATTTACATGCCTTGCAGGTAATAACTAACACTGCCCTACAACACAATCATCTTCTTCAGATTTAAAATAACAAAGTCACACAAACTTTATCTTTTTCTTCAGATTAGACATTTCAATGCTCCACTGATAAGTGGCACTCAAAAAACTGTTCCATTTGTGTTACTCCTTTTACCACAGGGGCAGTAATAGATATTAAATATTAAAATATTCTTAGAAAAGAAGCTGGAAGAAACCTCAAGAAAGTATTAATTTTGCCCCAATTTAAAGACATGGCTAATTATATAGGAAACATTCCTAAAACACTTTCCCTTACCCCAACTAGATTTACCACAGAAAAATAGGAAAACTTTTAACTCTTGCTCAATTTAAAAAAAAAAATTCAAAATGCCTGGCATTATAATGGCTTAGAGCGGTTAGAATATTTGAATGAAAGAGGGAAGGAAAAAAACCTTTGCAAAGTATTTCAAAGACCTTGTCTGTTATACGCATGTTAAAATAACACTTATAAGGACAACATATGTAAACTGGTTAAAAAATGCTGTTGCATAGCATCAACAAAACACAATAACAAAGCCTGGTTTAAGTCCTGTGCCATCAGTGTTCTCTCAAAAGCCAGCAAAACATTAAAATCATAGGATGCATTCCTCTGTTCCAGAGATCTAATTTTAATGCCTAATAAGTCAAACATTACATGAGCAAAAAGGAGTTTACAATGTCGACCATCCCAAATACGGAGAGAGAATGCACCTGAAGGTGCACTATATGCAAAAGAGGTAACAGGAAGAGTCAGAATCCCCAGAATTATTTTGACTGTTCTTTTCAATGAGTGAAAGCACAGGAAGCCAGGTTCAGAAAGAAAGCAGATATAAAGATTAGGAAAGAGTATCCCTTGGACAAAGCAAGAAAGCATTGCTGGACTGGTAAGGAGCTACGTCCTACTCAGTTATAAGCAGGTGTCCAGCAGGACACCTCACTTACCTCGACCTCCCTAAGTCACCCCAAAAAGCAGCAATATTACAGTGTGTTTCCATGAATGAATGACAACCTCGCTTTTACAGTTCTTTGCACTCCTTGCTTATCAAACCCTTCTGGAACTGAATGCTACAGTAGAATCGTAGCACTTCTTGAAAAGCAGTTGAAGAATTTTGATAAGGTGCCTGCAATCCTACCTGTTCATAAACGCACATGTCTAAAAGAAGCTACCAGTATGTAAGTTAACAGGCACTTTTCCTCCTCCTCATTTAAAACAGGTTCCAGTAAAGTCCTCAAAAAGTTACCTGGAGGTTCACTGAGGGAAATTCACTTTTTTCCATCCTAGCTAGCCTTGTACCCAACTGTAGAGTCAGGAAGCAACATGGCTCTAACTTAAGTCCATGCTGCCTCTACACCTGACCACACACAGTCACTTTCAGTTCTCAGGTGGGAAACTGGAGCCACATCTCATGATACTGTTGCAGAGAATAAGAGTACTTCAGCTCTTCCTTAAGGAATTCAAAATGAATCATATTAAGGATATGCCTACACTAGGAGCAATTTGCTAGTTTACTATTTAAACAAAACATTCCTAAAAGCAAATCCACCTATACTGGCAGAAAACAATTCTGCCCTGCTGGTACAATAAAAGAAAAAGAGAGAAAGAAAAATAGAAAAGTTACATAAAAAGCCACTTTAAAATGTGAAATAAACCAGTAGTAACTTATCAGCCAGTGCAAAAACCACTGATGTCCTTTCTGGCAGGCTCAGCTCTGGGCGGCTGAAATAAAACAACCTTTCTGGTAGCACACACAGGTTTGAATGCTTACCTCAGCCCCCCAGAAATGTCAGTCAACTTCCTAATAGTTCTCAGGTTGAAGTCTGTACCAGATTTTGTATCTCTCAGGTAATGAACAGAGATTTCTCGCCTCAAAAAAAACCACCCCAAAGTAAAGAAACAGAGTACCATTCGCCTGCTGTACTGCAGAAATGTTATAAAATAATATTTGCACTAACATGTTACACAAAGTCTTGGCACAGAACACCACTCTGGATACTTAAACTTGAGAAGAGATCTCCTCTCACATGCAGCTTCTGGATTTTCTACCATCAAACCAGAGCTCAGCATAATTCCAAGGAATGCAGCATTTCTAACCAGCATAAAACTGCTTATAAACAATTCCTTCAAGATGTTTCTGCGTTAAACATGCAACTTCTGAAACCACCTGAAGAAAACTAAATAAATCAGGTAAAAACTGTAACAACAAACCAACCCAAACATTACTGTTTGGCAACATCGCTTAGAAAAGCAAACAAGCTCCCCAAAAACCCAAACACTAAAAGCAAGAGTTCAACTTATAATGACAAACAGGAAGACTTACACAAAGCAAGATATTCATTTGAACAGAAGAAGGTGAGATTTTTTTGTTTTGTTTTGTTTTCATAAATTTGCACCCAGGCACAAACACAAGTAAAGAAATGCAAAAGAAGCCATACAGTAAGCATCATTAGTTCAGTGAAAGATGACATATGCCAAGTTGTTACCTACAGTTCCACTGATAGTTTTATATAAAAGCAGCATAAAGTGTTGACTGTAAAGTTGCCTTCACAGGAGCTTCTAAGACACACTGGATGCTGGCCATGAAAACTGCCTTCAGCTTCCTCAGTCACTTCTTATGAAGGACGTATCCTCTAGAAACTGTCCCAAACCATCCCATTAAAAGCTAAATCCCAGAGGGGGCGGGAGAAGCCTGCATAGTTAAGTCAGGAACTCCAGAATGAAACAGAAGTTCTTGAAAGACTGAGTAGCAAAGGGAACACTGCAAACCACGTAACTTTTGAACCCTTTACGCAAGACAGCATGCAGTACGATTATGCTCGTTTCTCTTTCCCTGAGAAGAATCATTGCCCGCCCTACCACTAGTGAACCATACACTCAAGGTATCCTTCACGATACTTAAAGGATATTTTTTCTTTAGAGTTGTTTTGTGTGGTTTTTAGGAGTCTGGGTAGGGTTGGGGATTTTTTTGGGGGGGAGGTGGATAGTTCATTGTTTTGACCAGTTTTTAAAGCCATGATTAAAATATTAAGCATATAAAGGATATTTTAACATCTGAAAACCTCAGCTACACCCTACATTTCAACATGATTTCTGAGACCTGAGCTTGACCCAAGGCACATGGGTCAACTCCATTCTTTTTCCAAGTGAAGGATGCTGGAGAGATAATGACTCAGTGTGGTAGAGTTCAACAACTAGACTGCAAGTAAACGTGCTGCTTCCCTCAAATCCTATGACTCATGTACCCAGGAGGAATAGCTGCCTCAACGCTGCATTTTATCCAACTACGCTATTTCAAAACTCTTCTCAATTTTACTTTGAATAGAAAAATGCTTCAAGTACATTTAACTGGGTTAAATAACCACGCATTCAAATATACGATCACTGTAATAAACATCCTCAGTTCAAATCACTTCAGCGATGGTGTCCAGAATTTGTGGATGTATTGGGTCTGCCTGAGCTGATTTTCCCCACAGCAGCCCTCATGGTGCAGTGTTTTGTGCTGGGAGCTAGAAGGGTGTTGATAACACACCCGTGTTGTGACTACTGCTGAGCAGCACACAGCACCAAGGCTCTTCCCAACATTCCCCCCACAGTGGGATGGGGTGGGCAAGGCCTTGGGAGGGGACACAACCAGGACAGCTGACCCAAACCAACCAAAGGCATATTCCATACCATATGGAGTCTGATCAACTATAAAGCTAGGGAAAAGGGGGGGAGGTGTTTTCCTATCTTATTTTCCTTCCCCTTTTGCTCTGCTGAGGAGGGAGGGGGAAAAGGATAAGGTAATAGAACGGCTCGTGGGCTCCTGGTGCTCAGCCAAGGTGAACCGAACACAGTGGAGTAAAACAGGAAACAGCTTTAAAATAATGTAATGCTCCACGGTGTCAATTACTTGGTTTTTTAAGTATTTTGAATGCAAATGCCTGATCTCCAAGAGCAAATACAACAGAAGTAGTAGTACTCAAGTTTTCCAGGAAAAAGAAGCACCTTAAAATACTCCACCCCCATTCCAGGGCAGGGGAAACAGTTACTTGCAAAATACAGATTTAAAACCTGTCCATCTCTGATCTAAGAGCAAATACTAAATTATTATTTTCAAGCTTCTCATTAACTACAGTTAGCTCATCAGTCTAGCTACTTGTCTTTCTGTAATTATAACAATATGATTTGGTTCAAATATAGAACAACTAAGGAGTAGTAAAGATGCTTCAAAAACAGGATGAAGAACATTCTATGACTTATTTTAGTGGCTAGTATTCTTGTCTGGCATCTTCTATCACATGTTAATCCAAGATAAGATGCACCTGACTCACTGAATAAAAACTGGCATATTACAAGTCTACGTTTATTAATTTCCTCCACAGAGAAAATGGAAACTTTTGAAAACAAACACCTGATAAAATAATAACTTTCTTCAATGGGAAAGTTGACTGTATGTACATCTGCATATTTAACTTTCTATATAAATAATGAAACAAAAAAATGTAAACTATTTTGAGTCATAATATGTTGTTAATAACAATACAGATGCTTTTCCTTTTTTTCTTTTATGTAGGCAAATAAAATATTTCCCTTCTCTTTTGCAGCTATATGGTCACTACCACAGTCACTGCATCGAACAAGAAGTCAACAGCACAAGGTGTCTTCCACAGACACCAAAATAGAATGAGCATGGTACACAAAAACCAATCCACAACAACGGCACTAGTGCCAAACTGGATCTAACAGAGAAGAGTCTGTTCCTTATGGAGCTGCAGTGGCATTTTTACACTAGACTATTCTCAGTTTATCCTATTTTCTCCATTGTTTGTCTCTCTAAACCTCTTCAAAACACACACAAAAAAAATGTATGTCCAAAATCCTGAAAGGAAACAACAGCAATTCACTCCCAAGACTGAGTAGTTAATATATATAGCTATCCCAATAAAATATTCTTATTTTAAATATCCAAAGTGCCGTTGGAACAGAACAACTGTTTTGTTTCTGACTGAGATCAAGAATTGTTCTCTCTTCTGCACGTTCAACTGCAGTATGCCTGAAAATTAATCCCTCACATGCCAGTATAAGTATCTGGACCAGGGAAGAGCAAAAATAATCAGGGGAAAAGAACAGATCCACAGATACTTTCCTAGTATCTTTCCCCATACAGCCTGTCTTTTGCCTAGCAATGAAAAAAAACCCAAAAATTCTCCTCTAGTGTTCTTTACTCATTACACCCACCCCCCCAAAGCTTCAGATTATCAGAGAACACACAAACAAGGCAAAATACTGAACTGCATACAGAATAAAAGTATTAGCAAACAATCCAATCCAGTCCACTAGCTTTGGAAAATTACTAAAACAATTGACACCGAGGGGAGAAAGAAACTGGGAAAAATAAAAATAAAAATCTTGCAAGTCAAAATGAAACACAGACCATCACAGGTAAACACTCCAATTTTGTCTTTAACACCCTCATCACAACTATTGAAAGGATTCTGTCCTCAGTTTAAACTTGACTCTCGCATTAAAAATGTAACTATTCTGACACATGAAACTGTTCAAAGAAGTACCCTCACCTACAAAACCTGCCTGCATAGGTGGAAGATGTAAATTAAGGCAAGAAAAACTCTGTTCTACCTACTGAAGTATAAGGGACTGAAAAAGATGCCCTCACAAGAACATACGGTCTGCTACCATGGCAGATTGCACAGTGCTCAAATTATTTACTAACATCGGAGATCATACAAACTGAAGCATGTCTTAGGTCACGACTAGCACTGGGACACGCACTTTTGCATTCAAGTTTTAGGCATTATCTGCCAAACAGAGCCCAGGAAATCAGAGTTATGAAGTGTGGACATTAAAACTACAAGACCAAAGATCTGACATTTTAGCCTGCATTTATCCCACAGGCTTAAAGGACTCATTATTTGAAAATAATTTTAACTCACACTTATCACTCTAAACATTTCTATACTGCTACTACCTATTATTGCTGATAAGGAACAAAACACTGCACATAAATCGTTATGCTGTAAATTAGTGCTGCTCCCAATCTACTACAAATATATTCTAATTACCTACCCAGAGGCATACTTCCAGCTACCACCCATCAAACCTGGAGACCCCCAGAATTTGTTAAATTAGAACCTGACACATGAACATGAAACCCTATTGCTTATTAAATTGATTATCAGCTGAGAAGGCATTCAGATCTACAACAGCAATGCTCTCTAATCAGAACTCAAAACCTTATTTCTCAAAGAAAAAATGCAGGTGTTGTAATATGTATGCAACTATAGCCAACTTCAAAAATTTATTTTTTAAGCGTTCTTAAAATCACTTATTTTCCTGAGAGAAGTTTCTGGTATTAGCAACATATGGGTTAAACTGGAACAGTTTCCAAGAGCGAGCAGCGGTGTCCCATAGTGTTCTCCACTAATACTGGAGGTTATTTAACAGTAAATATTGCACCTCTATTTTCTCGAGCACATCCTATGAAGAACTGGCAGATTGTTCCAGTGTCTAATTGACCTTCTCAGCAAAAGTGGCTTGTAGTCCAAATCTCAGTTTAGCTCTTGGCTTAAAAAGTCTGCAGAACTCCCTAAAACCAAACCAAATCAAGCCAAAAAAACCCCAAAACGACAACAACAAAAATCAGACGTGGCAGTACAAAAATGGCAAAGGAAGTTGGGGAGAGATTGTTCATCTTATATTAGGTGGTGCTCGCTTCCCCTTAACCTTCACACATAGCCAAAGTCGGAAAATTAAATTGAGTGTTTATTCAATAAAAACTTTGTTGACTCCATATACTTTCAAATATACCAAAGGTATAACCACCTAAGGGGTCATGACTCCCACGATGAGGGGGCATCACAGAAAAATACCACACAGGACAGGAGTTAGCGTACCGCCCTTCAGCTGTGTTATAAACTCTGTGCTCGGTGGGCCTCTGCAACTTTGCGCTGAACATTTACAATTCTTTAGATAGTCTAACATCTGTGAAACATTTTATAACTCAAACTATCAGCACACAAGGATTCCTGCTGTTGTAAACCCTGAATCAGCTGAACTACTAGCAACACTAATGAAAATTTACTGCATAAAGGAAATGTATTACAGAAACAGGTTACCACACTTCAGCACCAATGCATGAGTCACAGTACGACTTACAACAACTTCAGAAGATCATCCCTCAGCTCCACGGACTCCAAGTTCAATCACAGCCTGCTTGCATTTGTATTGCAAGGCTGCAGAGAATGCCACCTGCAGTGGGCACTACTATATGATAATCCAGCCTGTGATGTCTGCAAATAAATCTATAGGGAACAAATACCACTCACAAAAATTGGACTCGACTATTAAGAGCCTATCAGTAGTACATAGCAACCAAATACATTTATTGATGTGGTGGTCTTGCGCATTATTCATAGAACAGGAAATGCTGAATACTGTATTAAGAGAACAGGATAAATCTTGTAACTTATCTTATTACAGGATTCAGTATCACATATGTGAAATAAATCAGAAAACTTCCCCAGTAAATGAAATGTGATTAATCTACATAAAAATGCATTTGTTTGACTCCTTTTTACACAACATCACAAGAGTTCTGGGCTATTTTTTCCTGCTTCTCTTTTCAGCATAAGAACAAGCAAATCAGAAGGTGGGAGAATGAACACATTGGGAACTATTATAACAAACAAACAATCCATGAAACCAAGCATGAATATTTAATCCATTTAAATAGAATAAGAAAGGCATTCACAAAACGCTTGAGCAATGCTGAAGTAAACAATAGCATATATTTCAACTCACTTCCTGCTCCCTCAGCAAAGGATTGCGAGAGCTCCCACTTCTGCTCTTGAGACTTTATTAAACTCAGCAGAAGCAAAGAAGTGGTTTGACAGTCCCAACAGTTCTACTGATAAATTTCAAAGCCTTTAAGTGTCTTTATAAAGGTTAAAACAACAGAAAAAAACCCCAAGAGACACTTTCTTTTAGCAGTCCCTTTTGGAAAACCTAAATGGCTCAGGCTTTTCAACAGGCTCAAGCTTCAGACTTCAGAATTACATTTTCCCCAAAATCTAGTTTGTGGGTCATCTGAGAATAGAATTATCAGAATCACTAAACACTGACTAAACTTTTTGTTTCCTATGTATCATGCAAGTAATTACCAAATTTTGTTTCTCTATATCCTGAAGTTGAAAAAAATATAACAGAGCTTCTTTTCTAAAGGTAACTATACAGCTTAAACATTTGAGTTAATAAGTACTAAGGCTTATGGTTTCGATATAAGTGATATATATATATGTAATATATATATTTATAGAATATAAGTATGTTCTTCATATCATCAATTTATGGCTTGTAAAATGTGCTGTCTGGAAATGGTACAAGCAACTAACACTGCAAAAGACAAGCTCAAACAGTCTTGGTTTTAGTAACAAAGTACAAAATAATAAAAAGATATATTGCTTAATAGTCATTTTCTCTGGACAACTTTCTAAACATACTTCACCACCACATGGCTCCTTTAAACCCTCACATTTGAAATGAAATGCCTTAACATTATAAAACAAGTTCTTCCCTGTTACAATACTCATTCTGGGAAAAAAGAAAAAAAAAAAAGCAGCAAGAAAGAAAAAAAGAAAACCCACAACAAATCCTCCCATCTCCCCAACAGTGTCACAGTAGTTTTGCTATTAAATTTTCTTAATAGTTGCAAATCAGTGACCACTTTCCTAAAGCTTCAAGACGCAAATACAATTCAAGCTTGCCCTTAACTAATTAATCTGTCGATTGTTTACCCATCAGCTACAGCAGTACAATCACCACTGCCTTAGCATTTCAGAGGAGCAGAAGTTATATTCATTTTTGTCTTTTTACTACTGTGCAAGAGAACCATAACTACACTGCAACTGTAGTCATTTTTCCTTTGTAACACCAATACTAAACCTGGTCACACAATGTGGACAGGGTTTGTTTCTGTAATACACTGTGAACATTTTGTCCCAGAGCACACAAGAAGATCCAGGAGCCTCCTCAGTAACAGTGACAGAATGGTCCAAAGGGAAAAAAGAAAAGTTTGAACAAACTGCTTCTTTCCTCACAGCTGCCAATGGGACAGACTGTCATATGTCTTTCCTTGTACTGTTCTTTGTTCCTTAAAGGTGAGCATCTTATTTTGAGTCATCACTTTTAGTTGGAACAAAAGTATTACTTGGGTTTTAAGAAAAAAAAAAAAACAACAAAAACCTATGTATTGGACTAACCAGATGAACTTCACTCTTGAGTGAAGTTTCCCTGATGTACAAAGCAATGCCCTTTATACATCAGGCCCAAAGGTTTTGAAAGTTTTTATCTTACCATTATAAAGCTGAAGGTCAGTGATTGTAGTTGTACTTCTGGCATTTATAGTATATAATACAAAAAAAGCCTGTATGATTTTACAGAAGCATCTCAAATAATACAAAGGTTGGTTAGGGGAAGGCAGAACACCTCTGAAAACATTAGCCTTCTCCATAAAAGCTGTGTTGTATGAAAGCTTTACATTCTACTGATGCTGCATGTTATTACAAAAGCAGAATTTGTGTAGATGGAATAATGCATTTTTTCCATTACTGGGGCTTTTGAAACTGTACTGTGTCAAACTTCACACCCTGGAATGTCAGGGCTTACAGCTTGTCTGGACTCAGGGACTATTTCTTACCCAGTACAGGCATCCACACCTCACCGAAACTAAATGGGCTTTTTTGGGTGCATGCATCAACTGTTTATTATGGCAAAGCCTGGTGGCGAAAGTAAAAATATTCCAAACTACTTCTGAGTTCATAGCATTGTATGATAAACATCCATCCTAACAACAGTTATTGCTCTTCCCTCTTTGCCCTACCACTTCTCCTCTGAATTTAACAGGAAAGTGTGCGAATTTGAGAACCTGCTGAGTCAGGATACCTGAATTTAGGTTGTATTTTAAACACCTTGTTTTCCATTACCATCACCTAAATTGTTCCCCCTACACTAGTCAACATGTTCAGTGATCCCATCTTGTTCCCTGCTTCAAGCAATTTACCTGATTGCCCATTTCCAGAAAAATCCTATTGGTACCAGGGCTCCCCACATGCTGTTGCAGCACCCAGTCTAAGGCACGAGGAAAGGGGTTAAAGATAGAAGGTTCCCCTGAGATTCTTAAACATATTGTCAGATGAGGTTGCAGAGAAACTTGTACAGGAGTCAAAATGCAACAGAAGAACAGGCCTACTAAATTTAGGATTTCCAAATTTTTCCCTAAAACTTGTAGACCATTTTGCAGGCTCTAAACATACTCGTGCAACAAATCCGCAACTTTTACAGAGAAAACTGACTATATCTTTTTGAAGCACCACTAATACCCACAGTCATTTCCAACTCAACACTTTTGGAAATAGGTCAAATGACACACAAATTAGATATACTGCTACAGAGTCTGTCAAAGAAATAGCAATAAATAGAATCGAATATAATACTGAGAGCATATTCTCCCAAAACAGTTGATGAGCAGAAATTACAATAAATTACTGTGGAGTGATGAAGCTTACTAATGGCAAAAATACATGATTTTTTTTTTTAATACACAAGATGATTTCTGCCAGAAATTAAACACAAAAAAGAGTAACCACTAAGAAGTCCAAAAAATACTGCCTTATGCAATTAAAAAATTATTGTACATCTACAACCAAAATAATTACATATCTGTCCACAGCCCTAGAAAAACATTTCATGTTGATTTTTAAAATACTCAAAGTCACCATGTATTTATGGCTCATTTTCACAGGTACAAACTATGGATAGAGCTATCGTTAGTTATCCTGTTTTATGGCATTCCTTCATTTGAATGTTCTGAAATCTTCCTATAAGACTGAATGCAAACTGCAGATTAAATATACGACACTTTTTGCTCCATTATCTTGAAAGTTGGGGAAAACATCAGAATGTAAAACTGTACTATTTATTCCAACACTCATTCCAAAGTTTTTAAAAACCGGTGCAATATTAAATGCATACATGCTTTAAAAAAAAAAAAAAAAAAAGGACAACACAGCTACATTTTAATGCACTTAAGTGAAGTCATATACAAGCCTATCAAATGCTGACTCTGCTACTAAACTAAGTTACCCCACTAAGATATTCACCACATTTTGGGCTTTGGATTCAGTTCTACAAGCCTACAATCGCTGTTCAATCACATTACATAAGTATGGACGGTAACACAACATTTTCAAAGGCTCCCAGTGTCCATGGGATTTGCCACACAAGTCACTTAAATGTTCTGAAATCATTTACTATATTTGGACTTTCAGTGAAGGACACTCGTTTACGAGAACTATGTTTGCCTTGTTACCCAAGATAATGATAGAGTTCTTTCCTGTTTTAACCTGAGCATGCTACTTTCAGGGCTTCTCTAACTAGGATCTCCCAGTAAATAAAAGAAAACTCAACTTTCACAAGGAAAAAAAAAAAAAAACCACACATTAGACCCTATGTTACATGATCAGAATTCAGGTGGGTTTATTTCAGTCTTAAGCTTTTCAATATTTGAAGTGTGCAAAAAGGCTAAACAATCTCAGTAAGAGAAACTCAGGAAGCTGAGACTGTAATACTTTCTTGGCTGAAAATCTCTATTGATTCATGATCTCTATCAACATAACTTTTTTTTTTTTATTTTCATGCTCCAAAGTGTAGAAAAAAAGCTTTAACCATTTTTCTCACAAATCTTTTAGCCTTATGCTTTCTAGTATCATCCTGACTCTTCTTAGTGACGTATGAGAGGCAACAAAGTTTGAGTCCTTCCTTACTGTTTGTTCCCCAGAGCTGGAGTTTGACAGTACCCACCCACTGCAACAAAAAGCTGTTCCACACTTCCTCTGGAATTTAGTTCAAATTACTATTCACAGGTTGTACAGAGTACGACCGACCCTGTCCTCTGCCCTCATCCAGTCACCATTCAAATTTTGCTCCTGTAAGTAGCAGATCATATATCCAGTGGAAAGCATTCAGAATTTTCCATATATATCTTCCATTCATAAACCTCCCTTTATGTTTGCAGTAAGATTACAAATAACTTGATTTTCTGTTTCCTATGCATTTTCCCCAACTTTAACACTACACTTTTGTAGCTGGATTCATTAGCAACTCTACCAGCCTCAGGTATTTCCTGGCCTATGTTGTATCACACTTCTCCTCTTTTACCCAATCACTTCGGGAAGCAATTCCATTTTAGGATTTTGAACTATTCTAGTGCAGAACATTCTGATTTATTAACAGTTGACAATTTTACATAATGTCAACTTGATAAATTATGTTTCCAGCTTAGGGGGCTCTTTGTGTCTCTAAAGTACAAATAAATATTTTCATATGATTGCGGTTCCAAATTTAGGCTTAGTAAAATCGAAATTTTAATGAAAAATGTATTTCTCTTATATTAGTCTCTCTGAGGCAGCTCTGCAAAGCAGTGTGTACGTGGCTAGCACTTACGAATAATAATAAATCACGTAAAGCTCAAAGAAAAAGTAGGTTTTTCTTTTAAAATAAATCCAAGCATTTCCTATTAATTTTATCATCTTAACAGTGCAGCAGTACAAGAAAGTGTTATACAATAATCTGCCAAAACATAAATAAAACCTGCTAATCTTATCTCCTCTCAGCATCTAACTAATGAGAAATGCAACTAAGTAAACACTACGCATGCTAAATCACAGGGATGTTAGTTCAGTGTTTAGTTTAATAATCAAACACGCTATCAACAGCATTAAGTCTTGATGGAAACAACTCTGACATAACCAATCTGTTGAACTAGTCAGTGACTCAGAAATCTAAACTCCCAAATTCAACTGGCTTGATCTACATCAGTCCAGTTTTGCACTTTGAGCATGCAAGTTCTGTTCACTGATACAATTCAACACAAGCACTAGCCTACTCTTCTAAACTACATAAAGCCCATTAGCATCCTGGTTTTTAAAAGAAAAATCAGGATCTTTCAAACATCTTAAAGATCACTGTCCAGTGACATGCTAGCTACTCCCTCAATATCTAAAGTAAAACTGTAGAAAGTATTGGTATTTACGCTACTATCATGTGTACCTTGCTTTGCAATAATACAATTGCACGTAAGTGGTGAGGTTTGATTTTTTTTTTTTCTGAAGAGTTTTAAGCAGTATGTGGAAAAGTTTGCAGTGTCTACATAATTAACAAGATAGATCAAATTTTGTGCCTAGCCCCTTGACATTTTCCTTATAAATTTATAACTAAAACCTTTATGCAAGTACAGCAGATCTAAAATTTAATGGCTGGAGGACAGAGAACAAGGTCACCCAAAACTGTTAAGTTTTATTCTCTGACAAAAACCAAAAATATCTGATTTTTCTTTTCTACTTATGAGGACTTAGAAGAAAAGGTAACAAGGAAACTACCAGAATACTCAAAACATGAACATGTTTTATCTTCCCCTCTCTCATGTTGTGCCTTGAAAGCTCACTGTCAGGAGCTCTTACTCTACGGCAGTTCAGGTGAAAGACCCCCTAAGTAAGACTGCAACTACTGCAGAGGGCACTGTGGACCAGCTGTAAAACCCGTTAAGCTAGTACTGGTCATCTGGCCATGAGAAATGAGCTGCTGCCTGTGCCACTCAGTGGATGACGGGGCAGAGAACAGCACTTCACGGAAAGGGAGTCGGCTGTACAGTTAGGATGAGACCCCCTACTTAAGGCATTGTGCCTTTCTCCTACTTCACACAGCACACTTCCAGGGCTCAGGCAATTGCGTTTCAGTTACCAGGGTAGAAAGAATTCAGCATGCACGTTTTGCTTTAAAGTTCAAGGGTTTTAAACATCTAGTGAAAAAACAATACTTCATCCCACACCCTTCATCCCACAACAGGAGATGGAAACCTTTACACAGATTGGTATTTCGGCTTTTCCATCTTTGGTGATCCAGATTAGCACAAACACAAACTGTAATCTTCACAGCTGTCATTTTCACAAGGTAGCTTTTACTATTTTTTAAGTGTCAGCCTAGATTTATTTTCATGAACAAAACCAAGGCTATCAGCACTTGCAGAAACCATTGTTATCCTCATTTTCCTGTTTTCAAATAGCATGGAAAATGTGTGGGAACAAGCCTCAACTTCTTATTTTTCTCTAGTGTCAATTGAGATTGAAGGGGTAAATCACAGTCAGTACACTTATTTCATCTAATTCAGACAGTGGGAAACCAGGGCCAAGTTAAATATTTCATTTGCATTCATACAGAGCAAACAGCAAAGGCTCTTTCGTTAGATCAGCTTTTTTATGCATTTCTGAAGGCAATCTTAGGCAAAGGCACAGTAACCAAGCAAGGAGTTATCATTAACAGTAGGCAATAAAAAAAATGAGCCCCATAGCATTACCTCATGCTGAACTCTCACCCAAGCTATGTGTAACCTTCTCAGCACACAAGGCAAACAAGCAGATTTTCCCTACCCAACCACTGTGACAGGCTGCAGCTGCAAACTGCTACTCTACTGCTTCATTAACTATGTCAAATTAATGTTGAATCCTAAATAGAAGCAGAGTCTAAAGAAGTTTTAAAAATTAAGCAAGCAAGCAGTGGTATCAGCCCGTAACTCTTCAGTTACCTCTAGTTTCCAAGAAAAATAAAATAAAATAAAATAAAGAAAAACTAATGTTTCTGTGATTCTGCTTGACTTTAAGCTTTTAATTATACATCTCTGCACCTTATTCAGCTGCGTCCTTAACTCATGGAAGGCCCCTTCTGAAAGGAGACCACACAATCCTCTCTCACTCTCCACTTGCACCAAAGCATCACAGCAGTCTGGGAAATTAAGTGACAGGTAACAGAATATATATATATATATAT
>VZZY01023322.1:0-52847 GCA_013400335.1 Eurystomus gularis | reverse complement strand
TTTTGTTGTTGGGGTTTTTTTTCCATAAGTAAAACCTCATGTTCCAAGAGGGCAAATCAGGTAAAACATTTTTTTCATTTTTATTTTTGGAAATGACATACATTTCTGTGTTTACCTCTTTTCTAGTATACCAGTGTAATATGTCTCTCAACACAGAGCTCAAGAAGACTTAATGGAATTCAGTATTCAAAAAGCCCAATCAACAATAACCAGTGCCACACACAGTTTCAGATACTGCAAAATGGTTTGAATTCAGCTGAAAGAAAATAATAGTCACATAAAATCAAGTATAGCTTACCTACTACTTTCTGTCAAGGTTGCCTTTATGGAACTAGTCAATCAAGGCCTTGGGCGATGCTACACTGATTTGCACCAGTATTTGATTTGGCCAAATATTTGGAAGAGACAATTATTGCTTCAAAACAGGAGGTCTCCTTGCTGAAAGGAAGGAACCTTGTTGAAAAGTTACTAGCTGAGCAGCATGTCAGTTCTAAGTTCTATGCATGAATCAACCTCAGGGAACATTCACAAATGTACCCTTAATTAAATATTTTTCCACTATTCTACCACTCTAAAAACATAAAGAGAGGAATTAATTACATAAAGGCCCATCTTAAACTCTCAAAGCTACCATTAGCTGCTTCTGTGTACCAAAGATTAGACTCCAATACATAAAATAGCATTAATATCATTAAAGCTTAGAGTCATTTCAGCTACTGGTAAATGTTAAAAAAAAAATAAAGCATTCCCTGAGAGATGTAAATGGATTTGCTTTTTGAAAGACTGATGTGAATCTACATATAATCAATCAGCTCTGTTGCTGTAACTGCACTGTCAGAAGTGTAAGAGTAGATTTACTATGGAAAGGCACTGAGAAAGAGCAATGACAATGACATGCAGACACATCAGAAACTCTTTTCCCCACATAAGGTCTCCATCAATTAAAACTGCAATTCCTGAGCAACATCAATAACAAAGTAACACTCCTGAAAATTCAGCAGTAAAGTGGAACACAAAGTGGATGCTGTAAAATGAAAAGCAGCAAAGAATCCCTTTGCAGCCAGGCATAGCAGCCCCATAAAAGCTAGAGAATACCAGAGACTGCACTGCTGTAATTTACTTGTCCCTCCCTTTTTTTTTACACTATCCCAGCAAAAGTGACACTGTGAGTTATAGAACAGACAGAGCAGAGCCACACAGTGTTTGAGGTGCAGTCACAGTTGCTGTGCTAAGGTGATCCCACTTCATCTGATTGCAGGGCCTCAGATGGGACCAGCCTCAGAGGTTTATGTATATAAATATAAAGGTATGCTAGATGAGATCAGAGCATCCCGCAGTGCACCCAGACTTGCGTCTATCCACCCAGAATATCAGGAACTATAATCTAAATTGCTGTAAGTTACATATGAGGCATACATGTGAGAAATGTACATTTCCAGGTATGGGATAATGCATTTTATTATATGTTCTTATGTTTTCCGGTTTCTGCTTCCCACATCTGTTCTTTTGGGCTCTATGTGTCAGCAGCTGCATATCTGGGGAGATTGATTTCAAAGACAGGAAAAGTATACCTTGCTTTTCTAATAAATCACTCTTCAGATGGTATATAACTCCAGAAATTCAGAGAATTAGGCCAAAACATCAGATATTTCTTCATAACAAAACAAAACAGCATTATTTCCCTAGTGATATCCCCCTCTACCTAGCAAATCAAATAGATGTCTGCCCCAAAGAAATCGATTTTTTTATATCTACTTCTGACCCAAGAATTAGTGTCCAGCCTTTTATATGTACAACTCATATACATTTGTCATGCCCTGTCATTACACCTTTCTGGACCAGAAAGAAGCTGAAAAAATGAAAAATGGGAATTATGATCTTTATACAGAAGGAATGAAAATATTTTGTGGTCCATAGAGAGGATGGCAGGTTCTACATTCCTTCCCTGAAGAAGGATAAATATATTGACCCCAGAGCAACTTCAGCCAGTGTGAGGCTGTTGCTTCTCAAAAAGCAATTCTCAAGCACAAATAGTGAACATGACAGGAGCATGTCACCATCCACACAGAAGAGATGACAGAGCATCAGTTCCTCTGAATCCCAAGCCTGTGTATTCCTCATTTGCTAAACCCTGAAGTCTTTATTCAAGCCACGTTACTGCTCAGCTTAAGAAGAGTTACCATTAAGGAGATAGGCAGCAAGGTTTTAATGATCAAGCATAATATGCAAACACTACATCTGTCATATCATTAATAATTCTGTAATAGAAACCAAATAATGTATGTGTCTACTTTTTCTTGCTTAACCTTTCTATATTTATACAGAAAAGAAGTGAAGATACTGAGAAAGTGTTACACAAGAAGTTTCTCCTGTCCACTATATGTACATGAGACAGTTAAGAATGAACAAAGAATGTGAAATTAAAACCAAGAAACCCTGTGCTAAATGTTATGGATTCCGTAAGTTTGACACCCTTTTCACAATTCTTCATAAAAATCACAGTGCAGCTTCACACCCAATTCATTAATTGCCCCTCTTTAATTAAACCCCAGGCAGTCTGCAGGCCTTTGGTTTGTTTGTTTGTTTGCTTGTTTGTTTTTAATTCAAAGGCTGACTAGGACATCTAAGGTATTTTAATAATAGCCTGGCACACTATTTGATTTTTCTAGTCTATAGAGTTTGACTATTTTTTTTTTTTTTGGAGGGCATGAATAGTGTTCTTTGAGTTTATGTCGTAAAACATGGCCACTGCTCATGAGACGAGTACAGCAGAGTATTTGTTTTCAAAAGACAGTACCAACCAGACTATTTTCTGCATAAATTGACTCCTGCCTATGTTAACAGTGTAGCAACAGTACGGTATGGCTGTACATGTCTGACATGCAGATTTTCAAACTGCATGCATCAATTAGAAAGCCATGAACAATGACTATCAGGTGAAACCTCCCACTCTGTCTGAAGAACACAATTTTAGGCAGCCCTTGTATGCTCAGCCGAGTGCTTTTCTAATCCTGCTGTATCTTAGAAGAGACCATACTTTACCACAAAATCCCATGATGCAGCATCAGTGGTCTCCAACTCTAGCTTCCTGAGATTCTAAAAACTGTTTGCAGTCAGGTCTGCTGGCCCATTAAAAACAAACAAACAACCCTGAACAAAACCAACCTTCTAATACCATCAAGACAGACCCATAGAAGGTCTTATCTAACACCAAATACCAGTGGCCTTTGCGTTGCAGAAATTCCCAAAGGCAACCACAAAACCAGCTCAAACATATTAAAAAGAAAAAAAAAGCCAAACCCAAAACTTTCTTGGTAATGACACTGCAGATAGGCTGGAGAGAGGTTTGTGCTCTGCCATTTGCCTAATCCTCATTCCCGCTTGCCAGGCCATGGCTTTGCCTTTCAGTATGCCTAGTACAACATTTTGCAGCTGCACAAAGAGAAATTTCCCTCCCCAAACAGCGCATAACAACAGTAGCTGGGAAATTCTGGGAACCAGCAGCGGGGGGAGATCCGGGTTGGCGGGCTGAGCTGAAATGCTGAAGCATCTTTCATCACAACTGTGCAGAGCCAGATTCCAGGGTTGTTAATCAAGCACAACTCAGTGGGAGCTTTGCCCAATTAAGTAACAGAGAGTTTGGCTCATTCTAGCAAAGGATACCACAACAGCAGGAGCCCTTTGGTATGCAAGACTGAGGTTAGCACCCTGTTTTACTGTGCTGGTAAACTCCCTTCCCCATCTTCACCTCTACTAGTCCCTCTGCATTTAAAGGCAAACTGTGAAGTGATGCTGAGAAAAGCAGGGGTGCAGTCAAAAAAGAATATGGGGTGTTTGCTGTTTAGTTCTCTACCTCAGTTTTACTACCTGCCTCACTTGTACCGTGAAAATCCTTCTTCTCCCCCTCTCCCCAGATAATTAGAAAACAACAGCATTTATGTCCACGCTGAAGCACAGTCTTAGTATACGCAGGTATAGGTCTCCAAACCCTCTGCGTAGCCTCCCAGTCACATGCAGCTTGGATCAGTTTGCATTTCTACTATTGAGATCTTTCTCTTCCCCCGAGGAGGAGGCTCTCAGTGATGTTGGCAGCTGACCTGCAGAAGCCTGGTGTGTCTGCTGTTGCTAAAATCCAGAATCTAACTCTTTGCAGGGAACAGAAACTTAGTTAAGTGAGTTAATTACTTATTGAAGAAATGCAAATATTAACAAAAAAAATTTTAAAATATATGAAACTTTCTAACTGAGTGGGTGAGATGTTCAGAAAGCATCCCAAGCTGCAGAGAACATCAAGAAAAAGGCAGGATAGCATGTGCTGCAGAAAGAAGTGCTTAGCCATGCCATACTTTCTCTAATCCCACATTACCCTCTTGGATCCTTGATTACTGAAATGATTACTGTTTTTCAAGATCCTGAGGATCTGATCCTACAAGTGAGACAGGGAGGCAGTAGAACTGGACCAGGCTGAGTGAGAAAGCAAGTCAATATCCTCACCAAAGTAAATATTTTCTTGAAGTTCCTGTCACTAGTCACTGAGGAGTTAAGACCTAGAAACCTCTATGATCAACTTTATTTTGCAGTGAAATTCATTTAAACCAGCCCCTAACACCAGTTTTGAAATAATGTGTGACTGCAGAAGGAATTTTAAGGTCCATACTATCAAGACAAAATGTTTCTTCTCTCCTCCCGCCTTAAATAAGAAGGCTCCATAACCAGCTATACATTTAAATCCATTTTCTATTTTCACTGATTTTCAGAAACAGGTGCTGCAATAATTTACATTTACCTATTGCTTGTGGTCTCACTGAAACCAGTGAGATTATTCCCAGAGTACAGAATTAAGCATGTGCATAAATCTTTGCAGGATCTCAGCCAAAGAAATTGTTTTATTCGGAAACAATAGAGAGACATAGGCTTGTGGTAACTCTGTGAGCCAAACCCTGTCCTCAGAAACACGAGTTCATTTCTCTTTGGGGACATGCAGTTGAAACACTACCCAACACCACCTCCCCCTGCTACAGGAGCACACCCAGCCATGGGAAGCGAAGCAGAGACAGGTGAAAGCCCTGTGGCCCTCCACCTGCAGAGCGGGGAGTTACATTCCATGAAGGAGGTTATCAATGTGAAGATAGGGAAGCACTTTGGTGTAATTTAGATGCATTTTTGGCTTAACACTCCAGTCAGACATAATCCTCTCTGGTCTCCCCTTCCGCCACATAACATTTAATCTTCTATGGTTCTCATTGCTATGGGGGTCACATAACAGGAATGTATCTAGATAGGTTTGAGAAACACGTGCAACTTTTTATAAAGAATAATGGATAGCCTACATTATTCATAACATAACTGATTTCATTTGCATTATGCTTTACTTTCCAGGTTTTTAAACAAGGACATTCTAACAGAACTGTACAGGTATATTTCTTCTGCAATTCATGCTCTACACTAGAATTAGATGTCTTCCACCAAAACCATTATTAAAATTAGCACTACACATTGTTAGATTGTGGCCTAAAATGACAGTTAAAATATTGTCTACAACACTTGCATCTTCTATTTCTCTAACACAGAGAACAGATATAAAACCTTAAAGTAACGGCAGTGACAAAACCCCAAAATGTCAGGAAAACAAGAAGTAACACAGATCTAAAAGCTCTTGTAATGCAATGTTTGATGCCTACTAAAAAAAATCAAAAATTGAAAAAAATATGCCTTCAGAGTTAACCCAAACCATTTGTGAAACAGTAAAATGGAAGGAAAAAAGCCCCAAACAGACCCAACAACAAAATAGCCAGGACAATGGAGAGTGGCTTGGAGCAGATAAGAGTTGATTCTCTCCCTTAACATTCATAACCATGGTTTTCTTCCCCAGGGATATTCTTCATGTGCAGTGGCTTCACAACATTTCCTTTAGAAAAAGAAAACCTTGCTCACAACCACACTTGCATTTGTCACTGTCTACATTGGGACTCAAATAATTCAGGCAAGCAAATCTGTTTTAGAGACTATCCATTGATAATCCACTAAGAAGAAAACACTTCATCTCAAACCAAAACCTGACATGATCTTTTGCCTCTTCTATAGGAAAAAAAAACAGAACAAAACCACAAAACCAAACCTAAACCAAACAGCCCACCATGGAAATCACAGACCCACACACAAAGAGAAAGCAGAGCTGACTGGATTCCTCATTCTGGATACCTGAAAATCTGTTCTCTTCCCTTTATTAATGCAGAATTTTCCTTGGAAGACAAAGCAAAAGGGAGTTGTCTTACTAGGCGTTCTCCCTTGCTCCTGTCATTTTTCAAGACTGGCAAGTTTTGTTATTTTTTCTTTCCTTGCATTCAAAAGACAATATTAGATGTTGTTTAAACTCAGTTCAGCCCATCAGTGTCAGCATCACAGAATCAGGCCCTGGGACCCTGTTCTGTAATGCTGGAGAAAAAAAAAAGAGACTCCTTTAAAATCATGCAACCAAAAAAAGAATAAAAACAGGCATTCATGAAATGTTATTGTCCAAGATAGAATAGTAGAGGCTGAGGAGAACAAACAATATAAATTGAGAACACGTTTTTCCTTGCCTGCTTCACAATAGCTAAGATTCTTTTAAAAAAGAATAGGTAGAAAGATAAGACATGCATGCCTGATACTGAAGAAAAGACTGTTTGTACCCAGCACACTGGATAAATTGTTCAAGAACAGTTCAGCCATGTCAAAAAATGACCCTTCCATGCTGCCAAGGTCAGTCAGACCCGTAGTCTGTGTTACTCAGGAAGGTCATCACCACTTGCATATTTAAAATATATTCACCTGATTTCTCCTAGGACTTCACAAACTTCGTACAGACCAGCCAAGTAGGGGATTTTATGTGTGGTATGGTATGGTTGGCAGGTGTTTTATTGATGGATTAAGAGCTGTAGACAATATTAAGCCTAGGGCTGGAGACTATCAGAAAGCCTGTGTGCCTGTGTGCAGGCCCCAATTATAGGCAGAAGTGGGACTGTGATAGATATGTGCTAGATGTATGGACACAATTCGCTTGCTCACTCACACACAGACACATCACTGTGTGACACTAATAATGAACTACCCAGCTGGGACTGTCTCTGTATAGCCAACACACAAGGTTTTATGTATCAACCGAACCCATTGAACCTCTGTGTGTTTTTAATACCAAGCAAATGAGAGGTCTGACCCCTAAGCTCCTAATTCCTGGTTAAAATTCCACTTCTCTCCTAGTGTTCAAGACATTTGTTTTAATCTCAGCCTGATCTCTGGAAGACTTTCTAATGTTTAACATAGCAAGGAAAATATTCATATAAGCCTATTCCCCATGGAAATTCATTATACAGGTGCATCCTGAGAAGTAGTTTACTTGAACAGGAAAAACAACAACAATGCATTAAGATGTAAATTAGATGCGTGATGGTAGTTAGCCTTCCACTCAAGCAATTCCCATTGTTATTTTGATTTACTGATCATCAGAGGAATGCTGGAAGGCAGCAGCTTTTAAACATCTGCTAATCGATTCTGTTATTTCTCTAATTCCATCGTTTTGTTTAAAAATACTGATTTCAGGAGAAATTTTAGGGTAAATTTATAGCTCATATTGTCTGACCCTTGCATTGAAATTGTGATGGAGTTGCAATATAACAAAAAGCAGATAAATTGCTTTGTAGTCCTTATTGCTGTGTGTGTGGGGAGTTAAAAAAAAAGGAACAGTTGAAATATCCAGTGGGAGTTATTCTGTGGAATCACCTTCTTTCCAAATTTATAAGCTGCTCTTTTGAGACAGTTGCCTTGCAGTGTACACAAGGAAGAGAAGGCTTAGCTGGAATGCCTCACACGCAATGTGAAAGAAGTGGCATTCAGCTATACCATGATCCCCAGCATTATTTCATAACAACTCTAGCAAAGACTTTTCCAATTCTTGCAGAATTGTTGCCTTTAGACAGTAAGGTTTTTGTTTCTGTGGTTGTCTTATTTTTCTAAAGGAAACCTATGTGTAATTATACTGATACTTCCACTGTATACACTAACTAGGCAGGGTCCCTGTCCAGAACAGAGGAAAACTCAGGGCAGGCAGTGGAATTATGCTATTTTAAACTAGCCGTAGCTTTGTCCCATGATGTCTAGTCAACAGATATGCATCATTGCTAATTGGCTGTCTGGTCTCATCTGTCCACGGTTGAAAGATAAAAGTGTGAAACAAACTCCTCAAGGTTTTAGGGCCAGAATAGACTAACATTCAACTCATTTTCATGTGGGTTTTTTCCAGTGCTTTCAGAACCTGAATAGTGAGCAGATTTCCCCAGAACCCTTTTAAGAAACTTCCTGTGGAAG
The DNA here is from genome assembly GCA_013400335.1 of Eurystomus gularis. NCBI lineage: Eukaryota > Metazoa > Chordata > Aves > Coraciiformes > Coraciidae > Eurystomus > Eurystomus gularis. Next base: position 44,504 of record VZZY01023322.1, on the reverse strand, counting down.
TTGTTTTTTTTTCCCCAAATGAACTCACTGCCTCTCCCCTTAAAAAGATAAAATAAATTTAAAAAAAAAAAAAGAAAAAAGACCCTGGAAGTCACAGATCAAGATTTTCTCTTTTGCGTTCCACGGTATGCCAGCAGTTAATGACACTGCAGTAGCTTAGGTGAGAGGGTAACAGCATATTCAGTACTCAATATAGAAACAAAGAGAATGGAGAGGAAGGGAGAAGAGCCTTTTCCTCAGTGAATAACACAACAACAGAAATCAAAGTTAAATGAAATCAAAATGTGCTAGGAAGCTCTAATATTTGCAACTATTGCAGAACCCAAGTACTCCTCTGCTGAAGGCAGGACTTTTTATTTTCCAGATTTTCTATTAACTGTATCTACCAATGATTACTCACATGGAAAGGTTTTGTATATGTACTGGAACTAAAGTGATTGCACAGTGCAATTACTGTCCTACCTCAAGAGTGGTCTAGTAGTGTTCAAAACATGAACAAGTGGTGCTGAGACTCACTCTGCCTTTCCCATGGCCTTTTCATCAGACACATGCTGAAAGCACCTTCCTGTGCTGTTAGAGCACAACGATGCAGAGGGTGCTTAACATCCCGCACTTGTATTCCTATGCTGCGTGCACACAGTTCTTGTTTACTTTGAACAATGGTTTCTAACTTAAAGTTTTGAAGCCAGCCCATGCCTCTTTCTGCTCCTAAGATAGGACATCCCGTTCTCTGCAGCACTGAGCTGCAGAAGCTGTCTCAGCTAGCACAGATATTATCCCATTTCAGAAGTCCTTTTTGTACTACCCTTCCTACCTCCTCTCCTCCCAATATCTGTGGCCATGCAGCTGTGAGTAGCCCTCACTGAACGTGCTAAGGCAGAAAAGGCAAAAGAGATCTTTTTTAGCTGATGAATGACTGTTGGAACTGAGAGGAGGCTGAGGAAGAGATGGCTGCTGGCGGACCTAATGGCCACCTGCCGGTACCAACAGAGCAGTGGTCAGGGAGGTGGAGCCACAATCTCACATCAGTGTATGGCAGGATGAGACACAATGGCTGAAAGTTGAAATAAGAGAGATTCAGGCTGGATGTAAGGAGCAACATTTTCCCCATGAGGGCAGGCAGGCAGTGGGGGAGGCAGTCCAGAGTTGCTGTGAAAGCTCCATTGCTGGAGACTTTCAAGAGCTGCCAGGACAGAGACTTGAGCAACCTGGTCTGATCTCACAGGTGACCCTACTTTGAGCTGGAGGTTGGACTAAAGACCTCTAAACATCCCTTCCAACCTAAATCCCTCTATGGTCCTTTAAAAAGAAGCAAGTAAAATCAACAGTTTGGCTTATAGGAACATCTGCCTTCACTCTGGTACATCAGAGCTATGATCTCAGGACAAAGCAAGTATTTGCTTCTTCAAATTACTCCTGTTCATGCATGCTATGTAAAGGCAAGGGCTGAGATGCCTCTTTGCCCATTTGCATGGGGAGCACACTGGGAGTTTCAGAAGACTATATCATGTCATTCTGAAACATGGGGAAGCGCAGGCTGCTATCAGATACATGCTGACCTCTCTGTAGCTCAATACAAGATCTTGTAATTGGCAGGCATGATGTCATTTGTTGCTGACTAAACAGAACCTATACTGGTTAGAGGCAAAAGCTTTAGAGGCTTAATTGTTTAATGGAGAGGTTCTCAACAAACACTTACCTTGTAACGTAATAAAAATGCATTTTTAAGACACCTTTGCAATACAAATATTTAATAATGGCCTTCATACGAAAGGTACTTGCAGATACCTACATACCATTTCAATTAAGATATAAACAGACATAAAACTATTTAAGCAGAAAATACGATGTATCTTTGACTAGCTCATAATTTAAGATCATAAAACTGAGAGTGACTGTAGGGCTCACAGCCTGTCACTTGTTCGAATTCAAATAAATGTTAACAAAGTTGACTGTCTCAATTCAGTAAGTTTCATGCTATTCCTCATCTACCTTTTGGAAACCACCACTGCACTTCATATCCTTGCCATGATTCTCCACAGAAAACCTAGAAACCAAAAGGCCAGAGGCTCTAAAAGGCAAAGTGGTTTCAGGACCAGATCAAGGCTGAAACAAAACCAAAATATTGTCAAGGGAGACTTGAATTAATTTTCTGTCCACTTTATTTATTCAGTGGATGAATACAAGGCTTCATTTTCCAGAGAGATGGACTCTGAACGCAAACACGTTCTTTGGTAAACCTCAAAATAAGTGAAGGGGCTTTCCACAAAGGCCAGAAAAATACAATCTTTTACACTTCAGACTTTGAAAGCTCTCTCTAGAAACTGTCTTCTTTTTAAAGCCTCAGATCAATGTCATTAGTGGTTAATAACAACTATTACCATTTATGACTCTTCATTCTAACATATATATAGTGAATGTATTTTTAAGAGGAGGAGGGACAAGCAGTCCCATACAAGCACATAACATAATCACCAGCTATCCTCAGGGGATGTATTAGTCATTTATCAAAAAAACCCAGTACCACTACATCCATCACATTAAGGACAGTTGCAGTATGTAGGTATGTTGCCTACCAACACCCAGTGTGAGGTCAAAAGAACTTGCCACCTGACTTTCTCCCAGCAGTGAGGAGAGGCTCTGGGTGTGTAGCTGGCTTTAGCCTCCCTGGCTGGAGGTGGTGGGTGCTGGAGGCTGGCAAAGGGCTGCCTGTCTGGCACCCACACACTGACTGCTGGGATCTGAGCTGGCTCCATCAGATAAAAACTAAGCTTTTCAAATATGTACCTGGGGATCACACAGAGCAGCACAACTATGTAACTGAGTTAGGTATAACACATAAGGGAGCCTAATACCTTTGAGAATGAGAAAATTACTGCTCATTATGCTAAGTAATGCCTTATATCAGCATGTAAATAACTTTTCTTTGTAAGCAATCACCAAAGCATTCTCAACTGAAAATTAATATATCTGATTTGTTTATGTATTCATCTAATTTAGGGCACAAAGATTTTAAACTGAAACTAGATATGAAAGTTTGTCACTAAAATTTTTCTGAGCTACGTGTTAGGATCCATATATATTCAGACTTAGAAAAATGCACACACAAAAAATTACATGCTCTGTCTCTGTGATAGGCTGAATCAGATTAGATGTTAAATATACAGTCCTGTGCTGTATGTTGCAAGAGATTTCACTCATCTCCCGATTTGTAACAGCCACAGTTTTGGTGGGAAATTAAAAGTTAATTTTGTTTTTTGTCCTTTTGTCTTTTTCCCTATCAGTAGTGCCTCCGAGGCATGCTAAAATATGCTGAAAGTGACCTTCAGTTTACTCATATCATTCTGACACAAGTAATTTAGCCTCCATACTTGTAGGAGTAAACATAAGAAACACCCACTGACTGACAAATATTTCATCAGAATTCAGCCACACATTCACTCCCGGGCGTAGAGGGGAGGGTGTTTTAGATGATGACCTCATTTAGTAAGGGATCATCATTTAAGTTCACCACCATTATATGTACACTACTATTATCTTTTGCACTCTCAACCCATATCTTCTTGTTTTCCTTTAAAGGTCACTATATTTTGTGGCCTATTCCACATGCAGCTGCCATGCACTAATGTTGCAGTGCTGTGATTTCCAAGACGGACACAGACCTTTAACCAAACCTGATTAGGACAAGAATTTTCCCATTTCTCACAACAGAGCAAGCTGACAAACAAATTTTGAGTACTTAAACATAGAGAAGTTAGGCAAACAATGTAGTAAAGAGCACAACTCCACAAACACCACCCTGCAGAGAACATGCTGATGCACACCACACATCCAGCAACACTGGGGCTTGTATTTTCCAGGACAGTAGTGGTACCACTGCTTGCAATGGCCAAAACCTCTGGGTCATTAAACCTAGTGGGATGATCTCACAGCTGTTCTCACATGGAAGTCCTTCCCTGGACTGGAGCTTGGAGGGCAACTGAAAATTTTTTTAATATGTTAATTAGTTGTGACTTGCAGATTTCAAGGTCTGTACAGTGAGGAAATGGTGGTAGCTTAATAGATACGATACAAATGAAAACGCACGCAACAAAAAGCAACAGAGATCAAAAAAATAGTGAAAAGGACTTTAGTAATTGATGAGAAAACAAAAAACTTTAAAAAGGAAACAAAACATACGGGATGTAGTAATAAGCAGAGTCAAATAGACTCTTGAAAATATAGGACAACTTCTTCTGAAAGAGTTTATACTCGGAGCATCAGCGGGTATATTCTGGTTTTTACAAGACAAAAGTCACAGGATTTTTAAGAAAGGTGATTTAAGCAATACCACATCACCCAGACCTGGCCTGGAAAACCATGTTAAAAACTGAAAGACTGTTGTAGCAGACACAGCAAAGGCCGTGAGGATACAGATGCAGAAAGAAGAACAGATGCACTGGAGAGGCTTTATGAGTGCTTTAGTATAGTACGGAAAAAATAAAGTGTATATAAAAAAAAATTAAAAAGAAACCTTAGAGCCACCACATCCAAGAGAAGCTCAAGACAGCTCTCAAACAGCAACCAAATGAAAATTCAGCTTTGACTGCAGATGACACACCCACAAACCTTTACCTGGCAATGGCTGTTTAATGTAAGTGCCCACCCATACCTGCACAGAGCGCAGCTGCAGCATTCATCTGGACAGCACCAAAATGACAGGACTTTTGAAAGGACTTCATCATGCCCACAAGAGAATGGGCAACAGCTAATCCTTCTATTTGTTTTGGTGATTTAGTATGCTGCTTACAGCTGTCCATGATGTTTCCATATTTCCACACGTTACCTCTCTTGCTGACTCCGCAGGAGATAAGGCATTAAAACCAGCCTGTTTTCTCCTAGCCTAGCAAGAGTGCCCCAGATGACTCCCTGGACACAGAGTCAAAGCAAGAAGCTTACAGATTTGACCCACTGTTTGTTTAAGTCTAGCTCCTCTTTGCTAAAAGTATCTCCCATATTGTAGTGAAAGCTTGACAGAAGGTGCAGTTTATGTGTCTTTCAAAAATACCTTGTCATATAGCACCTTTCTATCACATCAAATGGAAAAGAAAAATCACCTAAACTCATGTGAACCTCTCTTTCTGACTCACATTTACCCACTCCCAAGCCTTTGCATGCTGTTGTAAATCGTGACAAGCTATTTTCATTTTCACATCAGCTCCCATGTTTTGACTCAACACTAACAGAAGAAAAGGTCACAGAAACATGACCTGGCTACTCAGCCTTTTAACAGAGATTTTTCATTTAATTTGAGGGGGAAAAAAAATGTTAGTGTCAGGCACTGGCCATTAAAAAAAAGATAAGCCCTCCAAAGAGCAGGTAGCTATTGGTGGCCAGTTACAACAAAACTGATATCAGAAGAATCAGATTACTTTGATTTATGCTTAGTTTAGCATATTTTGAATAAAGATCTACCATACAAGGGAGAACTTTTCACTGCAAAATGCAGTGATAATTTTACCATTTGACAATATTACTTGTAGATTTTTTCCCTTATTATCAAGGAAAAAGGACAAGCTTATGAAAAACATATTTTGAAGCTGTTATACCTACCAAAGCCATCTCACCTAGCATGGTGACAACAGGATGCAAGACCTGGTCATGTATATGCAGAATTAGGCACACACAAGGCAACTTCATAAACCTAAAGATCCCACTTCAATGAGATTGTATAACTGCTTAAAGTATTTGAAGGACCCAAGGCTAAATCAGCTGATCCCTAGAAAACCTGAACTCTTTAGTCACAAAGCCTAGTTTGACATCAATATTTACAAAGAAAGAAAAAGCCCTAGTAACAAAAACAATAGGCATGTACATGCCAGTTCAGACAGCATAAGCATATACTTCAGTCCTGCTGCAAGTGCTTCAGGCCCACCAGTGTATCAGAAAGTGAGGAGGACTTCAGCCTATGAAAGCACCCTAACTCAGGTGCTTTCCTGAATCAGGGCACAGACCGTGCACATAAAGAGCCACTTCATGTTTTGATACACAGCTGCTCTGGCAACACCTCTGCCCTTGCATGTGCACTCCCCATCGATGCAAAAAGGCCTCTACAGAAACAGGAGCTTTAAGGAAAAGAAATTGAGTTAGCGTTTGGGGATTTTTTTGTTTGCTTGCTTGTTTTTAAAACTGAAACATAGTCTAGGTGTCTACTTGAACCAGAATCCATTTTCTGTTAATCCAGCCAGTCAAGGGTCAAAAACATAGCCTATAACTAATCTGTGTAATTTAACTTGCAGCTTCAGTTTTGAATATTATATTCCTACAACAAATAATTGTTTGCCGAAACTATTTAGCAAATCATACTATGTAGCACATAAATCAAACAGAAGTGGAACAAATCTAATGAAGGACTAATAGCCAGCAAATTAGTCACTGAGCTCTATCCAATGCCTTCTTTCCATCAGAACAAGGTTTTACCTCTGAATAATGGTGATACGTCCTAGCCTCCCCTCCTTGGTTTTTTTTTTTCCTTTTAAGGGATGGGTTTGCTTGATATATCATCATCTCACTAGTAAAAACATCTTTAATTGCATTTTATGTACACTTTATGCATACATATATGCAAAATATAAGCACATATACTCACTTTATATTTCCACCTCCATTTTGAAGACATAATCTACAAATAGTCATTTTGTGAACACTTTAGTTTCTGAGTGGTTTCTTCTCCCTTTCTACGACATCTGCCACTCTTCCTGTAGGGTTTATGCTCTGTATAGGTCCAATACAGAGGGTCTTTTTTTGGTGGTGCCCGGTAACAGGACAAGAGGTAACGGGCACAAGCTTCAATACAGGAAGTTCCACTTAAACATGAGGAAAACCTTCTCTACTTTGAGGGTGGCAGAGCACCGGAATAGGCTGCCCAGAGAGTTTATGGAGGCTCCTTCTCTGGACACTTTCAAAGCCCGTCTGGACATGTTCCTGTGTGACCTGCTCTAGGTAATCCTGCTCTGGCAGGGGGGTTGGACTAGATGATCTCCAGAGGTCCCTTCCAACCCCTGTGATTCTATGATTCTACAACAGCAAAAGCTATAGACCGGGATATTTTGATAGATACATATAACAGTCAAATCCAACTGAATCACATTAAATAAAAATCATATCACTTCCTTTAGGAATTACTTAAAAAAAACTAGATTCAAACGTGAAAGAGCATAATAAATCATATGTAAGAGCTAGTCTAATACATTTTTTAAAATCTACCCTTATTGAAAAATGATATTTAACAGCTCATGTAGTAGATTAAAACCCCCAACCATCCTTATTAATGCTTTTATTCCATCTACCTATTTTTTCCTCTTCCTTCCATATTTCTTCTACTTGCTTTACTCTTGTTTCTATTCTCACTCACTGACCTACCCTACCTACCTCCATACATTAAATATTTCCCTTTTTAAAAGCCTTCTTGCTTCCCCCTTCCTTTCTTTCAAACTATTTTGTGTCCATTTTCCTAAGATCCGTCTTCTCCTGTCTCTCACAGGTTGGGGACTACACTGCATGAGATGGTTTTCAGACTCCTGCTCCTCTCTGGGCCATGTGGCACCACAAGGCAGGTGGTCTCTGCAGGGTGCCCCGGCCATGCTGCTGTCAGCACACCAGGCTGGCTTTTGGGTCAGGAGTACCACCTGTACACACCAGCTTCCTTCAGCACATGGGCAGGGAAGGAGTGCTTCTACGTGACCTGAACAAGCAGAGGAGCACTGTGAGGGACGATGTTGTGGGCTAGATGTATCTCTGTTTTAATTGTCTTCACAGACTTTTTCTGCACCTCATGGACTGTCTCACAAAAAGGCACAGGCTCTAGCAGCAGCTTTAAGCTGCAAGCTCTCTGTTATTATGTGATGCTGCAGGGACACAGGGGTCATCCTTCCTTGGCCCCTTGAATGGCGACTTGTCCCTCCCATAGTCTGGCATGTATCTCACACATAGAGACTTCAGCAACTTGTTAATGAGGCACGCTCAGAAAGGGGGCCTGTGTGGTCGTGCCTACGTCTGAGCTCTGGGATCACAAGCACCACTGGCATTAAGGCACGATCTCTGCTTTGCAGGGATACAGAGACAACAAAGCTGGTGCTTGCCTACCAGGCTGAATCCTTGTGTGGAGCCTTGCTAGCTGGCAAAAGGTTGCCTGGAACTGGGTAGAGGAAGTAAAGCCTTCTGCTTTAGGTGACCAGAATTAAGTATCCTGTTATATCTAGACCTCCCAGTAAAAGCTCTTGTACACTTGTGAATGCAAGCACAATGCCGTTTGCCACGCTGGTTTTGTGGGCAACAGCCTCAAGTGGCAGTTTTCACAAATATATGCATAAACTTGAGTGCACTAAGCCAGAGGACTGTCTTCATGATGAGACTCAGTGAAAGCCCTGCTGGTTTGTCTATTTATGGTATGTCCAAGTAACCTATCACCATGGCAGCTAAGCAGAGAGGAGAAAATGCTGCAGACCAGAGCAGATCAGACAGCACCGCTTGTAAGACATAACCACAAGACCCTATGTCACATCCTCCCCTGCATGCTGCCATGACCCATTTATGATTTCCACCTGAAAGCTGTACAGTATGAAAAAGTTTTATTAATGTACCCAGACTACACTCTTCAAAGGTCTTACACTAGCATTAATGGGAAACAAGACTATAAAAGCAGGCCAGAAAATGGCAAAAAAATATTTAAACTAAAATAGAAAAACAAATCTCACTGACATTAACATTGTAAAATACACTGCGGTGAGCCAATCTAAGAGGAATGCACTCATCTCACAGAGTGCCTCAAGGGGAAGAAACCAATACGTTTAAAGTATATACAGAAGCAGCTCAAGTTTTGTCATCAGCACAGAAAACTGAAGAGTGGGAAACCGCAGGATGGATGGCAGCAGAGGTCAGTCTGTCCTGGGCAGGTGTAGGTCACTGCTGCATTTTGCGACCCAGGGCTGTGGCTCTCAGCCTTCTCCTTCCCTCCCATGTCTTACTAAGCCTCATAAATCCACCCTGACTCCTCCAGCAAGCCTGCTTACCCCACCCTGCTGCCTGCCAGCACCGTATTTTAAAGCAGGCAGCGCTGCAGTGGGTGGCTTTCGAGGGGGTGGTTGTGCCGCGGCAACAGTCTGGGTGCATCAGTTTCAGTGTTTTAATTCAGGTTAACAAATCTCCCAACTGCCCACACTTAGTGCAGATAATTTCACACCGTACAGCAGTCTCAGAATAAGAAAGCCGGGCTTCTTTTAGGTAAAGTTTAACTGGAGGATGTGTTCCAAAGGCTCACCCAGTGTGCTCCAGCTGCTAGCAGGAGTTCAGACTGTTAGAGCCATCCAAGGCAAGAACCCTCAAAGCACACACAGTGGAACACTGGCTCCTTGGCACTACTTGTTGGCTACAGATGTGCTCCTATTGCACTGCACTGCTTGCCTGAATCCAAAGTTTGGGGTCCCCAGCGTATTTGTCTTAAATGAAATAATGTCATGGACATCTCTTGTACTTCATCTCTGAGGCAGTTAGAGAAGAATCCATTCTCTTCTCATGTACAAGAGTGCCATTACTGAGAATTTGGTCCAAAATCAAAACCAGAGAAGGCAGGAGCATCTCAGGAGGGAGATAAAAAACCCGAGAGCTTTCAGGCTCTCTTCAGCTCATTGACTTAAAGTTGCACTCCTTTTTTATGCATTAATATAATTTTAAACATGTTATTATTATTCAATATTTTCTTTGGACATTTCCCACAAGGAACACATGATCTGACATCCAGGCGCTTTGGTCAAATACAGAACTGTAATGACCTGTTTCTGTAAGAATCAGCACCAGTGACCAAAGAGGTCAACGCCAGCATTTGTGAATAAACAAGAAAATGCTCTGATTTGCCTTCTTGGCAATCTCCTGGAAATAACTAAGTCTAAAATTATAACAAGGTTTTCTTTTTTTGGAGTACTGACTTTTTCCCCGTGCAGCAACTACAGAAACTGATCTCTGTTGATCATACATTCATAAAAAATTTGAGAAAGACACAGCACATGGAGCCTGAGGTGCCAAAAGTCCTGAGCAGTTCCTACAGCTTGAGGTTCTCCGGCTTCCTAAGCAGATCCGTCTGTCTGGCCTCCACCGCCCCAAGTATCTACGGGTCTTTGGACACGAACAGGAGATAACCTAACCCTGATCAACCCCTGTTTCTGTCTCTCTTACTAGGAAAAAGGATTAACTGATGGGATAATCAGACATTGTTTACTCTTTTATAGCCCATGCAGAAAAAGATTAAGGCCAAGATTTTAGTAAGTGGGAAGCTAAAGTTAGTAAGCCCATACTGAAGCACTTAAATGTCCTGATTTTTTTTTTTTTCTTTTTTTAAGTCACTGACCTCCCTGTTCCTCCCAGAGGCTTGACTGTTGCTCTGTGAATGCATGCCCTCCAATAATCCGACCTTTCTGTCTTGAGCCAAGATTAAAAGTGTTATTGGAGTAAGAAAATTATCCTAAGGAAGAATAAAAAATTAGGAAAGAGTTAAGAATAGACAATAGCACTCCTGTAATACTGAGTCAAAACCCCAAGCGAAGCAAAAGAGCAAGGAGAAGGAACAGTGAAATATTAAATGCAGTTGCTCCTTCTATTTGCAGTTTAATAATTCAAGACCTATATTTATTTATTCATACTAATTGACTGACGAAGTTATGCTGTGGAATAGCTGAAGAGAAACTAATTGCTGTCTCATTTTATTTTAATAGTATATTAAAACACAGGCTAGACTGGAGACCTCTTCTCCACTTGTGCTGATGCTATCTGCCCTAAGTCACTGGCAACTGTCCAGGGACTTGCCTACACAGATACTTAGGACTAACCTTAGGAGTCAGATTAGGTGATTGTGCCTATAGCTATAATGGATGACAAATGCGAAGCTTATTTCTTTTTGAGATCAATCTTTTCTCTTTTCCACTTTATTTTTTCCACTTAGGTTCTGTTATCATTTGCTCAGCCTGTGCAAAGGGGCCTTAAAGTGGATGTAAATGAATTTTGCAAAACCCACACAGGACCCTTTAATACCGTTGGAGTAATTGGGGCTTAACTGCAGTGAATCCTGAAGCACACTATCTAAATAGAGGCATTCCCAAGCATTTCTACAGTCTCATAATTAACATTCCCACAAGTGAAATGAGACAAAAAAATGTGCAATACGCATTCTCCCCTCTATCAGTTCCTGATCCTTCAGCGTTTTCCCTACACAGATTCCATGCTCACTCTCTCTCTCTACCTAAATTGATGTCACTCTCCTTTGTAAGGAGAGCCCTTTTTCCCCTCCCTCTCAGCCCTCGGATCTGGGACCCCACAACGTACCCTTCCTCTCCCCCATCCCAGCCCAATTCCTGCAGACACACAGCCTCTTTCATTACCACAAAGGCTGCTACTATGGCTAATGACGGAAACCATGTGCATGGTGGCCCTTCTGCTTGGCTGCCCTCCCCATAGACATCATCCTTGTCTCTGCAGCAGGGTAGCAGGCAAAAGGACAGAGGCACAGGCACTGTGCCATGGACCTCAGCAGAGTAGTAAATAAGCCAAAACAAAAATTTGTTAGTGCTCCAATATCTTGTCTCATGTATATTTGTAGTCACAGTATTACGGATACACCATCCAAAGCGCTAGAGAAGATTCTTTCCCCCTTACCAGAACAGCACGCACAGGGCACCATCAGCAGCATGTGGCAGGATATGAGAGTCCCCATGTATTTGGAGGCCAGCATATAGGCTGCTTCATCCTATATAGCTAGACAACAAGCCACTGAACTGGAGCATTGGCAATTTACATACCCTTTGCATAGATACAAATAAGCTCAGAAGGTGAAAGGCAACAGAAAAGCAGGTCCTTTGAGTGCAGATCCTTTCATCTTCAAGTTTGCTAAGGACAGATGTAAAGGCAGCTTAGATCCAAGTTGTGCACATTCCTGCTTTGAAGCTCTACCTTTTTCCCAGCCCAAACTTTGCCATTTAGCACTCTCATTACCTTGTAAGGCCTGCTCCTCCCTTCAGCTTTTAGTCCCTCTGTGGAGCAGCAAGCAGTTTCCCTCCCTTTCCAGGAATCTTAATTAACTTTTTCCTCCGTGTTTGTTTCTCCCCAACCGCTTCAGACATACCAATATCTTCAGTTATGTTTGTTCCTATGCTTTCAAAGTTATCTTTAATTGCATTTTGATTTTGCATAGGTCACCAGCTGACCTTCACACAAAACATAGTGCACTTCAGAATTTGAGCATTCATATTGTCTGCATGGCGTAACATGTAGAGCTACACCTGTACTGTCATTTTTGATAGAGATGGCACTGGCTGTTTTGAAGTATGTTGGTTCTATACTTAGAACAATCTAGCAACAGCTTTCAGGACTTATATGTATTTGCATGATGAAAAATTTTCATATCATCTTTCCAGTTTTAATATGTCACTGGCTGGGCCAAAAAGGCTTTCCTGGTTCTTCATCATTGTTTGATTTCCCTAAAGTCAACGGATTCATATCAATCAAAATGATCACTTACTAGCACTGCATCTCATGTCTTTTTGCTTTTCTCCTTTGACCTCAGGGAAACTTAGCAGTCTTCCCCAGGACTTCCTCTGATGGGAGAGAAGAGTTACCATCCCTGCCTCCAGAACCCTGTGGTATCACCCCTCCGATACTAACAATGAGGTAGAGAGTCTGGAAACTCATCCAGGATGCAAATAAATAACCTAAAATCCCTTCTACTTGCACCTTCTGCTAGAAGGCTTAGCAACAGCTCTCCCCCAGGACCCCAAATGACTGCTGAGTGGGGCTGGGGGCAGAGGGTTGTGGACCAGCTCTGTGCCCTCCCACGGGGTTGTGCCTAGTTGTCCCATGCTGCAGCTGATAAATGAGGCCTTGACTCCCAAGTTCACACAAAATCAGCCAACAAAAAGAAGTTTTTAGGGGTATATTTGCTCACTGTGGTGAATATACCCCTATATATGTGTGCTACTGCCTCCTTCTCCCCCTGCAACATTTCCCATAACTCTGCTCAAGTGATAACCATCTGTGATGATTGCAATGGATGTATCTGGTCATGATGATTCCATAAGTGATGGCTGAATGTGGTTCAGTGTGGGTTCAGGAGAGACAGATAGCCAAGGGCTATTGTGAACTATATGCCCACCTAAACCCTGGTGCAGGCCAATGTTCAACTCAAGCCAAATTTGGAAGAAACTCATTTCTGTAGTCTGTATGTAAATATGACAGTAAGTCAATTACCTTACTCCATAAATAGTGGACAGCCCAGGGCCACTTAAGGTCTCCTGCATGGCAACAGGGGAGGTTGAGAGATTCCTTGCCACAACAGATTCTTAGTAAGTGATTAATAGCATGTTAAATTTTGAAATCTTACCGAAGTGATGTAAAGGATTGATTGGGTATATAAACTGTTGACTAAATCTGAGACTGGGATCAAATCCAGCTGCACCCAGACTCCCCTCTGAGAAGCAGTTTAGAATGCAAGGGGCTCCTTTCTGAACCTCGTGACTCAGCAGGAGGGTCTCCCTGACAGTTTTGTCTGACCCTGTCCTCCATGCAGTGAATAGTCTAGTGTACGTTGCCATTGAATCTTGTTAAACTGCTGTCACATTTACTATGAAACTTTGTTAAATCACTGTTTTATATCAATAAACATACTTCTACTTCTGTCTTAGGAGTGAAGTGCATCACTCCATTCGCAACACTCACAGAAAGCGGATTACAAATTACCCACATACAGCACTTGGAAACAAGATTATTTGTGACATAACAGATTGCCACCATTGTAATCCAGAGCTTGTAAACACTTGTTAGCTGTCCATGGGCAAACACAAATCTGTGCCAGTGTAGCTGTTTTTAGGTGGAGGTGAACACGAATTATCAGATGCTAACATCTAAACCCTTTTCTGTACCACTAATACTGTTTCCTGAATGCTTTCCCTGCTAACCTTAATCTGATTGTTGCCTGCATCTTCAATGGCCCTAGGACTGGGTCTCTGGGGAATTTTTTTATAAAGCAAAATTAGGCATTATAATAGTAAATGGAATTTTATAGGGAAAAACTAGTTCTATAATAATATTAAGTAGCAGACCTGATTAACCTGGCCTTGTTGACTGTGTTGTTAAATGATTAAAAAAAAAAATCAAAGTCAGAATCAAAATTTTATGACGCTGTGACATGAGGCATCGTCAAACAGGTCTTCCAGCACCTTGTTCTAAAATCAGGAAACGCCAAGGGCCGACGGATTCCAGGGTGGTATCTCAGGACCATGATAAACTGCAAAATTGCTCATCAGGAGCAAATCACTGCAGAGCACCTAACTTTCCAAGTTATCATGTAAAGCTGAATGTGAAGACAGAAGTCCCTGCAGGTGAAGTCTAGATACACTGACACCATGCCACCAGGATCTAAACAACAGTTTCACCATGAGGGTTTTGGGTTGGCAGCTGTGCAAATATAGACGTTTTCCCTTAAAGAAGACTGGTGAGACCCAAGGCAACAAAGGATTTTGCAAGGCAATGTGACAAAAACATGAAGGGGATAATCACATTTGTTCAGTAAAATAGATATTACTGGTTTATGAAAAGAATGAGGTATGAATCCAAAGGTGCTTAACCAGATCTTTGGTACTCATGAAAACCACACAGCAACAATGCTGTTGAAGTCATTTTCTAGCAATCACTCCATGCCCTCACCCACAGACTGCCCATCTCTTGAGAACAGAAGATTCCAACAAGCTAATAAATGATGAGCTGGTTCCTGCTCATTTTACAGAACTATGCTTGGAACCACTGCTGCAGGTCTGAGAATGGTAGCGCTCACTTATGTTTTCATTATTTAGGCTTTGTGGAAAATTTTCCATAACTCTTGGAAGACGTAGGAACATGAGAATTATGTTTTAAGTCATGATTTAATCACAGTGGAACACTCATGTGGCATATGCATTTGCAGAAGTAACAGGCCATGAGAAAATATCTCCTGTTTAAGTCCCTAAAAGGCTGGATAAATTCCTTCAGCATCAGAGGTTCTGACACAGAAGTATCTTCAAAACTGGTGTAGCAGAATGACGGGCAGAAGGGTCAAAGACAGGTAACTCCAAAACAAGAGTAAAGGCCATGTTCTTCTGTAACAAGTGCTAGCTTGCAAGACAATGCATACACCTACCCTCTTAAAAGAAATTTCTCATTTACTTGCTTGATACCAGTTTTAATACGTTTGTAAACCTGAAGAAGCTGAAGTAACCCATTCTAGAGAACATTAAAATAATTCCATTGCATGCAAGATTTTTGGATAATGCACATATATATCAGTGAATACTTTGGGTCTCATATCGCCACTGGCTCAAGAACAGTTCAAAACAGATAAATGTATATTTCTTTATTTTTCAGAGCTGGAAGCATCTCAGTAAGGAATACATTTTCCAGCTACCTGAAGGTTTTCCTCACCCTGAGCTCATTCTTTCTTGGCCTTGTCCCTGGTGTAGCAGATGCCAGGACCCTCCCGGGGTCGGTATGGTGTCAGAGGAGTGCCATGACACACGACCGCCCCTCTCTGCGGTGGTGGCTGGGTCGCCCCATCTGTGCAGCTGAACCAGGGCAGGACCTTTCTGCTGCTGCCCAAGGATTCCCCTCTGCTGGGAGGTTTCTCCCAGGGCCAGGTTGGCTGGCAGCAGCAGGAAGCAGTCCCAACGTGCTGTGAAACGAGGGTCGTAATATGTTAATGTGAAGACTTTTTCCAAGTAATCTTTACCATCTGTTGTCTCATACTGATGTTAATATTAATAATTTATAGGCCTTCTCTTAAGGCTGAGGAGGAAGCAGAATGCTAAGCTCTAACACAGAGAACGTATCAACTCTTTTTTTAATGAGATTGATGTTGCTCTATATGATAGCCTTGCACAGGGAATATATGGTGCTGTTCAGCTTGCTGTTGCTGTTGCTCTTCTAAGTCTTTTACTGAAAATAGCAGTGGCAAGATATTTCTTTTAGTCCAGTTCCTCTGTTGCCTCTTTCCTTCTAAAATAAGGCACACAGCCTATCTGGTACATAAGCAAAGTGCATGTAAAGGTCAGAGGCAAAGCGTAAGCTAACAATATAAGTCGTATTATAGGATGCAGTTACTGCCAGGCAAGAACAGTCAGAGTTCCTTCTTCTGCCATCTGAGGGACTGTTAGGCTGAAGAAGCATAGCTGTGCTGCCAGTTTAAGCCAGCAGAATCTCCTTGCTATATTTAACCTTGATTTCCTTAGAGACCAAATATGCAAATCACAAAATGTGATGCACGGCAAACACTGCTTTCATAAGGGAGGGCTAAGTTATAGTCCCAAACAATCAAATCAGCCTTTCCTACTCATAGGGCTTCGCTTTAATCCCTTATTAACGGGATTAATAGCAGACTTACAGTTCATACCATCTTACTCCCCTTTTACACAAACCAATCTAGCTGCTTTTGCAGAGGGACAGGTGGATTAATAGTCTTAGTCAAAAACTATGGTGATAATGCAGAAAATCAGCTGAAGGGAGGGATTCCAGGGTGGAAGCGGACAGCTGGGAGATTGCTATCAAAGCCGTGCAGTGACTTCATCCGCAGATAGAAATGTGAAATGTGTGGGAGACCCTTTCTGTGCCTAAATTGAAAAACAAAACAAAACCCCTGAAAGATAAACAAGTACAGTAAAGGAATAAGTCCCTCTATTAATAAACGCTTACCAGAGGATAAACAAGTAAAGGAATAAAGAACCTGTGAAGCTCAGAAATGTGGAGGCATTTGATGAAACCCAACTCCCCTAAGAAACGCAGCGCTCTGACAGGCTGTTATACAATCTTTGGCTTCTTTTAATAACAGTTGAAGGTCAGATGCCACAGCTCTTCCTGGAAATCCTAAAAAGACTGGGTGGCTCCCCCAAGTTAGAAAGGAACTGCCACATCGTGTATTGTGCAACTATGTCCAGCTATGGGCGAAGGTGTATTGTATTACCTGCAGCAGCTGACTCAGCCCCTGTTGCTCTGGAAGGCGCTGGCGCTGGGGCAGGCAGCCCGCCGCAGAGGGGCCGGGGGCTGCGGGAGCCCGGGGAAGGCGGCGGGGGTCAAGCCGGTTACCTCCAGCAGCCCCCCCTCAGCGCAGGTTACCCCAGTTCAGGCCAGCTATAGTGACATTCAGCTGCCTCACTTACTCATTACCGGGTCAGCAGGGGCCTGAAACATTAACCCTTCCCATGCTCCCCAGAAAAGGGCGGCGGTGGAGGTATGAAGAGGGAAAGGGCCATGCCCCGGGTGCGAGTTTGCTCTAAAAAGGCTGGAGCAATGGCGCCCACGGCCTATTTCCCCACGACCAGTCATTGACTCCTTCCTTACTCCCACGCCAAGGGGAGCAGGGCCGTGGGATGCTCGTTGTAAAGCTAAAAGCAAATTTCTTGGCAGGAGCCAGCCCAAGTGGCACTCGATGAAGATGCCTGTGCCTCTGCTGCCTTTTAGTCCCAGTTTTGTGGAATTATTTCAGATCTTGTAATGGGCGTTTTTTTCTTCATGATTCTGTGGAAACCTCAGTACATGCTTAGGATGACTTCCAGTGCTTGTGACTTCACCTTTCAGGGTCCATAGTGCAGATGAAGTACAAAAAAGTCTCCAAATGGTAAGGGGGGGAATTATTGCTGGTGCCCCATGGTCCTGTTAAGGCAATACTATGATTTTCTGGTAATGGCTTACTAACTTATGGCTTCTGAAGTCAAAAGTCCGCTAAGACTGAAGACTGAAGTCACAGTCCGCTAAGAAATATTAAATATATGTATTTGGTTCTTAAAAATAAAATAAAAATATTCCTGCAGTATGATTAAAAAATGCTATTCTCTCTTTTCCATCAAGTCAAAGGCTCCTCTGTAAAGAGAAGCTGTATCATTCTGTCACAGAGAAGAACAGATGGTGAATAGCAGGTATGCGAAATGTTCATACTACTCTTCTTTATTTCACCTTTCACTGTAATTACATTGCATGCCAGGCTCCCAATGAAGCATTGAATTCAGACACCAGAACCTGGTGGAGATGAATTTTGCAAAGCTTTAAACGTTAGTTCAATTTCATGACATTTTGAGTGTAATTTATACACATCTCAAAACGTGCCAGATACTGAGAGGTGCATCAGAAGAGGCAAAGGTCTTATCACAGATTATAATCACAAATGAAATTTTCAAATAAACAATGAAATATAAGTGAACAAGCAGTGATGTTTGCTTGCATCTGGCTAATGCCTCCATTAATCTTTATTAGTTATTTCTAATATTGAGAGCAGCAAAGGTAGGATTTATAGCTCTTTTCAAAGAAGTACCAATGAAAATTAGATGGATTGGGCCAGTGGATCGGTTCCAAGAACAGGGAGAGACAGGGTGGGATCTTTGAAAGTGGCAAATGAAGTGTTTCTGCAGATGAAATGTGTTAGAAGGAGATAGAGAAAGACACAAAGAAGTGCATGTCCACGAAGGCAAGAGGGAAAGAAATTTAATAGGAAGGTCAGCAAAAGAACTTGAAGAAGAATGGGATTTGATCCAAACAAAAAGTAAGATAGAAATGGGCTTAGGTGAAATATCAGGAGCCAAAAAAGAATGTATTGCTTATCTATAACTTAAGAAGTACTGGCATATTTGTTTGCTGGAGATAGTGGAGAAAATACTATTGTGTGAATTTTAAGACTGAGTGACAGTGGAAAAAGTTGGATAAGAAATAGTAAGTAAAAAATAGAGAATACATTTTCAAGCTGAGCAAGCATCAAAGAAGAGAAGGAACTTAATGGAAGTGCTTGAGTTTCGCAGTTTGTTGGCATGCATTTTTCTTTCTGCAGAGGGATGTTGAGGAAGTTCAGCTGGTGAAGCGAAGTCAGGCTGTTAGCAAAGCAGAGTGGAAATGAAGAAGTTAAATTGCTGAGTTTGTAAAAGGCTGTTGAAGGTGTGGAAGTGTATCATGGCATGGGAATGGAGGAAAACAAGAAGCATATGGCATTTCTGAAAGCTGGAGAACGGATGGTTTTCAGGAATGGAGGGTGTACAGCCACCCTAAAACAGAAAGAAGGACAAGCTCACTGGTGACTTTGCTGGTAATGCCCTAAACCGTTTCTATGGATGAGAGGGCACAGAAAGCAGATTTTACAGGGTGGGAAATGGGCTGAGTAGGGCTAGAAGAAGTAGTATTTATTTATTTATTAGGTTTTTTAACATGTTTAAGACATATGGAGGCAAAGAAAGGAAGCATATGTAGTGACACTTGAAAATGGGGCTGAGGTCAAGAGAGATGGTAGGGGAAACAATAACATGTTTCAGAAGCAGAGAAGAGTGGTTGAAGATGTCTCATTGTTTCTTCATGCTCTTCCATCTGTCAATATCCATCTGTTGTTTTGTTGTTGTACACTCAAATGTCAACTCCAGTAACTGTTTAATGTAAAATGGATAATCATGTCTCCCTTTCTCACTGATTTTTGCAAGGATACAAAAACCCGTATCTTCCACACAGCACTGGAAGGGTGGGGAGGACCCACTTGTTCCCTGTAACTAAGAGCTTAGTGATTAAAGGATGCTGTTCTGCGAAGTGAGAAAGGTCAGATGTGAATCCATAAACTTGAGAAGGACCCTGAACTTGTGAAGGGGGGACCCTGGGGCCCATCAAAATGCTTAACTACTGTCCTGTCTATAAAAGGCACTGATAGCAACACCAAATCCTAAAGGAAAGGTGTAACAGGAGAATGTACACCGGGGAAGATATTCACTATCTCCTTGCAGCCTGGTGCTTGGTGCCAAGGATGTCCAAAAAGTGAGATGTTGAAGATCCCTGCTCTTGGTGGCTCTCTACATCTGCACTGTCCTGATTGCTTTGAACCAAACCCCGAGGCATCAAAGTGCTCTGGGGCTTATGAACCCAGCTAGGGAAACAGTATCACCACTGGCTGTCTAAAGGCATGAGCCTGTGCTGCAGGTCACATTTGCATTGCAGAAGTGGCTGATTAAAGTGTGTACTGGCTTTGCAGTCACCTGCTAGCTGAGGGAAAGGTGCACCTTTTTGTGCTGCTGGAGAGGTAGGGGAGCAGAGCACATGGGAGGATGGTGAAGTGTATCATAAACCCAGCATGATCCAACGATTATCAAAGCACATGCCTCTCCCATGAGTTGCAGAAGCAAGAAAGGTACCCTGTTGCTGGTGCCTTGGGTTTTGCTCTGGGAGGCAGGCACTTGCCCACCTTCAGGGATCACTCCACCATGGTACAGTGAAAGATGTGCCCCTGCATCACCATCTGCTGGCAATGGCCCAGAAGGAATATCCTCCCCACCACTCATTTTCCCTCGTGGCAAGATGCAGCGATCATAGTCTGGCTGCTTTGATGAGCAGCAGCGTGGAGCTGAGTCAGTCCCTCCTGGGTCACCGGGAATCAGTCCATGCCTGCTACAGCCCTGATCTGCAGTGACGTATCTGTAATTATGATTTTCACTGTTATGTTCGTGATATTAGAATTTGTCTTGCTCTAGCCAAGACTCCTACTCTTCGTTCATGCGCGAGCCTGTCATGCTATACAATTACAGTGGAGTCGGGGCCTGATCTGTGCTATAATTGTAACTGAGTCAGTTACAACAGACTTGTCTCCTGACCTGGTTCCAAAATAGCACTATATTTTTTAAAGCAAAAGGGATTTTAGGTGTGTTCTTCGACCATGCTAATGCATTACACTCGTCTTGGATTTAAACTGGGGGTTCATTTCTGGTATAACACCACTTTCATTAGCATAAGCAGGAAATGGTTCAAAGTGGCTGTTCATTAGCATTCACTAAGTCAGCTTTCAAGCACCCTCTCTGAATGTCAGATATTTCCCGCTTGCATTCCCTCCCCTCTTTGTGTGTTTGCTACTTCCTGGCATCCTTATCATATAGTAATGAATCACGCTGGAGTTACAATGTCGCATTTAGATACAGAGTGGGATTAGTTTGGCCAGTCCTGGGTAATCAGGCCTCTTAACAGGGAAATGCATTTAAGTAGGTCAATGAATCTTACATGTCTGTGCATCAGGAATTATCAGCACTGCAGAACTTGCATTCGGTGGAGAAATTCTCTTTCAAACAAAAGTTCATCAATGCCACTAGAGCAGTGAACATTTTGTTTACTTTTACATTTAAAATGATGTTGTACCTTAATGAGTTGTTGAGGGTCTTTCAAACTGGAATAAAAGATTCCTTATTTTTTCCTTTTTTCTTCATGTACAAAATAACTGTACAGTCCTGTAAGAGCTAAAAGGATGCTTATCTAATCTCCCATCTCCCAAAATGCAGCTGTAATTCTTAGTCTTTATTTTTGCCTTGTGCCCTTTTCAGTGAAGGAAATACTGTGAAATGTTGCGTTATAAAGCTAATCAAATTGTGAATGGAAAGCTTTTCCTGTGCTTTATTCTTTTAGGTCTCCTGTACATTATGTCTGTTAAGGTACTTTCTAGAAGCCCCCAAAGAAGCCAGAAATATCCAGCAAGAGAATCTCAACCCTAGGGGCTAACAGCCTATACCTAGGAGTGAAGGGAAGGGACAACTTTGGGTGCAAGGGGTAGAGAGGCACGATGAAGCATGATGCCAAAGGACCTGCCTGTAGTAGGAGAGTGTCTCTCTGTGCTGCTGGGAGGGGTGCCTTGGCAGCACCTGCTGGTGGGGACAGGTCCCATGCTGGTGAAAGGAGCCACACCTTCTCCCTCAGTGACGTTAGTGAAGGGGACCAATACACCCTTCTGTTGCCATCACTGCACCCATGCCGTGGGGTTTGTAAGCTAGGACGAATGGTTTCTGGTTTCTTGTCATCCTCAGCTGATGGGGCCATGGCAGAGTTTTGCAGCCAATGCCTACGTTTGCTTTGGAGCTCCGAAAATGGACCAGTGTCAGCTACAAGGATATATTTTTAGCTTTCAGCCCAATTCCCCAGCTGTCCAGGATGCCATTTTGTGAGAGTCTTTAAAATACTGTCATCTATTTTGGATTTCTAGGCACTTATTTCTAAGTAAAATCATTAATGTACAAGTGTGGTGCGCTTAAATCAGTTAAACTTTTTGTCAACTCCACTTCTTCCTGTATATTTCTTTTTGGGCAAGAGCTCTGAAATTTCCAGCATTTGAAGGATAAAGTCAGGCTTTTTGTTGACAATCCTTATTTTGCATTCAGTTCAATACAACCCTTGCAGAAGAGATTCAGGATAAGCCTTCAGGATAAGTCTACCCGTAGTCCAGTCCTGTATTCAAATTCTGATGGCTGAGTTTATTGTAAAACATTTGCCACTTAACATACCTCTCTGACATTGCTTAAATGTACCTTTCTTGGATAACATCTGTTTGAGGCTTCATATAACTAAAAATAGGTGGTTTCCTGGAATAAGTGTTTAAAAAATAGAATAAGACTACTTTTACAAGTTCACCAGTATAATCAGAAGAGTTGTAATCTGTCCAGGAAACTAGGTATGCATATGTTCAAATGTTTATAATATACAAGTTATCTGAATTTAGATTATTTTCTATGTCCTATATTCCATTCTTTAAGATGCATGAGTGTATAAACCAGTAGTTTTTAACTTATGCTTCATTAACTGTTCTTAAATGGTGTGTGAAAATTAACTCAAAAAGCAAGCATATTGTCGTTAGGCTCAAATCTGTTGTACATTGTTTACCTCTCTCTCAGGAAATGTTTACAGTGTCTGAAAAACAGAAAGGGCTGAAAATCTCTGATTCAGAATGGTACTCCTGCTGAACAAAAAATAAGGTGATGGATACTGGTACTGGAAAGGTTATTACTGTCTGCTGGATGCCCAAGTTCCAAATAAGCACGTTAAAGCTTTTCACCCTGGGGCTTCTCACACCTGATGCACCAGGGTGCAGCTGCAGTCCTCTCCTCCAACCCAGCTTTCACAGCTCTAGGAAAACTGGCTGTGGGTACGCAGGGCTGTTTCCTCATATTTTTGATCTGTGCTGTTGTTTTCTTGTAGTCTCCCCTCTACTTGCCCAGGCTTCTTCTGTCTCTGCCGGTTAATTGGATAGTATTTGCTTGTCCTTCCTGTATATACAACATTTTGTGTAATGGGATCCTGATCCATAAAAGGGACTGCAGTAAAGCTAATAACAACAACAGCACACACACACACAAATCCTTCAATGGTGAGTAGGCTCGTAGAAGTTGATACATAAGAGAAACATATGTGTTAGTGTCTACAGAGTGCGTTGGCATAGTGTGAAGCTACATGATGCCGTGGGCTAATACCAGGAGCCTGTCATCACCATAAAGGTGATTTCTTCCCTCCTTAGCTTTGATCTACTATATTTTAAAACAACACAGCCCCAAATCTAAGCTGGACAAAAACTTGCTCTCCTTCTGGGTGCTGTGGTTCATGCAAGGTGCTTCCTGTGGCAGCCCTTTGGAAAACTTTGGAAAACGCTGCTGACGTGATTCCTCCCCCCCAGCCAGGCATGTCAGGACCACAGTAATGTTTCTTAGGCTCGCCTAGGGTACCTATTTAAACTATAGATCTGGAATACTGCTGGCTCCCCTCCAAATCTCTGATCTAGTAGCTGTTTTTAATGATAAATTACATATGTTTAATAGCTCAGCTATTTTGTTTGGTTCCTTCAGAACTTTGAGATGAATAGGCTCCAGTCTCAGTGATTTATTGCAATTTAATTTGTCAAGTTGTTTCAGCACTTTTTCTTATGCTCCTCTGACAGCAGTTCACCTTCACAAACCAAAGATAGGTATTTCCCCGTTCTCCTCAGAGTGAAGACCCATACAGAAACTACTTGGCAACTTCTGTAAGTTCTTTCTCCTCTTTGACCTCTTTTTCTCCTACTCAGCTGATTAAATTTAGGGATTTTCCCATGAGCATCCTATGCTCAAATCCTTTATCACTGCAATTGTATCATGCAATCCTTTTCATAAGCTGATTGATCACCAGTTTAATAGTTTGTACAATTTTTGCCTGGATTTTTCTAGACTCTCTCAGCTCTACATTTAAAATTTTTCTTTTGATTTCCAGTCTACTCATGACTGTTCTCTTTCACCGATCATTGTCCATATCTATTTCATCTTTCCTGAATATGGATGATCAGATGCATAGAATTCCAGGTGAGGTTTTATATTCCTTTCTTTTTGTCAGCCCAGTCCAGTGTAGGATTGCATTTCTGTCTTTCATGATTGTGTTACACAAGGGCTTTGCATTTATGCAGAGAGAATAACTGTATCGAAGTCTATAGGGTACTCAACTGGTTTCCACTTGAAAGTTCTCAGTTTGTAACAGAGAACATGTCACCTTGCAGTTGGTATAATTGAATTTAATCCAATTTCTATTACTCTATTTGTCATTTATTTATTTCCATCTGATATCCTAATAGTCCTCTGTCTTAACAGTACCTCAACATTAACATTGTGATCAGCAAATTTAATTTGTGCATTCCTACCTGTGTGCCAACACCCTTAAAGAAAGCTTGGTAGGCTTCAAAACTTTTCCTTGTACCATCTTCTGCATCCTCATACTTCCCACTTCAACACTCTTTAGAAAGGTCCTTAACGAGATCTACAATATTGCTACTGACACAGGCTTTATTTAGATTAACCTCTTACGTGGCAACACATGAAATTAATTGTTACAATCTAGATACATGAGTTCTATTGTATTCTCCCTTATATATGTATACTTAATGTATCAGAGACGAGTGTCAGAGTTGCTTCATCTGATCCACATTTAGGACATCATAAGGGTGTCAGCAGAGTTTTCCACCCCTGTTTACAATTACTCTTTTGCCCCTCTACTACCTGGCAAAAAACCCCTTACAAATTATTAAGGTAATAGTAATGCATCTAATTCTACAGTGCCATCAGCAACTCATTACATTTATTTTTAAGAAGTCTTAAGTGATGGGTTGCTCCATGCACTTGATTTTTCTTCAGCATATGGAGATTTTCAGAAATATATGTGGTTTTTAAGGTAGCATCTCAGCCTCTGCAAAGGTGTTCTGGCCAAAGGAATGCTATGAGAGCTTTGTGTGGGTTTGCAAAGAGCAAATGTGTACCCTATTGTCCTAGGCTGTAGCTGGTTTTCCCTCCATTTCCTAATTCTTCTGTTTTATTGGTCTGGGACACACTGCCTTTGGTGTGTGTGTAATTAAGTTTTCTTAAGCATCCTCCAGGGTTAATTCCCCTGCACGTCGATTCCTACATTTCCCTTAAGAAAAAAAATTCCTAGTTTGAAACCTCCTAAGCATGTCCTTCACCAGAAAGACCTTAGGCTTGCAGACCGCTGGTCACTGGGAAGTCTCTGGGGTCCCGCAGGAGAAACTGCACCTAGATTGTAAGCAAAAGAGTCTCTCAACCCACTGCAAGGTTGGCAGACTTTTAATTACAACCTAGAAGAGATGAATCAGTTGGGTGTCACTTGACTGGGGAAACTTCTGGGTGATTAAATCTATGTCAGATGAGGTGACAACAGGTAATAGGTGTGAAATAGCTGGCAGTTGGGAGAGCAACTAAAGGAGCAGATTAGTGACTGAACAGCTAAATGGGTCACTGAATGAAGGGTGATGGACTTAAGGGGAAACAGAGAGCAAAGGATGGTCTGCAGACTTTTTCTGGAGAATGAGAGATGAACTGTGACAACTACACCACTGGTGCCTTGAATGGTGATGCTCATTTCCTGGATAATCTTGCTGTGTAACTTGTTTGCTTTTAACTGGAGATTGCCGAGATTTCTTAGCAAAAGGTCTTTAAAACTTTTTCTTAGGAAGCCACTCCCATCTCTTCCATTCTTTGAAACCTTTTGGGAAATAGGTCTTTAAATTTTATTGTACTTTCAATATTGGGGTTTGGGGTTCTTTTGTTGTTGTTTTTATTGAGTAGAATGACAAACTAGGTAATGGGAATTGAGAAACTTGAGGAGAAATGCAAGAAGTTACATTCTGGTTAAAAAACATTTATTAAACCAGTATAGAATACTAGCAATTGGGTCAACTTCGAACACTATGTTGTGCAGTAGCTCACTGAGGTCAAAGTATTTTGCAAAATCATGCCTCTCTCTTCATGTAATTATCATGGTCACAATGCAAATGCCTGTCTTGGGTCTAGAAAACCATCATTCTTTCAGACGAGCATCACTGCATGTCCTGCCTCTATGATGCGGAACTGGAAGTATGTTTTAATGTTCACATGCCTGAAGCCTTCAAGGGAAATTTCAGAAGGTATGAAGATACCTTCAGAGGACACAAGGCACACACTTTGTTTTTCCTATCTATCGGAAGCAGGAGTGTCGCAGAAGAGCAAGCCTAAGTTCTGTTGCAAGGCAGGAGGAGGTCTTTGTCCTTTCAGTTCTTGCTTACTTGTGACACCTCAGAGCAGCCTGTCGATTTCCAGACCTCTTTGTTCCTTTCCTGTCCTATGGCCCTTGTGAGTACATATATTCTACCTTGCCTGAGATGTAGATTTTTTCCTATTATCATGCTGGATTCTGAACTGAAATGGCAATGAGTATGAAACAGATGAGAAAACATTTTGCTCATCTACCCATAACAGGTAGGTATACCACAATATAGCAGAGATGCCACAAAATGTCAAATTCCTGGTCACTCTACCATGCCATAACCTCTGCCCAGACCCTGACTGTCAAGCATATGAGTAGATCTGGTCAGAAACTCCAAACGTCTGAGGAGCAGCCTCTGGCTCATGAGGACCTGAAGGAATAAATGTCCCATGGTATGCATCAAATGGGAATGTGTCAAGTACCCTCAGCTCACAGGAGGATGGAGCCTGTTCTCTGAGTCCCGCTGTTTAAAGCCCAGAATGGGGCGGAAGATCATCTGCTTCAGGGGCTGTTGTGCTGGTAGCTTGGGATGGTGGCAGTGGCTGCTCTGGAATCAACATAGGGATGGGCACCTGGGGTACTGTCCCTGGTTTGTCTTCTCAGAGTTCCGGACTGGCCAGGAAAGGGAGAGGCAGAGTGTGTTTTGTTCTTTGCAACATAGGAGCTGCTTTTGTGATTCCTATCGGAGGATGTATCTTTGGGTGTTGAAGTGCATGTGCTCTCACTGACCTCCAAACAGGGGACGTCTTACTTCAGAGAGTTGCTCTTCTTTGCATCTGGGCAGAATTAGGGAAGGGAAAAACTTTTTGTTGCATAAGTTGTTATCCAAACACCACAAGAGAGCTTTTCTAATTGAAAAAAGGAGACAGAAGAAATAGCCACCACCAGCATCAGTGTATAGACACCCAAGGCCATCTCTTACATAAACCTCTCCATGACAAACCCTTTCTTACAACATTGCTGTGCAGTGTTTATATTCCAGCCTTGGAAAATAAATCTTGTGTCTTGAAATAGGAAATAGTTTAACACTTTACCAGTGCTATCATAATGAATTAATTTGATATTCATGGGAATACCACATGTGCTTTCCTAGGTGTCTTACTACCATTTCACTTTCACTAATGGGCACTTAAGTCGTACTGATTTTTCCCCAAAGCCACATAATGATCTATAATATTCCTGAATAATTGCACCTTAAGTGGAAGCTAACAAGGTTGACTACTCCCAGAAATATGTCAAAATATTTTTTCTATTTTAAGTAGGAATTTGAATATTAACAGGACCTGCCAAAACATTTAAATATGCAGAAAAGTTTTACAAAAGAAAGTTCTGGAATAATTTTTGAAGGTTAAAAAGTCATCAAATGTTTTTTCCTGAATAATTTTTACAGCCATCTGCAGAGTAGCGGAATTACTAAATTGTGTTAAAGAGAAAAAAGGAAAGAGAAAACTAAGTACAAGTTCACGTGGTAAAAAAAAAAAAAAACAAAAAAAAAAAATTATTTAATAGTAGCTAAAATAACTTCACAGCCTCATTTATGCCATTGCTTGAAAAGAAATCTTGGTTGCAGGTATTCTAAAACCAGGATAGTATATGCGATTTGTGAGGGGAAAAAAAAATTAATCCATTTCCTTTCTCAATGGATTAACTTTTCTGCCTTTCTCATTTATAGGTATGCTAGATAGCTTTGTATCTACAGGTTAGTCCTATTATTGCCCAGGATGACTCCAGCTTGCTCTGCAAATCCTGTGAGGAGGGAGCTTGGTAAGGCGATGCAGTGCTCTGGAGGAGCCAGGCTTCCCAGGGAAGTTGGGGATGGACTTTAGTGCAGCACGTGGCAGAATCCCTCCCCAGAACAGTCAGTGGGGGCTTGAGCCTCTTCTCAGGACCATGTATGAAGTGCCAGCTGTGCGAACATCCGCTGCCCTGGATGTCATTAAAAACCCTGTTTGTTCGCACCTTTGGCTTGGCCATGCATGAAAGTGGACATAGCTGGCATACACAAGATGGGCTCCATGGGGCATGTCTAGTGTGTTGCTCCTGCTTTTGGGTGCAGCAAAAGCAGGGAGCAGGGGTGAGAGGTGGATGGAAATGATCAGCTGTGAGGCAAACCACAGCATGCATGAAAAACCCTCAGGGGCAAGAGCTCCGCTTCATCCACCCAGCTTTTGCGTTCTGGCCACCATGATGTCACCAGGGAGAGCACAGACAAATTGCTGTAGCTGTGTCCTTGAGTGACCCCCAATTGTCAGGTCAGACTCTGAATGCAAATAAGCTAAGAGCCATCCTGTCATGCTCACATTCATGAAAAGGAGGAGGTCCAGGAACAGAACTGGGTAGGAGAAGTAGAGCAGGGCATCTGTGTCCTCAGGAGGATCCTGTGGTTCCAGAAGGAACCACAAAAGTACGTAAGACTCCTTTAATTAAAGGATTTACCTGTAGTCTAGAAATGGAAATGACATGCTTTGTTACGCCTAGCTGGGTGGCTGCTCTCCAGAGTCGCAGCACCTACTCCTGAATGTACAATGAAATTTCTACATGCAAAACTCAACACAAACCAAACTGTTGTGGCAGTCCCATAGCAGAATACACAGCAGTATCTTAGAAACATCTAATTTTTATCCCATTAAGAATTGTAAAAAATGAGGGCATAAGCCTTCCTCATGCATTATTGAAATGACTGCAGTGGCGCTGATGGGATGGCAAAGCATGCCTGCTGATGCCGGAGGAGCAGAGGCTCATATGATGAGACGCAGGAAGCTCAGGAGACTAGTGGGTGTGTTGGCTGGGAGGGGTGAAGAGGCTCTGCAGGCCACTGAGCTTCCTCGCAGGTGGAGGATGTGGAACAAACAGCGTCATCACAAAATCCCACGAGGGTTTGCCTGATTAAAGAGAAATGTTGCAGATGACTGACAGTTATTCTTGTGTTTCCTTCTGCTTTGGATTAGTGTTGAATTTGGGCGAGCATCACCCCTCCTCTGCTATGAGATCCTTCGTGATAAAAAATGTTGCCTCCCTTCTGAATCACAGCAATTAAAAATGCATGTATCCAGTCCACCCTATTTGACAAATTCACATCTCCTTCCTCTTTTGGAGCCCTCTCCACAACACACATACTCTTCAGAAGGCTAATTAACCCTTTCCTGCTTATAGCTCTGTTTTGCAGGAACCTCCAAACTTGAGACATCAGTAGTTATCTGTGAAAAACATTTTCAGGTAGAAGTTCTCTACCAGCTCTGATTAAAAGCTCCCACTGGTAACAAATCTTTGCAGGTACATTCAGAGGAAGCCCATAAATTATTGGTGTAATGGTACAGAATTAAATATTTGTCCCTGAAAAATCAGAAAGTGAAGACTCTGAGTTGGAATCTGTGTTGGATTTTGCCGAGGTCTCAGCTGGGTGCCTCCCTCTCCCAGCAGAGGCCATAGGGTGGGCTGTACACATTGCAGTTCATGCTGTGCAAATTAAAGTCTGGTAAACTGAAGTTGCAATTTAAGCCAATATGCTGCGTTATGAACTCTCGTGGCAGAGGTGCAGTCATGATGCCTGTTCTCCTGTGTTAACCAGCGATGGTGGCAGTAGCCTCTGGGAGAAGGACAGTGCGGGCAACTGGCAGTGATAACCTCCTCAGCCACCCCTCTTATGTCTGATGGGAATTGAGAGATCTTTTTTGCATCACTTGTTGAAATTAAAGTGTTAACAAAGCAGCTGCCCTATTGGAGTATCTCTACAAAATATCCTTGAGTGATGGTCCTCCTTGAAGTGAAGTCCTGTTAAACCAAGTAAGTGAAATTCAACTCAGGGCAATTAAGGAATCTTAATTAATCCTTAATTCTTAAATTTCTAAGGTTTTGGAAACTTTGTTAATGTTTTAGGCTGCACCTAGGCTGTTAAATTCTGTTCTGCATATTGCTTGTACCTCCGAAACAGTGTCACTGAAGGCTCTGTCTCTCTGGATCTGAAATATAGGTACAAGATAAAATTTGTCTTTATAGACTTACTGTATGAAGTACTGCTCTATTTAAGTAGCTTTTTGAAGCCCTCTTTTTCCCCTCATTTACCTTTGGCACTACAGAACTGCACTTCTTTGACTAGGCAAACTAGTTTTTAACTGTAAGCTGGAGCCTTATTTTTCTTTGGAGCTTTTCTTTGGTGAAGCTGTTTTGGTGAGGAGCTACTCTTCTTCTCCCATCTTGTGTATTGCTGTTGTAACATAGTTGTAGTGATCGGGAGTAGACTAACAATCCCGCACAGTTAACAGCTGAATTGAGAAGCCTGGGAGCAATTCTCAGCGTATCTGGTTGCATGTTCAGCTTAGGTCTGGGAACACACTCCCTAGATTCCATGAGGAGGAAATGCAGGTGTATGGCTGCATGGGAGCTGCTGTACCACATAGCCTGGGCAGGCTGGGGACAGGAACCCTGTGTAGAAATCAGAGTCTGTGTGTACTGGTGCCTTCCGTCCCAGATTTATTTTTTATTGTAAACCCTCAACATGGCCTTAACTGAATAGGTCCAGGCAATGCACTGCAGCTCTATATTACCCTATTCCTGCATCAATTTAAATACTGAATTTAAGATGGAGGCATTAATGTTGTATAATGAGGGTTCTTAAAGCCAAAAGAGCTCAAGACACATTGCGAATTTCAATTTTCCACCTAATCAGTGCACTTCTTTCAATTTTATAAACAAGCGTATTTCACCACTACTACTTTAAATGACTCCCCCCCAATATTATACTTCTATAGGTCAACTCTAAGCATAGGACAAGATGCATTAAATTATATAGAGAGAATATTAAGCAAATCTAAATGCAAGTCCAGGTAGAACATATGTAATTTCTATTTGAAATTAATAATAAAGTTATACATTTTCCTATGAAGCTATATTTGTAAAGTTAGCCTGAAGAAATAGTAATAAGTATCTCAGCAGAGCAATTAAGTGCTCAGTTGACAAAACAGACAAATGTAGTACTTTCCATTTAACAGCATCCATAAAAGAAATGACTAAATTCTTTGCCAGTATGAATCAACAGTTTTATTGAATGGAAATATTCCAGTTTACACTAGTGCCTTTACAATAATATTTAAGGTAAAGAGTAATACCTAGAGTATGTCAGCAATCAGAATTTCCACCCAGTTGGGGTGAAAATGTGTGGTTGTATTTGCTTGTGTTTTTCTCAAGTCAGTAACTGAGAAATATTTGATGTGAGTTTGAAAAGAGGTGCAGATGTCAGCATGAGCTCTGACATCTGGTTTTGTGGTCTCTGATCCAGTCCCTGGCACTTGTCGAAAACTGAAAGTGTTGCTTTAAGTTATGATCTCTTTAAATTGAAGAAAAGCACCTTAGTCACAGCCCTTTTTCTGAATCATCCCCCTTTCCTCGCCTGCAGACATCTGAGCGGCAGCTGGGAATCCCCAAAGATGGGAGTGTTCATGGGAGTCTGATTCTTTGACATTTAGGGTAGGCAAATAGCTCCAAGGATCTAGGACAAATAGATTCAAAAGCTGGGGCTGGGCATAATTCTGAAAAATTGCTTCACTTTGGGCTATTCTGCCTATTTTTATATGTAGCATGGGAGTGAAAACTAGATTAGGAGGCCTGAGGGGTTGAATGGATTACAAACAAAAAACATTAAGCTAATCACAGGAGTGATGTTCCTTAAGGCAAGGATAAACTAATGGCTGGATGTTCCTTCATCCCTGTATTACAACCATGGAACGGTAAAACAGTCAGAACAGTAGCTGCTTCCAAGCCAGGTCTGCTATATTATTCATTTCTAAAAGTTTTATAAATATAGGAGTTGCTTAACATGAGATTGCTTGCACAATCTTTAGATATACTCATAGGAAGGGAATTCAAGGTCAGCAGTCCCTGAAGGCTGTCAAACTATTTACAAGTTTGCTATTTATAAGGACTAGTCTGGGAGTCCTAGAAGCAATAAGTTCTTAGGCAGGCGGTTTAATTTCTTCATGACACAGAAGAGGTGCTGTTTCTGTATCAGTGACTAGATGCCATTGCAGTTCTCTCAAAATATATTTTGTTATCTAGATTCTAGTGGTTTCAGGCTCACTCCTAACAACTCCATATAACCTGAAGAATGAAGAGAGCAACGCATGTCACTACAAGCAACTGTTCTGTGCAAGTTCTCTCATGTTTTCGGGGATGACAAGAGTTAATCAGAAGTTTAGTGATTAATACAGAATATTAATCGATTGACCTTGGGAGTACAGCGTGCTATAAAATAGCAGGCTGGAGGATTTGTTGCATTGCCACAGAATACTCTGTGAAGAAAAAAAATTCTTTCCTAAGCAAAGTGAAAAGTAGGGCATACTGGTTTCTGCAGACCAGAAAAAGCACACTGCTTGCTCTCATATTAGGCTTTGGAACACTCAAGTGAGGTGGAAAATGCAGAAAAAAATTTGTGACCGAATAGCAAACGTCGCAAACTGAAAAGAACTGACGTACTGAATTTAGACAAGCCTCCCATGAAGAGAGAGACTAGTTGTTCCTTCCTCAGTAACGTTACTTACAAATATGTACATACTGTACCTTTTGTTCTTTTTGGTAAGTAGATGGTACATCCTAGAAGGACATCACTCATTCTAGAAAGCAAATCTTTAAAAGTCATCTTATCTGACTGTAGTACCTGAATGAAAGCAGTGTTCAGTGTTCTTGATCCAAGAGTATCTATTTTCTAGAGCCAGTGTACTCTTCCCGTATTTGCAAAACAAAAATAAAACCCTAAGCCCCNACCCCCTTCCCCTATAAAATCCTCAAAGAGGCATCA
Source organism: Eurystomus gularis (assembly GCA_013400335.1). NCBI lineage: Eukaryota > Metazoa > Chordata > Aves > Coraciiformes > Coraciidae > Eurystomus > Eurystomus gularis. The sequence goes on along the minus strand of VZZY01023322.1, from coordinate 11,350 downwards.
GGACTTCCAGAAGAATTAATCTGTTTGTTAGAAGTTTCAGGAAGGGATATTTTCCTAAATTGCTTCTACAACGCCCTGTGCTTCTTTGAAGACAACAGTTTGAATCATGCTAAGGCAGCGGGGAGACGGTAAACAGAAAGGGGAATGTGATACAAATGCTGGCAAAAATGGAAAGCAAGGTGGCAGCAATATTGCTCAAGCTGTCAGATCTGTGAGCAAGCCTTGTGAACCAGCTGAGTTATGGCAAACTCCTGCTATGAGGGAATTGCAGTAACTGAGCCTTGCACTCAAACATTTATAAGGGTGTCCTGAGATAAATAAAGGCAAAGCCTCTGTAAACTCTGCAGTGAAAACAAACACCTTTGAACCAAACTAGTTACAAGGCTCTATAAAGCATGGGCATAGCTGATGTTAATTATAAGATTTGTGTCTTGGTTTTCTACCTTGAAAGCAACTGTCAAAGTCCTCTTGGCTGACAAGGAGTTAAATGCAAGGCCCTGGCCCGAGCTGCTGCATAAGGCAGGGCTGGCATTACTGCAGTATCCCTGTTGGCATCCAGAGTGATCTCAGTTCAGGGTCTCCACTGGAATATAAAACAAAAGAGTAGAACCTCTTTGATTCCTAGGCAAAGCCCCAGATGTCTGGGGCCAGGCCTTCTTAAAACGGTGATTGTATTTCATCAGATAAAAGACATTCAGCTTATTTTAAGATCATACCTCATGCACTTACTTAGACACAGCTATGTGTCACACTGAGCTTTGTTTAGAAGCCTAGTTTGGATTATAAAAGACATTTCTGAAATCATGTGCTTATCAGAAGTTTGAATCAGACTTGCTGTCTATAACTAAACTCAATAATCAGACTCTTGAACCATGTAATGGGTTAGCAAAAGAGCAGGGGAGATGCAGGGAGACAATGATTTAGCAGAATTTCACTCAGCATTCAAGTGTGCTACCATGCCTGAAAATAGGGATACATTATTAATTAGTTAATGTTTGTAAAGTATTTTGACTCTGGAAAGTGCCAAGTGTTCTTCTTCATTAATTTTCAGTAAATATATGACTAAGCAGTATATGTAATGAGGACACAAAATGTGGTAAGTAGACAAAAGACTTGAAAACACACAAAACATTTAAAAAAGAGAAATGCTATTAACAGAAGAAAAAAGTGTTCAAACCAGTGGAGTAAATATTGTGATGATGCAGCTAGTTATCTATTAACTCAGCACTAATGTAGGGACATGCCCAGTGGCACTGATGATCAGTTGAGACAGCCCACGTCCTACAAGACCTGTAAAGCTGACCTCTATCACCTTTTCCCTTCCAGTGCTAAATTTGGCACAGCCTGTACTCAGCAGACCTTCTCTTACCTTCTGGGGCTGCCTAATGCATGCTTTAAGCGTTATATGTGTTTCTGCAGCTTTAATAATGCCTGGAAAACCACTTCTAGATGGTGGTCACAACCCCTGACTAGCTGCAAGGGAGGTGCGCTGACACCAGACCCAGCAGCACAAGCTGCTGCATGCTTTTCCCCTCCCTGGTCGTTCTCACATCCCCATCTGTTCCTTTCCAGTCTCTCAAGTGGGAAATAAACTGGGTTAGAGTCAAACTGTCAAACTCATAATATTCGAGTGGGTTGAATGTCACACCAGCAGAATTCATGCAATCCATATTTCATTCAGTGCAATAAATATGCAGTCTCGCGCAGATCTTAGAAATCAATTACAATTTTTGTGAAGGCTTGGAGAAACAGTAGGGGCACTTCAGCAAAATGATTTCTCGCCTTCTTTTCCAATGAAGTAACTTTTTAGTATTATGACTGCAAAGTCCTCCTTCCTGAAAACAAGATCATAAGTGCCCAAGCCATCTGCTCCTGCCCTTAAGTCAAAGTCATGGTCCTCAGTTTACAACATCATACTTGGAAGTTTATGACGTTACAAATACAGGATTGTCACTTTTGTTGACAGCTAGCCAACAGGATCAAATGAATTAAGCAACAAGCCGTGTCCTTGAAATCTTTGGCCATAAAGATGAAGACCAAGTGGAATCCTTTCTAATGGAAAGGAGTTAGCATTGCCTTCACAAGTGGTTAGGGTATCAGAAATTTGATATAAGCTCTGTAAAAATAGCTAGGAATGATCTTGTGGCTTTCTAAACATATTTTTAATGTTTTTTTAAAACACTTATTTTCTCTTTACTTATCAACTGTTCTGCACGTGCAATTATGTACATACATGACAGTTTTGGACCTAGGCTAAGAGACCAAATGATAAATCAACTTCTAGGGCCAGATATGCAGCAAATTGACTTTACATTAATGCAGTCAAGGGAGCTATGCCAAATTTCTCCCAGCTAAGGATATCACACACACAATGTACTTCACATGCCACAGGATTTTCTGTGGCTGCAAGTTTTACCATATGTGGAAGTATTAAAATTTGTGGGAAAACACCTATTGATCCCATCGTGCAGAGTTTAATGGTTATCAGTGTGACAGGTATTTAATAAGAGGAGTTTGAGACCTTTCAAAAATATACAGAAAGTCCCTCAGCTGCCAGAAATCAGCAAAGCCTTTGTTGATTTTCACCAGTTAAATGTCCAGATATAGGTGTGGGTCCCAATGGTCTTACTCCATTCAAGCAAAACCATGCCCCTGGAGCTGTCCCCACTGACTTTTAAAAAGTATAGAATTTTTCACTGCATTTTAATGACCAGCAGACAGTTTAGAAAAACATAGCATGCAGCAGCTCGAGGATGTTACATAGATGCCAGGAATCCCTCTGGACAGTATCACCTACAGAACAGGGTGGCACTGTACAGCAGTGAATGCAAACCCAACATCAGCTGAGCATGGAGGCCAGTTTCAGGAACAGACCCTGAAAGGTTACAGGCTGGGAAGTAAGGGATTTTTATGAGAGCTTTTAAGTGAGGATAATGGATCATTCATTGTTTAAAACTGCTTTTCAATATGTTTTCTGTTAAAGAGCTAGATGTGAGTATCAACAGGACGTATTATACCAATTTGACCTGTAGGTCAAAAGCAAGAACATTGGAAGGAAGAGAGCAATTTTATTTATCTTTGAGAATGAATTAGTCCACTTCATTATTATTATTATTTTGAGGGACACAATTATTAGTTTTGTAGAAGAAAAATTCTTTTCAGAATAGATTTAATTGCCCAAATAACTTCATAGAAAAAGGAAGTAACAGCCTTTAGTTATGATCCCTGCTTTAAAAGATAGAAAGTCTGCTTTGTTTTAGGAAGTTTTAATTGATTTTTTTTTGTGGATAACTTAGAAATAACATTTTATTTTGATCACAAAAAAAATATTCATTCAAACCAAAATTTAATGAGTCAAACGCCTATAGCTATTTCTAGGACAAACAGGTTTGCTTTTATGGAAAATTGCAAGCTGATGCTAAATGGTAGGTCACTGGTCCTATGCCAATTTGAAGTTTTATTTGATGGCTTCAATGTAAAGTCAAGCTACAATGCTAGAGCTAGGGCTTGTAGCAATAGGATGACGGGTAATGGCTTTAAACTGGAAGAAGGTAGATTTAGATTAGAAATTAGGAAGATGTTTTTCACTCTGAGGGTGGTGAGCCACTGAAGAGGTTGCCCAGGGAGGTTGTAGATGCACCAACACTGGACGTGTTCAAGACCAGGTTGGATGGGGCTTTGAGCAACCCAGTCTAGTGGAAGGTGCCCCTACCCATGGAAGGGGGGTTGGAACTAGATGATCTTTAAGGTCCCTTCCAACCCAAACCATTCTATGATTCTATGACCAGAGGAAGACAGGATCTTGGTTTTGAGATTAACTTTGGTTCCCAGAAAATTCAATTGTGATTCACTTTCGAAAAAGGAAAAGGGTCCTGTTGCAGGAGTATAAGAGTGATTTTTCTTCTCCCCAGACCTGATATAGCTATTGTTAGTGGGAAGGCACCGCACTGGGCTAACCAGCAGAGTTATTGCTGTTCTTTCTCCATTCTGGAGTGACAGTAGTGCATCTGCATGTGGCAGCATGTTTTTTACACAGAAGGGGTAATATTTTGAAAAGTGAAATGGGAATCTAGTCCTCCTTGTGAAAATGTCAGAAGTTCTTTGTTCCTTGAAACTTAATTCCAATTCAGTTTTGAAATTAAGGTTGTGAGTTCCTAAATGACTGGAGGACTTTTAAATATTTGACCTAAGAAGTCCTGCTCCACTTGCATGTTATTCTGTTTCCTTCAAAGCTGCATGCACATGGGACTTCTGTGGCAAACACCAGTTCTAAGTCTTTTTTTTTTTTTAATGGTTACATTTGAATGATGTATTTAGCAACCAATAGGCATTTCTGCAAAACCCTTAGTGTCTCAGCCAATGTCATTGTCTCTGTGATCTGCATGCATGACAGATGTGTTGAATGCATCAACATTTACAATGTTACTCCCCTGTGGCTGTGGGAAGTGAAGTGTGGGATAGGCTGTCCACAGAGCCAGGGCTGACTTTGTTCTGTCTGTGCAGTATTTAGCTCTGTGGTGGTCCTGAGCTGTGATTGGGCTCCAAAATACTGCAAAATGATACAACATTAAAAGAGTATTAGTGGTTCATGCACATGCTACAGAGAGGCATCTATTGCAAGTGTAGGAAAAAGAAGACTAGGAAGAAGGTAAAGGAAGCAGCAGAAGGCTCTTTTTCTCCGTCACAAGCCACCCTGAGAATATCTCTATGTGTTTCCCTTGGTTATTTCTTTTGCATTATGATATCTGACATATCAGAAAAGTGCAAGCCTAAGACAAAAAGTAAAATGGTGCTTGAAAATGATTCTTTGTGAAGGCTTATTTTTATTTTGTTACACATGAGACTAGTCAAGCAGACAGGTTTAACTCTGTAACAAAATTTAGTGACTGGAGACAAACAATTGTCTGCTATTATCATTCCTGCCGCCAAAATTCATTAGGTTCAGGAACATCAACTAAATCATGTGCTAGATGAGAACACATAGCCACCTACACTGTTGCAGGAGAAATGACCCTATAGTCAGCATAGTATCCACGTATATCCAAGACATTACATGGCCTCTTAAAATGCAAAATATCTCAAACTGTTGTCTTCCTACAATACATTGTAGGCTGCCTCTTTCTGGGGTTGCATGCTTGTCTCTGCAGTGAAAGGCCTCGCTGTCTGTCATGAGCCTTGTGTCCAGCTTAGCTTTTTAAGGTCTGTACTTATTCAAAAAGTACGTGCACTCGCTAATACGCTCAGATTTGGTTGCCAGCCTGAAAGAAGCAGGAGACTGTCTGGGAATGGTACTTAGAGTTAAAGGTGCCCTTTTAATGTGAGTTAAACTATTTTTTTTCTTCTCAGATCTCAGCTGCAGAGAAAGGAAGCTAGCTAGAAAAGTCAGCTTGGCCTCAGACAAATAATCTGATTTAGAAACACAGGCCCAGATCCCTGGGATGTGTCTGAATAATGAAATGAGCTTGAGTAAAATAAAGTTGTTTAACATCTTTGCCACCTTCTGTTCTCCAAAGTAGACAAGGTCTAGTTTGGCTAATGGCAACTGAAAAATACATATTGTTCTGAATGGTATTGATTCCTTGTGTAGTTGGGGTTTTTCCAGGCGTTCAGTTGCAGCAGTTTTCCATCATCTTTGCATCAGAGACATGCAAAGCAACAGCAGCATAATTTGGATCCCAGAATATGTCACAGATCAAAAAACATGGAGAGTAGGGGTGCGTGCATGTTTGTGGTGTCTGCAACTTCTGGGAAGCTGGTGGACTTGCTGAGCTAGAATCATGAATAAAAATGAAATTGGAATGGGCTATTTTGAAATCCACTGAACTTTCTTTAATCCATGCAAAGTGAACATATTAAAGTAATCAGTTAAAAGGACCTCTCTTTGTGTGGTGGCTAAAGAAGACAAAGGCATTAAGTTAGTGGTTCTAGAGAAAAGCTTAAGAGCTGCTTGATGTCAACTTCTGCAAGCCCAGAAAGGAATCAAAAGGTGTGCCCAAAGGGTGATTCAGGCTCCTTAAGAAACAGGGCAAAGTTGTGAATCCACCAGTTGCCCACAGAGATGTGCAGAAAGTGCCTAACTTGATAGTAAGAGTAACAATAAGGGTAACAATAATACCTGCTGGAGTAAGCGATGAGCTGATGTCACAGGTTGCCACGGTTATGGTGATCAACTGTGGGTGACATCCAACTGTAGACACTCATCAAGCTTGCACTGCACAGGGCAGTGTCTAACACTGAACCCTACGCAAGATAACCTCGTGCTTGTACCCAGGTAGCTGTGTGGAGATCAAATGGACACACAGAAAAGGAGGCTGCAACTGGGGCAAATAGAGGGATGGAACATGCTAAAGCGTTGGTTGGTTGGTCTCTGAAGTTAGGAACCTAAACAGTAATAAAAATTAAGAGACTAAAGGTCAACTTCTACATCAGGAGATGTCGGCCAAGTAACTAGTTTACCCTAACAAAGCACAATAACAATATCATGGCAGGGTTGCATTTATTTCTTCATGGAATATTTAGTTTTGGTTATTTATGAAAATATATATATATATATATACATACATGTAAATGTATATATTTGTATTTAGGTTTTAATAAATAGCACAGGGGCCAAAGAGACATTAAAATAATCAATCAATCAAAAATCAAAAAGAGCTTTCGGACACTTACTAGTAATCTTGCAGTCTTAAACCATATGCAGGACACTGTGTGACTGATGCTTCATACTTAAGAGCTAAGAATAGTTTTTTAAAAATTGTTAAAAATTATACACCCATTTCCATCACTCTATAGATTACAACAAATAGTCCATGTTTGCCAGCAACCAAGGCTGTGGAACAGCTATTAGCAGATGCTGACTATGTAATGATGACCACTGTAAGTGGATGCTTATTTAAGGGACGTTTTCAGGAAACAGCTTGCTCTTAGGAACAGTCTATAAGTGAAAATGCACTTTGCAAGATTTTTACATCTTGCTGGCTTGCCTTTTGCCATTTTACAGCAAAGGAAATGTTAATGTGTAATAGAATTAGCATTTAGGAGAAGCCTAGAATACTGTTCTTTATGATATAGCCCAGTACTTATTATTCAAGACAGGTCTTTTCATAGTGCAATTTAAGCCCCCCAAAATTACCCATCATTACACAGACAGTCCATTTAACATTCTGAAGCTAATCATACAACAACCTACCCTTTCAGAGGAGATTCAAAACCTCACTTGGGTTTTAAGTTCTGATTACAAGATGAGGTTCCAATTGAGAATTTCAGCTATAAACCAAATGACCTTCAATGACCGTAGACTGGAAAACCTGGTGACTAATCTAAATAGATTTCCAGGCAGGGGGAAAAAAACACCACCCAGCTCTTGTTTCTAGTCCTCTGCATTATTAGGGGAATGACAAAGACAAGCAGAATGTGAAAAAAATCATGACTCCAGTGACCTTCATGTCTTTGTCCCAGAAAGGTCAAGAGTAATCAGCAAAACTTTAACTGGAGTTCAAATTCAGCTTTGTTGTCCTTAGAGGCTTGTAAAATTAAATATTCTGTTCTTGTGCTCTGTAAACAGTCACAGTAATTGGCAATGCTTTCCAGAATTGGCTATGAAGATGTATTGACATGAGCTGAAATTCATAGAGAGACAGTATTTTACATGATATGCAGCAGTCTACAACCAAATCCTGATTTCAGTTTATAATGCTGGAAAGTCACAATCACATTCCTTAAAATGAGATCATACGAGGATATGAGCACATACCGGAATATCTTCTATGCGACTTTACAGTTTGTCATGCTTGCCATCTAAGGCAAAACACCTATTGTCAATATCTGAAAAAATTCCTACAAGGCTAGAAGGCATCAGACAGTCAAAGTCTGCAAGAATAAGCCATGTGAAAAAATTAAAAACAAATGCAGCGGGTAATCAAGAATAGATCTTGTAGGGACTTTCTGACCTTGGCCTGAAGTGCTTTGTCCCTTTCCTCCTTTTGCACGTCACAAGGAATTTTATTTATTTATTGAATATCCATTCTCAGTAGAGCTGTAGGAACCACTATATTGGATCAGACCACAGTAGTCTGTGTCATCATACCATCATCATACCATTAATGAGCAGAAGCTTAAAGGAAATGTAAGGAATTAAGAAAGGAATAAATGTATATTCTCAGGAAAAATTTCGTCCTTGCTCTTGATCAGAAACCCCCTTATGCCTTACAATGTAGGAAGGTATATCCTCTCCAGTAAGACTTGTTTCTTAAACTTGTTTGTATACCTTGGGAATTTGCTGTTGTCCACATCAATATTTAGTCAGATGTTGTATCCTGCTGAACAGCTGATGTAAATTAAGGTCTCAGGAAACAAGGGCAATAGACTAATTTTGAGGGCAGTGAAAACATGCATATTTTTCTACGTATTTTTACTTTGTTTAGCATTTTGTATACTTGCCACCCTCTTCCATTCTGATTTAAATACTTCTGTATCACATCCTATGTTTTGTATGCAGTCTTTTCCACAGTCTATCTTCATGAGAAGGGTCCAAGTCTCTGTCAGTTCTGTATTTCCCATTTGTGAATCTCCTCTAACTACTGTGGGCTTTTGGGGAAAGAGAAGCCAGAAGCATGTAATTATGAAAGTCTGTCATGGATTAATATATATTTCAGCATGTGTTGTTTTCCAGAGTCTTCTTGAATTTTGTAGGAAACATTAAATATGAAAAACCAGTTTTAAAATTAAGTACAGGATCATCAAATGCTCTCTCCTTCTCCAACATGCTAAAAATAATGGCACTTACCTTGAGCTTTGAAAGGCTCCTTCCTTTTTATGCATTCAGATACTGAGTTGCATTTCCTATGTCTTGAAACATAGTAAGACTGGACATCCTGTGCTGCATAGCATCAGTAAAATTGCAGCTGTCAGTATGGGACACCTGCAACATCCACTTTTAGAGCTGTTGAAACAGTGACCAGCATTTCTGAAAAATGTAAAATTTGTGAGGAGTGGAGGATTCTGGCCCAGGATTCAAAATCAATAGCTGCATACTCTGCTTCAAGTCCTACTGACTTCAGTGAGTACATATGAAGCAAAATGCCATTTATAATGAATAAAGGTGACAAAATCAATCTTTTGGGCATGCTCTAATGCTGCTAGTGTCTGTACGTGCTGCAGGCACATTTGGTAATGGGGATATCCCAAGCAGAATGTTCTTATTTTTGAAAATGGGAAAAGAGTTTCAGCTTTTCCTTGCATCTGTCTCCCTCGGAGGAGACAGTGTGAGAACATCTCAAATACAGCAGGGTAAAAGTGTGAGTAGCCAGCAAGGGACAGAAGCAAAAATAGTTCCCTTTAGTCTTCCAGTCATCACTCCAGCTTTGCTCCCTGGAGGTGATGAAAGCAGCATTGTATCAATGGTATATTGGCCATGTTGGTTCAGAGGCAGCCACTATGATACAAAGACAACATTTCTCCAACACATTCTCCAAAATGACTTTGGGAAAGTGATCAGGTTTTAACTACTATGTTCTGTGATGTAGAGATAATAATCTCCGTGCAATCTCACTGCAGTTATAAATATCGATACAGCATAAACTGTAAAAAGAATAAAATGAATGCAGTTTCATTAACACTCTTTACAGTGCCCCATGTAAAGAAATTATAAGCTGTATAGTAGGGAAGGAAAAGTAAGGAAAATAATAAGATTAATTTTTACTTAAAATGGTGTTTCCTTCAAAATGCCAGTATGAACTTGTTAATATCTTACCAAGGATAGACACACAGGAATGTTCTGAGGAATGAGATCCCTAATTTTATCTGTTCTCTTTTGCTTTCTCAATTTAGGAAGAAATTTAATATTATTTTGCATCTACAATTGCCTTTGCCCAAAAGATAATCCTATACTGAAACTAGGTTTATGATAAAGTTAAGATATTCACAGAGAAATAAAAGATGCTCGTATCCTTATGGTGGCTTTAGTTCTAAGGAGACTAATTGTGCATTTCTTACAGTTGTTGATGAGAGTTATCAATGCTAAATAATTTTTTAGTAACTGAAGATCACACTGTCTTGTACTGTCTAGCAAAAAAAAAGTAAATGTAGTCTCACCAGATTTAAGTATTTTTAATGAAAATCAGAAAATAATTATATTATATAATAAAATGATTTAAAACCCACTTAGGACAGAAACTTCAGTGCTGGATAATGACTCGATTCCAGTATTTTATCCATCTCCTGTCTCCAGGCATAAGCCACTGCAGGAACTAGAAACCATTACAACAGGACAAAAGATCACCATTAGAAAGTTATTAGAAGGGGCAGGAACATCAGGACCGTAATGGTGTTCTGTTTTTAAAAACAAACGACCCGTTAATTCACAAAACCCAAACCCATTACTGCAGTAACAAACTTAGTTTAGGCAAATGTCCCTATCAACATTATTCAAGCCCAAATTTGATTTAGTTTGGAAAAGGAATGAATAAAGCTCAGGGTAATGGCAACCTATTAGACCATGCAGACCTTAATAATACATTTGAGAAAGTGTGCTGAGAGAGTGACATGAACATCAACAGAGAAACCAAGTGCATGAGCTGCAGAATAATGGAGAATTTGTGTCTGAAATCATACCAGAGAAGGCAGAAGGAGAAACACAGGCAGAAGGAGCATGTACCTAGCTATAAGTCAGAGAGAATAATCATACTAATGACTGTTTCCCTACATAGTTTCAGTTTGTTTCTTTATTCTATTTTTACTGAATCTGATTTCTATTAGGGTTCAATTAATAATAATGAGCCTAAAATTAATTTGCATTATCATTTACAATGGATGCTTTGATCATGTATGTAGTTGGAACTATAATGCATACATTACCATATTATGCAAATCATCAGCTACATCTGTATATCATTTCTTCATGCCACTGGCTTATCCTTTCTGTCTGTTGTTTCTTTGTGTACTGTCCTGCAGAATGCTGGAAGCTGGGAGAATTTGGAGAGACGCTACCAGTGGGAATACTGCTACAGGTGCACCCTTTTCTTATGTTCTCTCTCTAAGCACCCAGCATTGGAATCAGATAGAGGAGAACTTTATTTTAACACAGATGGCTTGTTTGGTGTCCTTTATGGCTCTGCTATTACCTTAGCTAAATTACTCTACTGCCTTAACCCCATACAGCAATGAGTTTTGTCTAGGACCCTTGATTTTTTTGACTGGCCTTAAAGCACACAGCTAAACATGCACAAAAAGCCCAAGTACTACTTTGGGGGTTTTTGTGCTTAACACAAGTGAGACTTGTGGGATTTCTAACTGCGGCGTACATCAGATGAGAATCTGACCTAAAAAGGAAGCAGAGCCAGTACCACGATGT
>VZZY01023320.1:0-12249 GCA_013400335.1 Eurystomus gularis | reverse complement strand
GTCCCCCCGCGGGACCGGGCCGCAGTTGTCCGTCGAGCGGGCGGCAGTGCCGCGGCCTCCGGTCCCTGTCCTGGGGCATCTTCTCGGTGCTGCCGGAGCCCGGCCCGTGGCCAAGCCCGGGAGTCCCTTTGCCCTCGCTGTGGTTAATTCCCACCTTCCCAGCTTCTGTTTTCCCTCCTCGGCCCTTCCCTGTGCCTGGCACACGTCCAGTCCTTCCCAGTCCTTCCCAGTCCACAGCGCTGACCTGCAGCCACCGCCTGTCCAGTTCTGGCACGTCCCTTTGCCATCTCCTCTGACCTCCAAGAGCCGGCGGCACGTTCCCAGCCGGCGCATCACGGCAGGGTGGGACCAGAAAGGCCTGTTCTTTTCCCAGCTGCCTTGCAGCCGGTTTCCCGGTATTCCCGCGGCAGCCGAGGGGTCCCGGCCGGGGTCAGGGCAACCCCCGGCTCATGGGTTTGGGGGGGCGGCTGCAGGGCCATCCCAGGACATCTGGCAGCGACCAGCCAGTGGCAGCCGTGTCACCGCCCATACGGGTTTCTCCAGTGGCTGAGTCACCGGTGTCACCGGCTGGCCGGGACAGGGCTCAGTGGCCCCGGCCCCTCTGGCCCTCACCAGGGCACCAGCCAGCGAGGGTGTGATGAAATCCCTGCCTGGGTTTCGACACGGGCTGTGCTGCGAGCCGCTGCCCAACTGCCGCGTCCGCTGAGCATGTGGTGGCGATGGCCCTTCCGGAGAGGTCGGTGGAGCCGGAGCCACCTTGGCCAATGGCAGGTTTGGCGTGTGGGGTGGGACGAGGAGCTGCGGGCTGTGCCAGCCCCAAGGGGTGTCCGTGCAGGTCCCCACCAGCACCGGGGTTCCCATCTCATCTGCAGGGCCTTGGCACCCCCACACCATCTGCTCCCCTGCCCCGTGTGCCAGGACCCCCTTGGCCTGGTGCTGGCTGTGCTGGTGGCACTGCCGGGTCTGTCCTGGGGCTGGCCCCCACCAGGAGCCCTGCTCCTGGCTCTGGTTTGGAGGATGTGTTGGCTGCTCCTGGGCAGTGAAGGTCACCAGCAGATCCTGCCTGTCCCCGGCTGTGCCGAGCCAGCGCCAGGGCTCCGGCTCCTGCTCGCTCCAGGCTGCAGCATGAGGCCGGCCCAGATCTTGCTGCGGCAGCGTCCCTGGAGCTCTGCTGAGGACAGGGCTGGGGCCTGCATGGGCCGTGCCGTGGGGCACGGGGTCCCCTCCGGCTGCGGCACACCGGCTGTCACCACAGAGGCGTTGCTGTGCCAGGAGCTCCATGTTCCCCGGGGTGTGCCAAGCTGTGCCGCGGCTCCGCCGGGTCACAGAGCTGCTCTGGGTGGGCCAGAGCTTCGCTGGGAATCGTCCCCTGTGGGTCTACCAGCCAGGAGCCTGCCGGAGCTCCTACAGTCTCGCCCTGTGCCGGGGCACCGGGATGGCGGCACCAGGGAGCCAAGCGCTTGGGTTTAATGTGGGGAGAAGCGCGGGCATGCAGCGAGCAGCGTCTCGGTGATGGTGTCCCTGGGGACGCTGGAGCGCGGTGACAACCACTGTGACAGGCTGTGCTCGTGCAAGTGGCAGTTCATCCCACCGGGGCTGCTGGGCCTGGGCCAGCTTGTGGCACGGGCGCTGGTGTGGGGGCTGGTGAGGGGCACCGTGGCCCCGGGGATCTCGCCGTCGCTCCTCACCCTCCCCAGCCCCGCCGAGTTCCCAAGCTCTGGGTCGGGAGCTCGCCCAGCCCTGGGCTGGGGACCCGGGGGCTGGAGCCGAGGGTCCCCACCCTCCGCGCGTTGCCGGCAGTGGGTGGCAGGGCCGGGCGCTCGCTGCGCTGGCAGCCCCGGTCCCTGCTGGCGGTTGACACTGGTGCCTCTTCTTCCCTCCACAGAAATGGAAACAAACAACCATTTTAACTTCACTGGCCTTTCCTCCGCACCCACTGCCCCAGGACCGNNNNGACAGCCCCTTCGCCCACAGCCCCCCGCTCGGCTTCCCCCCGCCAGGGAAAAGTAAGTGACCCCCCGGGGCCCAAACCGGGGCCGTGGGGGTGGAGGGGCCGCAGCTGGGGGTCTGTCGCGCACCTGCCGTCACCATGGCCTAGAAACGTGGCTGTGCTGGAACGGGGTCTCTGCGTGGATTTGGCCGGTCAGCTGATCTGGTGCAGCCCTGCCAAGCGCCCGGCTAATCCCCGGCGTCCTGCGGCTCTCAGCCCGCTGCCGATGAAGCCCCGCTGCGGGGCCGGTTTTCCCGAGCTGTGCTGGGGAGTCTTGGGGTGCAGCGGCTCAGGCGCGGGTGATGGTCATGCTGGGGCTGGGGGGCACCGATGGGGCCGGGGGCTTGATGGCTGCTGGTGGCAGGTCGCCCATCTGTCCTCAAACCTTCTCATCTGCCCCAGGCAGGGCCTGGCCGGCTTGGCGTGAGGGAGGGTGTCAAGGAACACCCACGCCATGCCGTGCTGTGCCATGCCGTGCCGCAACATGCTGTGCCATGCCACTGACCCGGCTCTGTCTCCTCGCAGGTCTGAACGGGGGCATGAATGTCAATGGCTTCTCTACTGTATCTCACCCCAGTACTTCAGGGACCTTCGCCCCCGGCTCACCGCCTGCCGGCACGCCGCCGCTCCGCACCTACGACTGCCTCTGGGACTACGCGCCGTTCCCATCTGCCGGCGCCAGTGGCCTCAAGGACGGCAGCCCCGCTGCCCCGCCGCTCTCCAGCCTTGGACAGTTCCCACTCAACGGCGTGGCTGGGGGGTCCCGGCCGGCGTCCCCAGGGCACAGCAGTAACCTGCGCGGAGCCGGGCAGGAGTTCTGGGGTAACGGCACCACCGGCCCCATGGGGCTGAACTTTGACTCGCAGGAGCTGTACGACTCCTTCCACGACCAGAGCTTTGAGCTGATGCAGAACGGGCCCGACAGCTTCTACACGGCTGACCAGCCCTCCCCCATGCTGGGCTCCGGCACCGAGCCCTTCTCACTCCAGCCAGAGGACCCAGGCACCGGTGAGGAAGATGCCGACAGCACAGCCAAAGAGATCCCTACAGCCATCGCAGAGAATGGAGAGGGGCTGGTGGGCAGCATGGAGCTGGAGGAGGCACAGCCAGGTAGGAGCCCGGGGCGGCCAGGTAGAGCTCCAGGCTGTGGTGACGTGAGTGCTGGATCCTGAGCCAGGACAGAGGAGTTGGGCATCGTGCTCCCCAGGGAGACCCGACCCCTCCAACCCTTCTCCCTGTGTCCTGGCCGGGGTTTGGCCTGGCCCAGCTCGGAGTCGGTGTTGGGATCTCGTTAAACCGGGCTGGGTGCAGCCCGCAGCGTCACTGCCGGCGCACGGCGTTCCCCCAGGGAGGGTGGGTGCCAGGGGGAGCACCGGCAGCCAACGGCCCTGGTGCAGGGAACGGTGACAGCTTGTGCCGGGTGATACCCCAGGGCAGGGATGGCTGGCTCTCAGGCGCTGTCACCACCATGTCCTGCTGCCACAGGCTCTTTTTTCGGTCGGTTGTTCCCTTTAGACCTGAAGATCTGTGGCTACAACGGGTCTGCCGCCAGCGCAGTGCCACTCGGGCAGGAGGGGCCTGTGCTGTCCCCCAGCGCGGGCAGCGGCTGCTTGGGGGACACGTCACCCATTGCCCCTCGCCTGGAGGATGCCCACATCCTCAGTGGAGACCCCCTGGAGCCCTTCGAGTCCCTGGCCAGAGGTAGGGGTGCTGGGGGGACAGGACAGGCAGCTGCTTGTACCTGGCTGGCAGCTGCCATGGATGGCTGGCACCATCCACGGCTGCTGCCAGTGCCCGGGGAAGCAGCACCCGGCCTGTCTGTGTCCCCTCCGGGCAGTGGGCAGTGCTGGTGGCGATGGTGATGGTGGTGGTGATGGTGGTGATGGCAATGGCCTTCCCAGGCGGGCAGGGGCGGGCCCGTGTCCCAGCAGCGTCCCTCCCGCGCCAGCCTCCAACGCGCTGGCTCCGTCCTTCCCTCCCTCCCTCCCTTCCCGGCTCCGTGACGAGGCTGTTACTCAGCGCTTGAACTTCCGCGCTGGTGAACATCCAACGCCACCGACACGGCCATTTTGGGCTCCTCGGCTTCCAGAGCAGGAGGCGGGGCTGGGGGCTCCAAACCCCTTAACCCCTCTTCTGCCGGTGCCTTTTCAATGGGGGGGGCCCCAGCCACCCCCTGTGCACGCTCTGCCCCATCACCCCCTGAAGGAGCGGAGATGTGGGTCCACGTGCCCCCAGCCCCGGTCCTGGTGCTCACCCCCCCTCCAGACCCCGGCACCGGTGACCTCTACGCCATGGATGACTCGCAGCTGGTGAGCGACAAGTCCCCCTTGGAGGAGCCCCCAGACCTGCCCCCCCTCCACGCCGCCGGCCCCTTCAGCCTGCTGCCCACCGGCCCCTCGCCCACCCCGCTGCTCGCCGGCCCCAGCTCGCCGCCCACCCTGCACAGTACGTGCCACACCAGGACAGGCCGGTTCCCCCCACACCAGCTGCACCCCTGGTTCGGTGAGGGCAGCCACCTTGCCAGCCTTGGTCTGCCTCCGCGGATCCCACGTGTGCTGGCATCCGCACCCGGGAGCTGCGGCCGGTGCCAGTGGGCACCCAGTGGGGATAAATGGTGCTGCGGTGCGGGCACCTGAGCCCAGCCGGGCATGAGCCCCCCTGGGGGGTCTCCTCTGCACGCCGGGTGCCCCCGGCCAGCTCGGGGAGAGGATGTGCAGCCACATCTCCCGGGGCTGGTGGGTGTGGGCTCCCAGGTGCCACGGGGGGAGCAGGAGAGTGACCACGGTGACATCCCTGACCTTGGCTCTGCAGACGACAGCGTCGACCTGAACAGCAGCAGCCAGGTGGGGCCCAAGGAGTCGGGGTCCCTGGAGCTCAACCCCCCACTGGAGCCAGAGTCCCCAGCCCCGTCTGCAGAGGAGGAGGAGGAGGAGGAAGAAGAAGAAGAAGAGGCCGCTGACAGCTGTCCGGAGACTTCGGCCACGCCAGCAGAGAGCAAAGAGGTCACTCTGCTGAGCACCTCGGCAGCAGGTAAAGCCGAGAGCCCCCCCGGGCGTCCCCCCCAGCCAGCGCACCCGAGCCCAGCAGCATGTCCCCTCTCGCAGGCGAAGTCCCCCGACGGCGCATCGCCACCCCGGACGAGGTTCGCTTTCCCCTGCAGCACGGGTATGTGGCACCATCCCCCCGCTCTGTCGTGCCCCACGGCCCCCCCCGGCCCCAGCTGAAGCTCCTTGTGCCCAGGTGGAGGCGGGAGGTGCGAATCAAGAAGGGGAACCATCGCTGGCAGGGCGAGACCTGGTACTATGGGCCCTGCGGGAAGAGGATGAAGCAGTTCCCAGAGGTGATCAAGGTATGGTCCCTGGGGAAAGCAAGGTGGGGGCCAGTCCTGGTCCTGCTCCTGCTCCTGGTCCATCAGAGCCCCGCCAGCTCTGCCAGAGCCTTGAATGCAGCAGCCAGATGCTGCTGTGGGTCCCAGAGCGCTGAGCCCCCCTCACGACCTTCCTCCTCCTCCCCCAGTACCTGAGCAGGAACGTGGTGCAGGACGTCCGGCGTGAGCACTTCAGCTTCAGCCCCCGCATGCCAGTGGGAGACTTCTACGAGGAGCGGGACACACCAGAGGTGGGTCTGAGGGTCTGGGCCGCCTTGTCCCCCCCAGCCCCATCCTTGCTGTGCTACGGGAGGTGACCCAGGTTTGTGCTGCAGGGCCTGCAGTGGGTGAAGCTGAGCCCCGAGGAGATCCCCTCCCGCATCCAGGCCATCACGGGCAAGCGCGGCCGACCGCGCAACGCCGAGAAGGCCAAGCCCAAGGAGCCACCAGCTGCAAAACGCGGCCGGGGCCGGCCTCCCAAGGTCAAGATGGTTGATTTGCTGAGCAAGACAGACGCGCGGCTGCTGAAGAGGCTGGAGGCTCAAGGTACCCCCCCAGCCCCTCCCAGTCCGGCTCTGGTGGGAGCCTAATGGCCTGTCCATTGAAACCCTCCCTCTCTGCTCTCCCAGAGGTGCTCAGCGATGAGGACAAGCTGAAAATGAGCAAAATCAAGAAGAAAATGAGGCGGAAGGTACAAGGGGCTGCTCGGGGCTCAGAGGGGCTCAGGGGTCACTCTGGGTCTGGGGTGGGGGCTTCCCAAAAAAGGGCTGTCAAGCCCTAGAACAGGCTGCCCAGGGCAGTGGTGGAGTCCCCATCCCTGGAGGGCTTTCCAAGCCATGGAGATGTGGTGCTGAGGGACACGGGTTAGTGGTGCCCTGGCAGTGCTGGGTTAACAGTTGGACTCAATGATCTTAAAGGTCTTTTCCAACCAAAACAATTCCACGATTCTGATTCCCTGGTGTGGGAAGGCCACCGGGTCCCTGATCTGGTCTTGTCCCTTCTAGGCCAAGAACAAGCAAAAGCAAGAAGCCAAAGCGCCCAGAGCAAAGGAGGTCAAGAAGAAGGCCAAGGTGAGTCCATGGGGTAGCAGAGGGCTGGGAAGGGGGGAGGAGATGGAGCCCCCTCATCGTGGCGGCTGTCCTCAGGCCAAGGAGAAGAAAAGCAAACCAGAGAAGGGCAAGGACAAAGCACGGCCCAGGGAGAAGAAGGGCAAAGGGACTCGCAAGACGGACAAGGGCCTCCTGGCCCAGCGTCGCCTCGAGGAGCGGCGTCGGCAGCAGCTCATCCTCGAGGAGATGAAGAAGCCCACGGAGGACATGTGCCTGGGGGATCACCAGGTGGGCTGGGGTGCATGGGGTTTGGCCGGGCCTGGCCGGTGAGCCAGCAGCCTGCCGCCAGCCCTGACCGCTCCTCTCCACCCCTGCAGCCTCTGCCAGCCTTCTCCCGCATCCCGGGCCTCATCCTGCCCAGCCGCGCCTTCTCCAACTGCCTGACGGTGGTGGAGTTCCTCCAGAGCTACGGGAAGGTCCTGGGCTTTGACCCGGCCAAGGACGTGCCCAGCCTGTGCGTGCTGCAGGAGGGGCTGCTGGGGGTGGGCGACAGCGCGGGTGAGGTGCAGGATCTGCTGGTGCGGCTGCTGCAAGCTGCGCTCTATGACCCCGGGCTGCCGCCCTACTGCCAGGTGAGCCCCCCGCCGCCTTCCCCAGCACCTTCCCCGCCACCTGCCCCTGCCCCGAGGCTCTGGCTGCTGCAGGCTCGGGACAGGGGAGCCCAGATTTGGGAGGTGCTGCTCTCGCTGCACCCTGTCCCCGTGCCCCGCTGGCTCCAGGCCCCTGGCAGCCCTTGGCGTGCTCCTGTGTCTGTCCTGCTGTGGGGACCTGGTTCTGTCCAGCTGCCTGGGACATCCCTGGGCTCGTTCCTGCTCAGACTTGGGTTCCCGGCCTGGTTTTCCCATCCGTGGGGTGCTGGCATTCTCCCTTTCTTGTTATTTTCCCCACCCTGGCAAACCCTGCTCTGGGGAAGGAGGGGACTCCCCCAACCCCCCGTCTCTGTTCTGCCCAGTCCCTGAAGATCCTGGGGGAAAAGGTGTCGGAGATCAGCCTGAACCGTGACACCGTCTCCGAGATCCTGCGCTGCTTCCTGACGGCGTACGGGGCGGGCGAGGAGCTGTGCGAGGGGCTGCGGACCAAACCCTTCCAGGCACTGCCCCCAGAGAAGAAAGCCACCATCCTGGCCTTCCTGGTGAACGAGCTCAACAGCAGCGCCCTCATCATCAAGTGAGCACAGGCAGGGGCAGGCGCGTCCTCTGCTCAGCCCGCGGGCGCAGCACGGGCACGTTGGCACCTGGAGTGGGCACCTCTCCATGCCGGGAGAGCCGCCCACTGCAGCCAGTCCCTGTCTCCTTGCAGTGAGATCGACAAGACCCTGGAGAACATGTCAAACTACAGGAAGAACAAGTGGATCATCGAGGGCCGGCTGCGCAGGTGGGGGCAGGACGCAGGGCTGGCGGTGGGGTAGTCAGTGGGGCAGGCAATGGACGCCTCTGCTGGGTCCTGGCAGGTTGAAAGTGGCCTTGGCCAAGAAGACGGGTCGTCCCCAGTCGGAGATCACGGTCTTGGAGGACGGACGACGCCGGCGCAGCTCCCGCCTGACGGAGGAGACGGAGATGGAGGAGGAGGAGGAGAGTCGAGGACGGAAATCCCGCAGGGAGGAGGAGGTGGGGTGACCCCGGGGTCCATTGCTCATGGTGGGTCAGAGGTGGGGATGCCACCCTTGGGGGTCTCTTCCCCACGTGTCCATGACAGTCCCATCCCTTCCTCAGGCCGACACGTCTGCGTCCAGTGTCCCTGAGCTCGAGAGGCAGATTGAGAAGCTGGCCAAGGTGAGCAGGCGGTGGAGGGTTGGGGTCCGGCCCCCGTGGTGGGGCTGCGGGACCCTCACCACAGCTGCTCTCCCCACAGAGGCAGGTGTTCTTCCGCAAGAAGCTGCTCCATTCCTCGCAGACCCTGCGAGCGGCTTCTCTGGGCCAGGACCGGTACCGGCGGCGATACTGGGTCCTGCCCCACCTGGGCGGCATCTTTGTGGAGGGCGCAGAGGGTGAGCTGGGAAGGGGCTCCTGGGGTGGGATATTCTGGCTGGGAGAGGATCCAGCAACTCACCTCATCCTCCTGCCCGAGCAGCAGCAGCTGAGCCAGCACCCCAGGAGCCACCAGAGGAGAAAGTGTCCCCCCACGTCTCCCCGGTGAAGGAGGAGCTGGTAGACGTGCCCGTGCCTGTGCCCGTGCCTGTGCCCGTTCCCAGCCGGACAAACTGCACGGCCTCACGCTCCCGCGGCCGGCCCCGAAAAAGCAAAGAGGAGCTGTCGCAGCACTGCTGCCCCAGACCCCCCCCAGTCAACGGGGTCCTGGAGGAGCCAGTGCCCCTGGGGCAGAGCCAGCACGACCTCAGCCAGTCCGCCTTCCTCTCCTGGCTGAGCCAGACCCAGTCCTCGCTGCTCAGGGACTCCGTCCTCACCCCGGACAGCAGCCCCGGCAAGGGGGACACAGGGCTCCCACCGCTGGAGGCCCCGTCGGACCCTGCGGAGGTGGAAGAGGAGGAGGAAGAGGAGGAGAGTGTCCCGCAGGCTGTGGAAAAGTGGGGACCCTGGTTCAACCTGCTGCCCCGGACACCCTGTGATGACCGAGCCCCCCTCGCTACCTCCTCTGCCGAGCTCTCGCCACGCGTCGCCACGCAGCCCCGTGGCCAACCCCGCAGCGAACTGGCCAAGGGCTCAGCCCGGCAGGTACGTGCTCGGGGCTCTGCGCCCGGCATTTCCACGGGGTACCGCGACGGGGGAACCTCCCTGGGGGGAGCAGGGTGGGACCCTCTGCCCAGAGTCCCCTGGGCTGTGGGACACTCTTCTAATGGTGACACGCAGGGAGCTCAGTCCTGTTGTCCCCAACCCTCTGGGCCAAGCCTGTGAGAAGCAAAACAGCCCCAGGGCTGGGGGGCTGCGGGATCGGGGGCTGCAGAGTGAGCCTGGCCCTTCTGACACGCTCTGTCCCTGCCAGCTGAACGGCCTCCCCATGGACAACCCCACAGCTCCCCTGCTCGCTTCCACGCCAGTGCACGCTGGCACCAGGGCCCACGGTGCCTGTCCCCGGAGCCGGGGCAGCCTGGAGAAGCTCCAGGACCCGCCAGGGCAGCCCAAGCGCCGAGGGCGGCCTCCTACCAAATTCTTCAAGCAGATCGAGCAGAAGTACTTGACCCAGCTGACGGAGCAGCCAATTCCCCCTGGTGAGAGCCCAGCCCAGCCCCGGGACCACTGAGTCAGGGTGTGCTGGTGCTGCCAGTGCAGTGCTGAGTGCTGCGGTGCTGCCTTGCAGAGATGCAGAGCGGCTGGTGGTGGCTGCAGGACCCCGAGGAGCTGGAGGCGGTGGCTCGGGCACTGCATCCGCGGGGAATCCGGGAGAAGGCCCTGCACAAGCACCTCACCAAGCACAAGGAGTTCCTGCGGGAGGTCTGCCTGCGGGCCACCACTGGTAAGGGCTTGCGCCACCAGTAAGGGCTGCCCACCACCAGTAAGGGCTGCCCATGCCAGCTGGGCAGGGGGGACGCTGCCCGTGCCACTGCTGAGCCTCCTCCTCTGCCTCCAGACCCCATCTTCCACCCGCGCCCTGAGGCGGCCAGTGCCGCCGTGTCTCAGGAAGCACTGGCCCAGTGGTCGGTGATGGACCGAGCCTACGAGACCGACCTCGCCGTCCTGCAGTGGGTGGAGGAACTGGAGCAGCGCGTCCTAATGGCCGACCTGCAGATCCGGGTGGGTGCCAGGCTGGGTGCTGTGGTGGCCTTGGCTGAGTGCCGCGGTGGCCTTGACTGGGCAATGTGGTGGCCTTGGCCGGGTGCTGTGGTGCAATGGCCTTGGCCACGCTCTCACCTTGACCCTCCTTTATCTTCTCTGTCCTCCTCCTTCTCCTCCTTCTCCTCCTTCTCCTCCTCCTTCTCCTCCTTCTCCTCCTTCTCCTCCTTCTCCTCCTTCTCCTCCTTCTCCTCCTTCTCCTCCTTCTCCTCCTTCTCCTCCTTCTCCTNGCACTCATTTGGCTGCTTAGGTAGAATGGAGGGTGGCAACACCTCCTCATCCTCCTCATCCTCCTCATCCTCCTCATCCTCCTCATCCTCCTCATCCTCCTCATCTTTTGTCCTCTTCTCTTGCAGGGCTGGACATGCCCCAGCCCTGACTCCACACGGGACGACCTGCAGTACTGCGAGCACAAGGTAGAACCCCTGGAAGACATCACAATCCGGAGCCGGCGGGATGGGCTGCCGCTGTGCCGGGAGCGCACCAACCCCCTGGACCTGGCGGTGCTGCGGCTGGCGGCCCTGGAGCAGAACGTCGAGCGGCGGTACCTGAAGGAGCCACTCTGGCCCCTGCACGAGGTGGTGGTGGAGAAGGCCGTGCTGAGCAGCCCCGATGAGCTGAGCTTGGGCCCCACCGAGATGTGAGCCCCGTGTGTCCCCCCGGCCCCGGCTCGGCCGCCGGCATGCGGGCAGCTCCGGCTGAGCTCGTCCTTCCTGCCGCAGAGCCTACGAGATCACGCCCCGGGTGCGGACATGGCGGCAGACACTGGAGCGGTGCCGCAGCGCGGCCCAGGTCTCACTCTGCATCTACCAGCTGGAGAAATCCATCGCCTGGGAGAAGTCGGTCAACAGAGTGGTGAGAGCCTGTGCGGCGCAGGGGGGCGGGAGGGCCGGAGTGGGGACCCCACACCACAGGAACCCCTGCGCCGGCGCGGCTGAGCCCCACTCCCCACAGACCTGCCTTGTGTGCCGGCGTGGGGATGACGACGAGCACCTGCTGCTGTGTGATGGCTGTGACCGCGGCTGCCACCTCTACTGCCACCGGCCCAAGATGACCGAGGTGCCCGAGGGCGACTGGTTCTGCTCCGTCTGCATCTCCCGGGTAGGTCACTGGGCAGCCCCCCACTCACCCATCCACTTCCCCGGGGCTGGCGGTGACCCCCTGGTCCCATCCCCACAGGCAGGGGAGTACCAGGACCCCATCTCACCCCGGCGAGGCAAGAAGCGGAAACGGGGGCGTCTGTTTGGGGGGAGGCTGGCGGANTACGTGGGCGAGGGGCTGACCCCCAACAAGCGGAGGGGCACGACGCCGCGAGGCCAGCCCAGCGACCTGACCTTCTGCGAGTGAGTGGCACTGGGGGGCATGGGGAGGGGAGGGTGTGGGGCCACCGGGTCCCCCTGACCCTCCTGACCTCCCTGACCACCCCCTCGCCAGGATCATCCTGATGGAGATGGAGTCGCATGAGGACGCTTGGCCCTTCCTGGAGCCCGTCAACCCGCGCCTGGTCCCCGGCTACCGCAAGATCATCAAGAACCCCATGGACTTTGCCACCATGCGCACACGGCTGCTGCGGGGCGGGTGAGCGGGGGGTGCCTGGCTGAGGGGCTGGGGGCTGCCCTCCCGGGAGTGGAGGTGGGGGGGACGACCCTCCTGGGGCTGAGGGGTCCTGGATGGGTTGGGGGCTTTCTCCTTGGGCTGGGGGCTCTCTCCTGGGAGACGGGGATCTCTTCTAAGGCTGAGGGGTCCCAGGTGGGCTGGTGGCCCCCCCCGGGGATGGAGGATCCCCTGTGGGGTTGAGGGGTCCCGGGTGAGCTGGGGGTTCCTCCAGAGACTGGGGGAGGTCCCTCCTGCAGGGCTGGGGGGTCCCTCCTTGGGGATGGGGGGTCCCTCCTGACCCTCAGGGGTCCCCAACCGCCCCCCCGCCCCCCGCAGGTACTCGAGTTCAGAGGAGTTTGCGGCCGACGCGATGCTGGTGTTTGACAACTGCCGGACATTCAATGAGGATGACTCGGCGGTGGGCCAGGCCGGCCGCGCCATGCGGCGCTTCTTCGAGAG
>VZZY01023314.1:0-18293 GCA_013400335.1 Eurystomus gularis | reverse complement strand
TTAATGTTCTTCTGATTAAAAAAATACATAGATGTTCTTTATATTTGAGAATTTCTGTAGATCTTCTTTATTATCCGTGTAAATATAGTAGAATGAATCTTGAGGATATTCATTAGCTTTTCAGCAAGATTGAAACCTCTCTTAGATGCTTTAGGGTAGAAGTTAACTTGGTACTTGAAGGAACTTCCATGAGATCAAATCAAGTTTCATGATGTTTGCTGTACTGAAACTGTTTCAAGAAGGCTTTGAGATAAACACATATTAAAAGGATAGCATTTCCTCCGTACTACCATTGGTCTACGAATTTAAGCATACATGTTCTTGTCTGACCATGTATCCTGTGAAAGAAGCAGAAGGTTTTTTGACAAAGGGACAACTCCATACGGATAGTGTTGATTCTGCTCAAGTGTGCACTTAGGTCACTCTTTGGATCTTTTTGAAGCAGAATGAACAATCTGCAGCCCAGTTTATACATTCTGCTGCCTAATCTCTGTGAAATACGTAATTATTGTAGATAAATGCAGGTTTTGCATCAAGAACTTAGTATCTTCTTAAAGTCTCTTCCTTAACATTTTCTGATGATACAACTTTTATTTTATGCAGGTATGTGTGTTATGAGAAACCTTATCTCAGTGGATTGCTTTTATGTCTCATAGCAGGATGACCTGGAGTAATACAGAGTATTTGATTTGGTTTTTTTCACTCATATATCTCTTCCCAAGGACAGAAGTATTGTCAGAATTTTTTGACTCCAGCTTTTTACTACTCTTTCCTTTAACTATGGGTTTTTGTGTGTCTATACTTAGAAATGGCATTGTCTGTTTTTTCTGTGAGATACTAGAGAAAAATCCTAATTCTGATAGCTTTTCATTGCCTAGGTAAGGGAGCTAAGGCAAGCTTCCAAAAGTTTGCTTTTCTTCCAAATGTTTAATCGTCTACTTGGGAAATGTCATCTTACTTGATAAAGGTAAAACCTTCCAGAGTGTGCATGATTTGTCTCTTGCTGCTGTATGAAAAATAAAGAAAAGCATCTTACATATTTAGTCACCACTCAGTTTTATTTTGGCATTTCTCCTTCTGATGTGGAAAAGAAGCCTGTGCTTTTGTTCTTGTTACTGTTTTGTTGTCTTCAGTTGTAACGGCATAGTTATCTGAGTTCTCTTTCCTGTAGTAGAGAGATCTTGTCCAGATGTTTGATCTTGGAAACTTGGAGGAAGGTAGAAAGGCATCTGTTTGGTAGAAGACATCACTGTCCATTGTTGTGTGTTATTCAAAGGATCAATTTCTATATAGCTTTAAAAACTGTTTCAAAATTGTCTTGCAAGTTTAGGTAACTGAAAGCATCATATGTCTTCATACAGCAATATATTAACAGCTGATAATTAAAAAACTTACAGCACAAGTCATACTGTTTAAGGTTCTTACATTCAGCAGCCAAGCAGTTATGTGAAACAGATGCTGACTGTGTAGTATCCTTTTTGTTTGGTTGAAGCAGTATCCTTCCTCTGGGTTGAAGGTAGTGCTAATTTTTGCTATGCTGGTTGCCGTCTGGAGCTGCTAATGAAGCTAGGCTTTATTTATTCAGTTCTATAGGGATTGTATATTTTCAGGCAAAGTGTATAGAAAACATTCTCTTCTTCTGTCCCTTCCTAGTTTGATAGTCTCTTCATTAGCCGTTAGGATTAGGGACATGAAACAAAGTTAGCTGCACTCTTTTTTTTTCAGAAAATCGTATTTGAAGTATATAATACTATAATATTTTTTTAAATCCTATTTCTGATCTTTTTTTTTTATTGTGTTTGTTTCCTCAACCAGACTGCCTTTCTACCAGAAAATAAAGTTTTTATCCAATTTTGTAAATGTTAAATGTTTTGTTTAAAAACATTGAATTTGATCCCAAAGAATTAAGAATATAGCTCTCAAATCAAACATAGACCTGCTTGAATTACTTGAAAAGGAGGTCTTGCTTTATTTACTGACCAAGTTGAACTGCCTGTTCTGTAAGTTTCTGTTTTGATATACCGATAATGCCTTCCTGCTCCCTGAGAAATTAAAAAAAAATAGCACTTTCCATCAAAAATTCAGTACATAAAATAATATGTGTAATTTTGATTACTGTGACAATGTGCTGTGACATTCTTTCAGAATGAACTTTTACCAGAATCCCTGGAAATATCTCTCTATATTATGCAACTGATGCAAATGATGGTATAGAAAGAAATACAGATTTGATAACTCCTTGTTACGGTGCAGCAATCTCTGGTGGGAGCTAAGAGTGAAATTGTGTGCAACAAACATACAGAAGAGTGGGAAAAATAAGGTGGATGATAACATTTGTTGTTCAGAAGGTTCTAAAGTGTTTTGCTGGAGGACGCTTGGGATGCTGAACACTGAGGTTTATTCAAGATGGATGATGAAGGTACAGAGGCAACAGAAAGCTTTTTCTTTGGTTCTAACAAATTTCAGCCTGGAGACAGTGCGTGAATCCACCATATCTTCAGTGTGTTTATTCAGTCATTTGCTGTTGTAATGCTGTCAAAACAGAATGTGAAGTCTTGGTGTCTGTAGTGACGTAGATACTTACTCAGGCCTAAATCAAGGTTTTAGGTCCATTCTGGAGGTCAGCATAATTTACAGTTATTTTTTTAGGATAGGTCTATTTTATAATTTTGTTTACTGTCTTGTAAATGCAGGCTTAGAAGCTACTGGTGAGATGCCAAATATTGAGCCTAGTCAAATTTAAAATCATATTCATTTTTCTTCTTACCACGTTTAAAAATACTAACAACATGTTACAGGGTTTAGTAACATTCTCTGTCTTACATACTAAAATATGTTGTTACATGTTTGTGTTACATTTTTGTAATCCACCCAAAGGCTTTTTTCACAATCATAGAGCATTAACAGGTTGTGTAGTCATCTTTGAAACTTGCAAGACAAAATGTGTCAAGTGCTTAGCAAGAGTGGAGTGGAAAAGAGAGATGAGAACTGTCCTCCCCACTGCTATTCCTTCCTAATCTTCATGACCAAAGTAATAAATTCACATCCTTAGGCAAGCTAAATTAATTGTCTAGGTGAGAGCTTGAGAACAAATAACTTTAAATAGGATTGGTTAAACAAAGCGTGCGTATTTTGCCTTAATTTGGAAGTAAAGAGCAGGAGAAGAGAGAGTAGGAGGGGGAGTCACAGTCATGCGATCCAAGTTGAATGGAAAATATGAACCCCTGGAGAAGATGGCAACAGTTGTCAGGTAGTATCTGCCTTGTGAAAAAATGAGGGAGGAAGGAGAAAATAATGTTGAGCTATTAATTAGAATTTAAAATGTGACCAGTTACTAGAAACCACTCTCCTTTGGTCTGTGGAAGTAGAGTGGCTTACTGGACACCATTCTAGCAATAGAGACTGGCAGAGCAGATACAATTTTATCTAGTCAGCCATCAGAAAGCTGATCCCACAAGTAAATGCCACCCTAAGTCATCTTCACGGGGGTGAATGAACACAAAGCAATGAAAGCTCTGTACTGTGTTTGACTAAAAGGCAGTTGACGCCTCTACAAGATCTGTTTGTGGAGTACATGCAATGCCATCTGCGACATAGCTGTGTCTAACAGTTTACAGAACGTCTTAGCAGATGAAATTTTTGGATGACCCTGATGAGCTGTCCAAGCTGTGAGTCGCACAGAGACATTCAGCTTCCGAAAGCATTAAAGTTAGATCTGTTTGCTATCAATCAGACTCAGCCTGCTGTTCAAATGGTGCCTAAGCCCAGGCTCTGTCGCATAGTTTCCTCATTTCATAGGTAAGAGATATCATTTACACCTGCTTACGGATCTGGTTGATTTGAGTCCTCATATTAACTGGATAAGGATTCAACCTAATGATCTTTCCACTGTTCTTTGGAAATAATCTTCTTTTTCTACAATTGACTTTGTATAGTGTCAGTAGACAACCTGCAGCCTACCTTATTCAAAAGAAGTAGGAGCCATGCACACACCTATTAAGCTGTGTACAATATGATAAGCAAAACACAACATTTCCTAGTTACATTTTTTTCGTGAGGCAGGGGTGGCTGGTTGGTTTTTCTTGATGGGATGTTTTCTAGGGCAAAAAGTGGAACCTTTGGTTTGCTAAAAAGACTCTATATCCTGTTGGACTTGCAACTCCTTTTTTTCTTTTCCAACCTTAATGATTCCATGATTCTAATAATTGAAGGGTAGAGTATAGCAGCCTGGTTTAGCATTGGAAATGATATGTACATTTTTTGAACTCCCCCCCCCAAACAAAACAAAAGTTTTTATTTTCGATTGTAGATTGAAAGGGCCTTGATACTTTCAAAGGCTAAAGTGGATTCAAACTTTTGTGAGCCAGGCAGCAGAAGGGCTAAACAGACAGAAATACATAGCTGTAGTAGACTTGCTTGCCTTCTTTATATGCCTTCTAGTCTTAAGTGCCGTAGAGAAATACACATCTTGAGCTTTATTTGAGATTACCTGCTTGCTTGCCAAGCTCAGAGGATGGTACATCTGAGCCTTGCTGGCTGCTGGCAACAGTCGTCAGCCTGGGGAGTTGTGCCACTGGTTCTGAGATCCTGGCTGCTACTGAGTCCTCCAGCAGAGGTGAGGAAGGGCAGAGATAGGGTAATGGGGTAGAGAGGAAACTGGCAGGTGATTTTCTTGTTGCCAGACTTTTTTTCTGGCCCTAGAGGGCTTAGTGTATGTTTATACCTTTAAACAAACAAACAAACAAAAGACCTTTTTTAAAAAAAGAGGCAGAGGTAATTTTGAGAATGGCTGTCATACATGAAGTCCAGTTTAGTGTGGTGTGCCACCTGCTGCAAACTATTAAAACTTCAGGCTTTAATATGTTAGATCATATCGCGGGGCACTTTTTTTTTTTTTTAAATCTTCCCTTTGAAATAATCTGTAAGATTTTTTGATGAACTTGTAAAATTAACTTTGTGATCCTGACTAGAACATGAGATTTTTGTCTCAAATTGCATATTTTATTTTAAGATAGTAGTAAAATACATATGACTAAGTAAATGAAACTTGACTTTCTGCAGGCAAGTGTAAATATGGGGTTTTTGAAATTCCAAGTGCTTGCAACCTAAATGTTATTCTGACAGTTTTAAATATCAGAGTAGGTGAAGATTCAAAGTTGGAGATGGTACCTAAGTTAGCTAATAGGAAAAATACTAGAGGCTTGACTTCCAGATCAATCTCACTGCGGAAGCCTGGAAGGCAGACAAGAGATGACAGAGATGGTTTCCATAAACTTCAGTTTGATAAGAAAAAAAAAAAAATCAGCACAACAAACATAGGGGTATTTCTTATTTTTGTATATACTGAATATAGAGGCAGAAGATTTATTTCTCAACATTTTTTTTTTTCTTTTATGCTGTTTTTTCAGGTTGCTGTTGATTGCTGCTGTGAATCTGGCTGATTTAGCAATCTCAAAATATTCCCTTTTTAGGGGAAAAAACTTACCAATTTCCTGCTGCCATGCTTTGTATGATTGCAGTGCCTGAAAGGCTGTAATGGGCTATAATCACTTTGTCTGAAACTCGAGGAAGCAAAAGTCCTAGGACTTTTGAACCTTGAGAAGGGTTTTGGTTTAGCATCTGTATTGCTGCTTAGCGATAAGCAGCAGCAATACAAAATAGCCATTGAGTGGTGACAGACATTACAGCTGCTGGAAACTTCTGTAGCTGTGTGTAGATGTGTCTGTCAGTGTGGACAAATTGCATGTAGATATAAAGTGGGTCTAGTGTTAAAAAAATATATTTATTCAAAGGGATTACTGGGAGGCCTAAATAGGGAGTATGCCCAAGATAGATAAAGAGCAGCCACATCTCTTGAAAATGTTTTATAAGAGTTTGGGTATCTTCCTGATTTCCTCACAAGGAAAACTTTTTTTCCTAGGCAATGATGGCAAGTTATAAAGGCTACTTAGAGTTAGAAAAAGCTATTTCGAAATTTCTTTCATAAGATTTTCTTGGGACAGAATTTTGCAAGAACAGACAAAAGTTTTCTTTGTCCTTTCCTTTCCCTCTTAACTCCCCAACCTGTGGGCCAGTCTTTCATAGGAAAAAGTTTTGTGGCACAGTGGACATACTCCTTGGCATCTTTTCATGTTTTTGCTAATTAGAAATGGTTTGTTTAACATCAATAGATTTTTTTAATCAACTATAAACAATTGAAAATAGGTAGGTGTCTTTATTTCAGGTGAGTGGACATTGTATTTGAAGTGGCAGAAAAAACAGTTGCTGCCTGCATGCTTTCATGGCCCCAGGTTAACTGTTTTTGGTGGGAAGCAGATAAAACTTCTTCCCTGGATTTGAGACTACAACTTCTCCAGACCTGTGATGGATTTTGAGGTGAACAAGAGTTTTCATGTGCAGGCTAAACTGTCTTGAAGCAAGGGCAGTGTGACATTTATTGTGCTCTCGATGGAGACTAGCTGCAAGTTTGACAAGTAACAAATTTGACACCTTTAAATTACTTTCAGTGATTTTTTTTTTTCCCTGTAATGCCATGTTCTGTTCTCCTGAAAGTACTGAAAAGGGTGGAATTGAAGGTGTCCTTAAACTGCTGTGAATGAAGATGTAAACAGAAGTATTCATAATTAAAGGAAAGGTTTGCACCTCTGCATTTTGTGTAATATTTACAGGAATGCATAATTGTGGAGCTTGTTTTAGATGCGTATTAAACTGCACATAATTTTCAAACTCTTGCCCCCAGGTTCCAAGAGGCATTTGGGAGAGTACTGTTGGCACTGGTACAAATCATAAACAGTGTTAAATGGACATGCTATACTGATATACTATACTTGGCTGATTATAAAAACAGAATTTATTTATTTAATGTTTTAAAAATTACCACTGAAAGCTTTCTAAAATTTTGAACACCTAGTTGAGTAAACCTGCCCTGTAGTAATGCTGAGTGGTTGGGGTTTCTGATTACAGCACCATGTCGTTCCTTTATAAGGAGAGGGTGGGGGTTTTTTCCTTTCATAGAGTAATTCAAGCCTATGTTTGACATATCTTAATCTTATATTTTCTTTTCTAAAAAGCAGTGTAGTTGTGTCGTGGTGTGTTTTATTGGGGTTTTTGTCGCCAATTTATTAGGGTGGCGAGTCACTGGAACAGGTTGTCAAGGGAAGTGGTAGATGCCCCAGGACAGGAAGTCTTCAAAGACAGGTTGGATGGGGCTTTGAGCAACCTGATCTAGTGAGAGATATCCCTGCCCATGGCAGGGTGGTTGGAACTAGATGATCTTTAAGGCCCCATCCAACTCAAACCATTCAGTGATTTCTAAATGGAATGTTTTCGTCACATCGCAGGACTCAACCCACTCCCGTGGGTTCATTGCTAAGGGAAACAAATCACAGCCTAGACATGAGTCTTGGCTCTTGCTGCATCTGAGGAAAACACACTAAATGTGACATTTTAGTGAACCTTTCATGACATTCCCTATTTTCTCCTTTCTTTTTTTTTTTTCTTTTTTTGTCTGCTTAGTGCAAATTTTTTTATTCTTAAACCTCAGGCTGTGATTTCCTCAGAATTGAAGTGTAAGCAAGTCAGAGCAGGTCATTATTCTGGTGAAAGATTCCGAAGGAAATACCAAGGTTTTTTGGACGTTATTAGTTGGTTGTTGTAACTATGACATGATGACTGGCCAGGGCTGCAAAGAAAAGGACTACTACGCTTTGGTAGTGTTTCTTTTAGGACAGTTGATGTGGAGAAACAAAGTTGAGCAGTTAAAGAACCTGAACCAAAAAGACAGGACCAATAAGGTCAACAAATCAGCATACTGTTTTTCTGGCTCCAGGAGTGTTCCATTTGGGGATCTATGAGCTGCTTTCTTCCATGTGTCTGGATACAAGAGGTCAAATGCTCTGCAGTTCACCACACAATTTTTCTCTTTAGAAATAGTATGGTTACAAAGATAAGACTCAAGGTCTGGCAGCGACGTGATGAAAAAGTAGCTGGCTGAAGCTTAGAGTAAATAAGACAGATGTTATGTTGCTAGGAGAAAAAAAGACCTTCAAAGAACTGATCATACTGTTGGCCTTTCAGTTCATTGAAAATGATTCTCTACCAGTTTTTAAAGTAATGTGATACTTCAGATGCCTGCGACAGTGCTGTGTGGCTATGTAAATAGTGTCCCTCTGGCAACTTGCTCTACTTCGTTCTGACATAGACAGCTGTTTGGAAGGACTGGAACATCTAACAGATGCTATGAAATTTTTTACAAATTCAACTGGTAAATATTCTGGTGGTACAGAAACACAGAAGTAGCTTTTAATGCAATCCGTCTTCTGTATATATAATGCTGATCTTCAGAAGTTGACGAAAATAAATTAAACACTTGGCCTATTTGTGCATTGCTACTGGTTAAATTAATAAAGAAATTAAGCAGGGTCGTGACTAAATCCTGTGATCATTTCTCATTAAGTAGTTAACTCTTTGGGTCTCTTGCAGAAAAAAACCTGTTCAGGTATGACTTCATTATTGTCTTTAGGAAAAAGTGTGTACAACATTAGTTAGCCACCTAAATTGTACTAGGTGCAGAATACAGAAATGCAGTGCTTAAGGTTCTAGTGTGGCTGGTACAAAGAAAACAGTAACTCCATGGGGTAAAATTTGAATACTCTGACTTGGATGGCTAAAGGATATTGTGTAAACTCCTTTTTAGATATTTCTTTTTTCACCTTTATTTAATGACTGTCTTCTCTGTTGCATAATGTATAAATTAAGTGAATAGTTAAGTATCATATCAGTGTTATAGTAATTATACTGCATTAAATTCTCATTTTGTTCCTACATGTTGCTCAGAACTTTTGTGGAGTTTTGTTTCACTAGAAAATGGAGTTTTATTATTATCAGTGCTTGATATTGGTGTCTACATTAAAGTTCTCTTATTTCAAAGTAAGAAAAGTGTCAGTAAAGGATATCTTCAGCACATTTCTGCAAATCACTGTCTTGCAGACATGTCAAGTTTTCTACTAGAGTATTGCTGCTGCTCTTCAATTTTAGTGTTAGTCCCCATGAGTGTAGTGCCAGATTCAGATATACAAAGAATAGCCCACATCCAAATCATAGTTTGGATAGTTTGACAGCTGTCAAATACATTTTTTTTTTCCTACCTCAATGTTACAGTATATGCTGCTCTCCAGGGGAGACAAAAGCTTTCTGTAGATAACCTTATTGCTTGGCTTCTGTTGAGACGGCTGAGTGCTGCTGAACTGTGTCCTAAGAATTACTGTGGCACATGAGCCTGTACAGTCACTCATGTCTACTGTTGGGCTCTTCCAGAATTCTTAGTGTGGCTAACGGAGCAAAAGTAGTTGAAATGAAGGTGTTTACATGTTGTCACCATTGCTCCTTATTCACTGTTCAACTCACTATTGTATCACTATTCTTCTCATCATGTCTAATTACTTTTATAGGCTTTCCTGATACTGTTTTTCTCCAGTTATGAAATGTTTGCAGGAAGACATTATCATGCTCAGAAATGAGCAATTGCTATGACAGGAACTAGGAGCAGCGCTAAGTTTAAAAGAATGATCAAAGGTTTAGATATTAGTGCCAAGATATTTCAGTGAGAAGGTATAGGATTAGACTATGTGGCACTGAAAGCATGGTAGTTCTGCCAGTACTCATTAATGGAACAGAAACTTTCAGGGATAAAAACTGCATTGAATCAAATTCCTTCCTTGTTTAAACAATGCTAATTGGACATTTGTGTGTGTGTTTATCATTCCTTTTTTAACTTTTTATTATTTCAGTGATTATTATTTAGGAGAGAAAATTTAGTCCGTTGCCTTGATTGTTCTAAGTAGAAGGGTTATTTTCAGATACAAGTGTTAAATCTGTTTAATTATTTTTGTTTTAATTGGTTCTTATTATTGTCTTGAAAGGGGCTGACAATATCAGGAAATACTGGAGTCGTTACTACCAAGGATCCCAAGGGGTAATATTTGTATTAGACAGTGCCTCCTCGGAAGATGACCTAGAAACTGCTAGGAATGAACTGCATTCTGCTCTTCAGCACCCACAGTTATGTACTTTGCCGTTTTTAATACTGGCCAATCATCAAGACAAGCCAGCAGCTCGCTCCGTACAAGAGGTATGTTAACATGGCATCATCTTGCCTGTTTGTATTTACTATCTGCACACCACTGACCCAATGTTACTTATTACCCTGACATCCTAGTTAAGGACTGGCCTCAGTTACTCTTTGCCGTAAGTACACAGACCAAGAACAGTCACAGCCCCTGAGAACTTAGTCCAGTGCACTCTATACAGGCTTAGTTGTTCTGGAAAACAGACAAGTAATACTTGGATACAAACAGCTCTCCTGCTTTCACCATATTTTGCTTAAGGGAGAAAGGACGTTTTTAAACTACTTATATCAAAAGCTGCCGGGACAGTGATTTTTTTGTTCAGCTTGTTTTTTTCTTTGCTATTAGTTTTAATCTTGCACTACCCCATTACTCCATTCTTTACAAATGCTTAAAGCAATAGATTGCAGCCATAGGTTGTCTTTTATGTAAAAGCTTTTTTTCTGAACTGCTGTGTACTGATGTGAGGGCAGAGTTGCAATTCCCGTTCTGAAGTCCTTAACTCGTTCCGATTTTCTTCTTTTAAGGAATAATGTCTTTGTCTAATTTTTAGCTAATCACATAGTAAATTATATAATTTTTCTAGTCAGTGTACCTTTTACTCTTTAAGTTTCTGAAAAATTCATTTTACCTACGTTCCTATCATCTCACATAGCTATGAGGAAGTACTGAAAGTTACCAATTCTTCGTGAGAAACTCTACTTACTCTTCTGAAGTTGTAGAAAGACTTTAATATTTGGTTTTGTCCTTTTCATAAATGTCATTTAAAGAGTTCTTCCTATTAAAGATTGAATGTGAAATCTGTTTGTTCTGTGAGTGGTATTTTTTATTACAGCAGAGTGCAGAATTTTTCAGCACCTTACTGTGTTGCTGCTTTGTATTTAAACTTGTTGCTTTCTTTGTCTAAAATATGATCTTTCTGAACAATGCCAATTCAGTGCAAAACTTACTGATCTGTAGGATAACTGCTATTTGTACAGTATAGTTGTATGTACTTTCTGTACTGCTTCATTGCTATTTATGCCTCCTTTCTTAACCAAAAGAAAGCAGACGATTAAAAAATTAAGTTTATTATGTGTTAGGAAGGAGAAGTGTAAATGTGATTGGAGTATAGTGATGTTTTTAATATGACAGGGAGAGAATAAGTGAGAACTGTGTAAGCTACACTGTAAAATGTTTTATTATTCCCTCCAAAAAGCTTACAGAAAGGAAAAGGAGGGGAAAAAAAAAAAAGAATTTGGATTTGATATATAAAGTTACATTAAAAGGTAAACTAGGGTGATGCAGGGATAGAATCTCCAAGTTCTAGGTCTCTTGTTCATCTAAAATCACATTTAGGAAGAAGTAACAAACATTTAAAGGAAAGGTAATATGGATTTTTTAGTATCAGTGAATTAATTTCTTCTAGTTTATTGTGCAATGTAGAAAGCATGGTGTGTATTCCTAAACCTTCCACTTAAAAAAATGACAATATGTGAGACACAACTGGTTTCATTTTATTCGTCCAAATATACCCAAGGTGTTTTGATTTTTGCTTTTTTCATTGAGCAATACAAATTACATTTCTGTCAACAGAGATGCTTTTCCATATGAATTAAGTATTTTTTATCTTACTACTTTTTTTCCTTTTGAAAATGGCCAAGTTTGGTTTAAAGTTAATTGAGGATTTTGATTAGAAGTATCATTTAAGAAATGTTCCATGTCCGGTTTCATAAGAATGGTGAACACAGTGCCAATTAGTTTTTCTTTACAGCAAATTATACATATAACTGCCCATTTTACAGTTGAGCCCATGTGGATAGACTTTTCAGCCTGAAGTGAGTCTTCTGTGTATTTAAGAGTTAGCATTTCTTCTCTTCTATTTGCAGTCTTCTCATTTTCACCTCATCCATCATTACAAACTGCTTGATATCTCAGCAGAGGAGTAGATCTTTATATGCTTACAATAGCATTTAAATTTGGTTCTACTGCATGCTCTTTAAAAAAAAAAAATTCAGTGTGCTCTCAGCAAACAAGTCTTGGTTACTCCTTGGAATCTATATGAAATGCTGAATACAAGATTTTTGTTAAATGTGCACAACTGATGCACGTTTTCAGAGAAAACTGTATCAAGAGCTCTGTGTATGTTTTTGAAATTCTTTACTTAACAGTGGAAAGCAAAATTGCAAAAAAAAAATGGAGAATGTTACAAAGTTGGTACTTTGTCCCTAAAAAAAAACGATGTCTGGTGTTTCCTGTGTTTGCAAAGTGGGAACCTTACTCAGTCAGTTTTGCTGATGTGAAAATGGAAATTTATTGCCTTCCCAAAGGCTTCACTGTACTATTTTCCTCATTATTGAGATGTGAAATGATAGTAAAATGCTGAATCATAAGACCATTCCTTATTTCTAAAAAGAGCACATTTAAGGATTTAACAAAAATAATGAGCATTGAGAGATTTTTTCGACACTTTTGAGAAGTCCATTAATTGTAGATATTTCCTTGCTTTTTTATGTGTCAGAAGACAGATGTATCACAGTTGAAATTTAGAAGTATGTATGCATTCTTTTAGGCAACAAATTGCCTTTCTTTAATGGATATGAAAGGACTCCTTGGAGTATAATTAAAGAAAGTGTCTGAGTTGAGTGGTGTGTAACAGGAATTGTAGAAAAATGTTTATCTCCAACAAAAATCCTTCAGAAAACTGTACAAATGCCAAGCAGTTTCTGCAACAGATGTTAGTTATATTTATCTTTGGGAAGTGCAGTTGCTTCAGTTTTTTCAAAATTTTATATTTTATTTTAATGTGTTTTCTCCATGCATTGCTGACATAGAAATGATATTGTAGAAGCTGCATGCTCTAAGTATTAAGCAATGTCATGAATAGTTCAGTTCAAAACTATAATGACTATTTCTATGAATACATTAATAACTTTTTTAACTTATGAAATGTAATTTAACCTAAATCATTTTGCAGGCATAACTGGAGAATATACTTCATATTATTGAAGTGATGAGGAAAAATTACAGGAGAGCCTGAGTTGAAATACTAATCCATAAATGTAACCCTGTTTTCATTTGTTCAGTTGCTGTTGGCGGTTTCTAGTTTGATTTTAAAATGAAATCAAGTAAATTTGACATTTCATTCCAGAAACTCTAAATGAAGATGTCGTTTTATATATTGTGCATCTTATTTCTTTCATGTCACCTATGGTGTTTATTCCACCTTCCTATCTCAAAGATATTTGTAAGTTGTTTTGTTGTTCCTCTGACAGTAGCACATAAACTTAAGTGTTTTCAAATAGCTGCTAAGTTACTTCAGCTGAGCCATACTGAAATGCAGTGAAACTGCAATGCTGAAAACAGCTTTAAATATAACAAACAAAAAATACTATTATTGTTTTAAGTCCATTCTAACTGAACTGTTCTACTGTAAGATCATATATGTGAAGACATTCATAGAGTATAACCTTTTGGTGGGCTTTCTGTTTGTTATCCAAAAGTATAGGCAATGAATACATTTCTTTCATACATATAAATTGCTGACCACCAGTACCAGGGGAAATCATTGAAGATATGTTAAAAATTCCTGTTTTAAAAAATGCTAGAACTTCTTAATAGACTTGTGAAACAAAGCCTTCTCAGTCTATTTTAAGATTATATTATCTCTTAAAACATTCTTGTCAGGAGGAAAAAAAAGGAAAAAAGGTGTAAAGGTTATGTAGTGCACTAATCACAAATGTTTCTTTTTTTTCTTGCATACAAGATCTTACTTTAAAAGTTACCATAATGATGAGTGTTTGAAACTCCAGAGGAATGTCTTTCCCATTTTGCTTTTTTCTTCCATAAGGCAAGATTAAAAATATCATTGAATTACAAACAATATCTTCAAAAACTACTATGAAAAGGTGATCCCATATTTACACAGATTGTGATGCATTTATCTGTTTGAGAATATTTTAAAACATTTGGGTTCTGAATTATAGACAGTGTTTAATTTGGTTTTCTGCTAGCAAAAAAATGGAGGGTGACTCTCCTTGTGAAAAGAGCCACCTTAGGAAATGTGAGGGCTAATATCTGTTTCTCTACCAGTTTCTTCTCTGTTGCTTATGTCTGGAAATAATTTTGTAGATAAACAATATCTTCTTAGCGCCTTACCTGTCTTAAATCTAAGTAACCATTGCAGGAGAATGTCCACATTTGTCAGCATCTGCAGAGGCTCTTACTGGTGCCGTTGGGCTGGAGTGCTCCAGAAGCTGTACTTTCTGGGCCTGCTGATGCTTTATGGTCTGAGCTGGCTGCATATGACAGGCTTAATTCCAGGATGTAATTACTTCTTTTTATTTCAGGGTCTTCATACTATTTTGCCACAGTTCATGCTTTCTGTAGTTTCTGCTAGTTACGGAAAAATGGTTTCCTTTTGGCAACCCTTGCGACGTACCAGTTACAGATGTCATTACTAACAATCTGAAAAACTGAGTTGAATGTGGACTTATGACGAAGCCTAGCTTCAGAGAGTATGCAGAATCTCAGGTGGAAGTTTTGATCAGATAATGTCTCCAGCAGCAGGTACTGCAAAAACAGAGACTGAAAATGGAAGTGCTCTCTGCAGTCTATCCCGTCCTCAGCTGGGTCAAGCCTCTCAAATTAGTTCACCTATCTGAATTCTTAAAGAACAGCTGTTGCAAATCTGTGGACTTTATGACAGGGACATCCATAGCAAAGTTAAATCAGGGCAGATTTTTGGTTCCTCAAGAAACAGTTTCTGAAATGATTTATTTTCAGATTACTGCAGCAAATAGCCAAAATATGGATTCCTACTCTGTTTTGAGATCATAGTAACCTTAATGACCTTAATATTTGCAAGCCTCTCACTGCAAATACTTCTTTTCGTCCAAGGTGTATCCCCTGATATTTGAAGATTGTTTTGGAGCTGGACTCCACTATTTTGAGTATTGGCTGCTTCCTTCACTAGTGTGGGCTTTGTGGGAAACAGGGCGGTCATTTGTCAAACTTCAGTTACAAACATATTTGCAGGAGAGAAGGACATTATTAAACTGATGTTTAGGAAATATTAGTTTTGCCATGTTTAGAACAATGCAGAAATAACTCCTATTTACATGTCTCGTAGGAACTCCTGTTCTAATGAAAGCATTTCTTCAGACCTGTTAGAAAGATGATTTAGATATAAAAAGATCATAAAATAAGAAAATGTAAATAAAATGCAATATAAAAAGATAAATGATGTAAATAAAAATTATCTCTGAGTAGATCCACATCCTAGATATATATGAACAGCAAAACAATTTCATACAGTTGCAAGACTGTTTTCAATGTAAATATTTGGCAGGTAGTGTTGACTTTAATCATTGCATTAATGATTTAATGCAGGTAGAATGATCATACTAATAGCAAGTTGGGTAGTAAATATTTATTACTGCAAAATGCAAATTACCATATAAAGAAATCAAACTGAGAAACTGAAAATCTTGGAAGAATCTGTATTTGTCTGTTCTCTTTGAGTCACTGGCATGGGAGGAAATAATGGTGAGCAAAGAAGAAATAAAGATCTGAAAATGAATTGCAAAGTCTTTTGAAGGATTTGTACATAAATCTATCTAGGATGGCTCTACTTTTTGTAAAAACCCCTTTATAAAACAATTACATGAAGAATCCAAACAGCAAGCATACTTTTTCTTTACGCAGATTTTTTTCAGTTGTGTTTGACAATAACAAAGCTATGGCAGATAAAATCCCCAAGATATTTCCAATAGATTGAAAGATGAATCGGAATTGTTGATAATTTTTAGGCAAATAATACAGCTTAAAATTAATCCACATTGCCCATTTAACAAAGAAAATTTTGTCTCAGGGTAGTAAATGCCTAGTTCTGCTCTTCACAAAGAAGTCTGCAAGGAACTGAGTTGAAAGAGTGCCCCTAGAAACTCTGAATAGGAATGACCCTCCTGAAGATACAGGCAAAAACGCTTGAGCACACCTGTGAATGTGCACATATTACACAATGGAGAGGGAGCTGAAGAACAGGAGTGGAGTAGCTAAGACACAGGAGTGGCAGTACTGTCCCCCTACAGCAGTTTCACAACATCAAAGTGTCCTTAGACAATCAAGTGCCTTGAATAGCCCTTGCAGCTAATGGTGCCAAGTACAGGTCTGGAAAGAAGCTGTATGTTTTGGAGTAGATTTGAAGACAATTGCTATATATAGTTTCAACATGAGTAACTTGATTTTTTAAAGCACTTTTTCTGTCTGCAAATGGTTGTTTTATATGCATATAGATGGGTGTACTTGTTGTTTTTCTTATACCACCAGTACTGACTTGCATGCTGGCCTCTTCACCTATCCTGTCCTTCAGGTGTGACAGTCCAACTGTTTCTGTGACCGTGTGATGAACTGGTTTGGGCATAAAAATTACTTAATTACTTCCCTCCTTCCTCCTCATCTTATTTTCAAACAGACTAGCTCACGAGACAATTGGGTAAGTTAGTGTACAGGCACAAACAAGAGGTGGGAGGAAGATGAGAGTAGAAGTGGTACTGGTGCAGAAAAACAGTGGTGTGTAATTCTTAAAACCCAGTGAGACTTGGACATATCTCCCTGCCCCCTTTCTCACTCACCTTTTTTTTTGTCTTATGCCACTGGAGTGAACCTTGTAGAGGAAGGTTATGCAGGAAATTCTGAGAAATAATTTTTCCCTACTACTTAACATTTAAGGTTCTGGAGTAGGTGTGTAATTACTTTTACTGGGGTTGAGAGAGAAGCATGGAAGAAGCATTTATTTTCTCTATGTAATTGAAAAGAAAACAACCTTATTGTCTTCCTAGGCAAGGAAGAAAAAAGAAAATGTAATTCAAAAAGGAGTTGATTGTGCTTCTAGTACTAAACATAGTGACTTTGAAGGTAGAGCATAGTCTGTATAAATAAATAGTGATTAGAGAAACTTTCAAGTACTTTTAGATACAAAAATCTGTTTTCCTCTTTTAGTAAATGTTTTTCATAAACATTTGTGTACTTACGAATGTTTATATAGGTTTTACTAAAGACTGCTAGAGTGAGGAGAGTGCAGCTTTTTACAGTTTTTTCTCAAACCTTTTTTGCTTAGTCAAAAGTTCCTGGGCTTTAGTAGAGAATTAAATGAAATCCTGAGGCCTGTTGGATACAAATCTGACTACCTGATCATTGTGAGCCTTTTGGGCCTCTATGTGTGTGATACTGCTGTTGAGAGGAATTCCCGAGTGCTCAAAAATTTAATTACTGTTCAAGACATTTTGCATGAGTGAGAGAAGATGTATTTCTTTCAGCATAAATAGCTATTTTCAAATGGAACTAAATAGTAGCTATATAACTGCCTTCCCAATACAATATACATTTTCTATAGACGAGGTCTCAGGATCAGCTGAAAAAGAATAGTAAAGAATTTAGTAACATATTGGATCAATTTTGTAAAAACTCTGCTATTGTATAAGTGATTAAGGATGTATTTTCCTTTCAGACATCCTTCTTATATTTATTACAATGAATTCTTGAGTGCTGCTGCTTTTTAAAAGACGAGAACATATCCTTCTCTCTTTTTGTTTTTTTTTTGTTTGTTTTGTTTTGTTTTTTTGTTTTTTTTTTGTTTTTTTTTTAAAAGCATGAGAATGTCTTCAGTGATAAAATAAGTGTACTGATTGAAGGGAAGTTAGCTATATTGTGAATGTTCTACTTGCCAAGCAAGAGGCTCTCTTGACAGTGAACGTTTTCCTGTATCATTTATATTTGGTACTCAACATAACAGAAGTAAATTGGCTGGATGGTTGCACTAAAAGAGTTCTGATCAACAGCTTGATGTCCAAGTGGAGGCCAGTAACAAATGGTGTCCTCCAGGGATTGGTACAGGGACCAGTCCTGTTTAATGTCTTTGTCGGCGACATGGACAGTGAGATAGAGTGCACCCTCAGCAGGTTTGCAGACGACACTAAGCTGTGTGTTGTGGTCAACACACTGGAGGGAAGGGATGCCATCCAGAGGAACTGTGACAGGCTTCAGAGGTGGGCCCATGCCAACCTCATGAAGTTCAANCAACCTCATGAAGTTCAACAAGGCCGAGTGCAAGGTCCTGCACCTGGGTTGGGGCAATCCCAGGCACAAATACGCTGAGCAAGGAGTAGATTGAGAGCATTCCTGAGGAGA
>VZZY01023306.1:0-18868 GCA_013400335.1 Eurystomus gularis | reverse complement strand
ACAAGAAATAACAAAGGGCACGAAGTTAACTCCTCTCCCCTCTTTTTTTTTGGAGGGGGGGGGCTCGGGAGGGGGTCCCGGGGGG
This sequence comes from Eurystomus gularis, assembly GCA_013400335.1. Lineage (NCBI taxonomy): Eukaryota > Metazoa > Chordata > Aves > Coraciiformes > Coraciidae > Eurystomus > Eurystomus gularis. The sequence continues at coordinate 18,783 of VZZY01023306.1, read as the reverse complement.
GGAATCGGGGGCAGCGGGCTCACAAAACCCAACCCGGGGCAAGAAATTCGTTTGCAAACAAGCTTCTGCCGCCAGCAAAAAAGCCCCGTCTTGAGCTCAGATATTTGAACTCGGGTTCAACCCCCCCAAAACCTGCAGAAAAGGGTCATTTTTGGGAAGGGGGGGGACACACACCCCCGAAATAACCCCCCCAGGTTTTAACATGTCAGGTAAAAATGCAGAGCTCGGCTCGTCCTGCTTTTAAAATCCATTAATTCTTTGATCTCCTCTTAAATTATTTCCCGGGTGGGTTTTGCCCCCTCCCCAGGGCTGGGCAGGACCTGGGGGAGCAGGTGTGAGGAAAATCCCGAATCCCCAAGAATTTCCCTCCTTCCTTCCCCTCCAAACCCCAGCTTCGTTTTCCTCCATTTTCTCCCTGCGAATCGGCAAAAAAAAAAAACGACCAAAATCTCTTTAAATTGCATCAATTGAGCTTCGGGTTTGTGGTGGTTTTTTTTTCTCTCTCCGAATCGTTGAAGTTGAATTATCTCTTTAAAAGGCAGGAGAGAAGTTTGGGGAAATATCGGGGGGTTTTGGGGCTGGGGGGGAAGCGTGAAATCCCAGACAAAGGCTCCTTGTTCCCCGGGATTTGTCGGGTCAAGCAGGATCCCCATTTAAACCAGCCCCTAAATGGACTTTTCCCACTTTGCCTCTCAATTTAGCAAACGAAAAAAAACCTTTATTTTTTTTTCCTGCTTGGATGGGGGGAAATAAATTGTTCCCATCATTTGCCCCTCAAAGTTAAAAAAAAAAAAAAAAAGAGGATTTTATTACTGCCGCTGGGGTTTGTTCATTGCTAGAATGGATATTTGAGAAATGCCTGAGCACACTAAAATGTCAGAGTTTTACTGGAAATTGTTCTGATAAAATATTGTATTTTAAATTACACTTTATAATGTCCACATTTAAAAAAAAAAACAAACAAACAAAAAACAAACAAACCCAAACCTTAACGAGGTTTTTACAGGGTCCTGAGCTGGTGGGAACCAATTTAGCTCCATTGTGTAGCATCATCCCAGGGTATTTCCTATTATCCTGAGGAATTTGGATGGATTCTTTATTGTGAACTAAACATTTTACAAGTGCTCCCTTTTTTTTTTTTTCTTGAAAAAAAAAAAAGAAAAATTAAGAATATTTAAAGGGAAAATGTATCCAAATAAGAGCGTGTGTTTTAAGACCTCTTCAACGCACACACAGAAATAGGAATTTCCAGGTGTGCGGCTGCTCAAGAGTTTTTAAACTTGGCTCAATCCTCCTCAAAACCAGGTTTGGGTGAAAGATGCTCCCTGGGACTATCAGGTACAAAAGCTACGAAGCTGGTCAAAATTTTTAGGATGTGATTGAAGCAAAAGAATGATGAGCGTGGCGAGTTTTCCCTTTTTAGGGATAAATAGTGTCTTTTCACCCCGGCTGCTTGGAGCCAGCGTGGAGCGATTGCTGCTCCAGGACTTCCCTGTGCAGCGGAACCGGTTAAACCACAAACATCTTTGTATCTTCTTAAGACAAGGAGGGAGAAAAAAACCCCAACAAATGGGTTTTGAGAAAACTTCTTAGAAAAAGAAATATTTTAAAATTTTGTATATAGCCGAATATTCAGCCAGGTCCTTGCTCCAGTTGGAATTAGCTGCCTAGAACAAGAAAAATGTGGTTTTTCTCCCACACCCCAGCACTGTGGGTGGCTTTTTGAAGGGACAGGTGACTTTCGAAGGTACAGGTGACTTCTGGGGGGACAGATACTGGTGTCTGCTCCGCCGGGTGATGGTCTTGGAGGGCTGCAGCCCCTCCAGGGTGTTGCTCAGCTGCCCTGCGCTCTACAGGCATTTTAACCAAATTTCAGGCCACTCTGCTGGTGCTTCACGGCTTGTGGCAAAGGGTTATTAAAGCTCCAGCGGGCTTCGGGCAAAGGGTGGTGGCTTCCAGTTGTCTCTGGGTACGTGTTTCACCTGGCACAAAGGGCTCCCAGCCGCAAAACTCTCCTTGCCGCCGCTGAGGATGCTCGTTAAAAATCTCTCCGGCGAGGTGCAAACCCCCCTGCTTGGCGCAAAAGCGAGGCTGAAGGCTCGTTAACGTGTGCATTTATTTATTTTATTAAATGCGGAAGGCAGAGGTGTCCTTAAAAGCCACCCCGCTCCCCCCCCCCCGCCTCCCTCGATTCCCCCAGCCTTGCGCGTGGTACCGGCGGCCAGCATTGTGCGCCGCTCTCCAGCCCCGCTTGGCCTTTTGTCAGCCCCCTTTTCTGTGTCAATCAGATGGCTTTTGTCAGGTCCCAGACATGTTGTGTCCACACGCACACAAATATCCCCGTGCAGAGCGTGGGGAACGCGGCGCACATTCAGATCATGCGCTGCACCCTCCCGTGCCCGGGCGCGCGCACCCGCGGGGTGCCGCACGCGTGGGGAACGGCCGCCGTGTCCTCCCCGGGGTGCTCGAATCGGGGTTCGGGGGGGCTGGAGAGGGAAGAGGTGAGGGTGCCCGTTCTCTGGTGGGTGTCCGTGCGTCCTTGGGGGCTGTCTGTCCTGCTGGATGGAGCTGGGGGGCTGCTGGCACTTCTGTCGCTCGCTTTGAGTTCTTTCCCCTGTTGCTTTCCTCCGTCCGTTGCTTTGAGCCGTTTTCCTTTGGGTTTTTTCGCCATGTTTCTCAAGCGCGGGGTGATGGTTGATCGAGTTCTCCGGTTGTTCCTAGAAAACATGTATGTTACAGTGCTGGTTTTGTGAGTTCTTGCGTAATTAGCGATGCCGGGTGACAGAGAAAGCACAAATTAGGATCAGGGCAGGGGGACACCCTGAACACCCACCCTGGGTCTATTCCCCCGCCAAGCTGCTGAGCTCCTCTCCATCCTCAGCCACCCAAGCCTCACCGTGGCTGTTGGGACCCCGGCTTGCTGCGGCTCAGAGGGCAGCTTTGGGCTAAACCCCACCCTTCTGGGGACTGTGAGAGCCTCTGCGGCACGGGGCAGGGCTGGGCACCCGCGCAGAGGGATTGCAGCGCTGTTCTTTGGCTGCTGAGATGGGGCCATTTTCCAGCTGGACCCCCATAGTATGGTCCCTGTCGGCTCCACAGCTAAGAGGAAGATTTTTCCCTGTCCACGTGGTGCTGCCTAACCTCAGGCCGGACTAGGCCAGGTACAGCCATAACCTCAGGCTGGTCTAAGCCTGGTACGACTTAACCTCAGGCCGGTCTAGGCCAGGTACCGCCATAACCTCAGGACAGAGTACAGCCATAACCTCAGGCCCAACTAGGCCTGGTACAACTTAAGCTCAGGCCGGACCGGGCCTTCTATGGCCATAACCTCAGTCCGGACTAGGCCTGGCTAGCCTGCTTGGTCTCCTAGCAACCGCTCAGGCCTTGATGGCACCCATAGGCCTTGGTAGCACCTACAGGCCCTGGTGGCCCCACAACGTGGCCGGGGGAGCAAGGCACAGAGAGAAGGCAGGAATGCAGCATGGCTACGGTCTCTGCGCGTGGAAGAGCCCGCAGAGGCAGCTGCCCTCCCTGGGCCTCAACAAAATGGCGGCAGAGGCTCCCAAATGGCGGCGCCCATCCTGCGGGGCCCGGCGGGGAAGGTGCCGGCGCGGTGCCAGGGCTGCTCCGGAGGGCACAATGACTGGCACATAACGGCCCCTCGCCGCGGCTGCCCCTCCGCCACGGCGGTGCCAGCTGTAGCCCCCCTCCCTCCGCCTTGGCACGGGCAGGCGGCCCCGCCATGGCCGCCTCTGAGGAGGATTAAGGCCGCAGTTGTGTCTCCCTCTTTCTTTCCCCCTCAGTGGCTGAGAACAGGAAACATGAACCTATCTGAGACTAATTGACTTGCAAATTAATCGTTTGTCCCTGTGCCTGATAATTAGTGCTAACGATTTTTACACACACACCCCCCCCCCTTTTGCTCTCTCCTCCTCCTCTTTATTTTAAAGGGGGCTGTTTTCCCTTTCTTTTTCTTCTCCCCGTCCTTTTTTCATCCAGCCCCCGCCCGAGTTCTTCCCTAAGCCTCCCCAGCTGCCCCCCGCCATGGGGTGGGGATGGCACCGGGTTTGGGGGCGAAGGGGCCTGGCAGGGCGGCCGCCCCGCTCCGGCACCCACAGCTGCTTGTTTGCTTCCCACGACTCGGTGCCAGGCTTCATGTCTGCCCGGGAAGGACAATAAACGGGGCTGGGAGAAGGGGATCAGGAGTTTTGGGGGCTGCAGAGGGGCTGGCAGACGGGACGCAGCATCGCGTTGGCGGTGGCTGCAGCCGAACCTGTGTTTCCAAACTTCCCAAATACCCAGGAAACGGGTTTTCTAAAAAAAATTTAAAATCGGTTCAAAAGGAAGCAAAGATTGGCGGTTGTTTCTCCAGCCTTCCCTCTTCCTCTGGCTTTTTTCCAGGGATACTTGTCATTTTTACATCCAAAGAGGTGTTTCTCCTGAAGGAGGGCAGATCGATACAGATAGTTGAGGCTGGCGGTTGAAATCTGTAGTGTTGGCTGTCGTGGCTTTGTCCAAAAGCCCCACCTAAAACCGAGGTGCTGCAGGGGACGGACAATGCTGCTGCTGGAGCGTGAGGTTAATGGGAGAGATGGGGGGAAAAGTGGGTTATTCTGGTCATTTTTGTGGTCTGGAGCCTCTGGGCACAGCCCAACAGGACTCGTTTGAGCCTGAGCTGAGGAGCAGCTTTGGGATGACAGGGACGTGCTCAGTTCGTTGGCAATACGTCAATGGGAAAATGCAGTTTTGTTGAAATCGACACATTTAACAGGAATATTTCCCTGTCAGCTGCAGAACAACCCCCAGTACGTTATTCTGGTGCTTTTATTAAGGGCTGGTAACACAAAACACCATAAAGTACCTTCATGGAGCCCTTATGGCTGTTTAATTCCAGTAAACTTTGCTGTGCATCATACCTCTAGTGAGACTCTACTGTGTAAACAACTGGAAATTTTGCACGTAATTGTCATGTTTCGATGCAATTCAAACCAAAACGCTTTGATGCTCCTACCCTGGAATTCTTAAGAAATTCCTCATGGCAAATGTAATATTTTCTTTTTTTCCTTCCCTGTTTGTGAGGAGGAAAAGACGCTGTTTTGTGGGGAAGCATTGGGGTGGAGGGAGACCCTTTGTGGTGCTGAGCTCCCCTTTGCCCCATGGCTGGATGGGGCCAGGTGAGGCTGGGGGTAAAACAGCCCCTTTGTGCCCATGCTCAGGACCCCAACCAGCCCTTGGCCAGCCAGAGTTTGTCCCCTGTCCCCATCCCTAGGCTGCAGGTGGGAGCCCTGTGTCCAGCCGTCCCCCAGTCCCCTCCAACCACAAGACGCTTCTTCCTCTGGTGCCCAACCACTGATAATTAAAGGGATCCTTTTCTTTGCAGCTCTCCTCCCCAAATGCTGCTGACACAATTTGTCAGCCGTACCCCTGCCGTAATCCTATTTTTGTGCCCCTCCCTGCCCTGCTTTGTCTGGGGATCTCTTCTCTCGTTCTGCAGCTCCCGCTGCTCGGGCGGTGCCGATCTCCCTTCCCTCCGTGCCGGGAGTCTATAAACCCCGATGACGCTCTTAGACTCCACGCTCATGAACTCGGTCTGTTTGGTTTGACCAGAGTTAATTGCACACAAACTCTGGCCCGTCGGCACACAGGGGCTCTTTGTTCCCGCAAGAATCACTTGCCCTTGGAGGTCGCCGCGGCCGTGACCCGCGGTCCCTGAGGGTCACCCTGCCGACATGCACTGTCAGCTTGATCCCCTCGCCACGGCGGAGGGTGGGACGGTGCCGGTTGCTGCGGGGAGAAAGTGGGGACGGGGTGGGAGGAGGTGTTGGAGGAGGCTTTTGGGTCAAGATCATTGAAGTAAGGGGATGATTAGCAGTGATCATCTCCCCTTATGGCTGAGGAGGGGGAGAGAGGGTGAAAGAGATGTTAGGGGTGGATTAGCCCCCGTCAGACCTGCACAAGAGGTTTCCCAGATTAAGGACAAGTTCATTGGTCTGTAAATGTTCTCCTTTCGCTGGGGTGTTGCACCAGAGCAGCGCTGGAGTTAATGAAAGCTCTGCGGTTCAGGGACCACACTTTCGACATCTCAATTCCCCTGGTGCTCATGGGCCCACCTCCTTTCAAAGGAAGGTTGGGTTTAAGTCTCCAGAATTAACACCCCTCTGTCTTTAGAGACCTGAGCCCCCAAGTGCCAGATTAACCTGGGTGCTTGGTCCCTACTGGCTTTCCAAACTTCTTCAGGAGCATCCAGCTAGCTTTTACTGGGCTTGTGATCCCTCTAGCAGGCTGTGGGTGACAGCCATGTCTATACGGCACTGGTCAGGGCTGCAACGTGCCTGGCACTCCACAGTAGCAAAGGCCCTGGGGTCTTGGGTGAAATTTGGTGGCACTCAGAGCCAAGTACATCAGTCAAGGAGGAGTCACTTTGTGCTCCTGCCTGCTCAGCTTTGTGGAGGGCCAGGGGTGGCTGTGATGGTGGGTGATGGCAGATACCAGTGTAAGGAGAACTGATCCTGGTGGAGGGTCGGAGATGGCATTGGGGGCTTGGTGGCCTGTGGGCAGGACTGAGACCTCCATGAAGACCTTTTCTGACCTGCTCCCACACCCAGCCGTGTCCTTCTCTGCTGCTGCTGGGGAAGACAATTGCTTTCCTCTTCAGAATCCTTCAGTCTTCCTCTGAGTGAGATCAAGAGATGAGTTATAACTCGTTTCAGAGGGTGAAGGGGCTGACAGCTGGCAGCAGCGGTGGTAATGATGCCCTTCAAACCTCTCCAAGGTGGCAGAGTGGTCCTGGGTGCCTGGCAGTGTTGGAGAGGATGTTCCAACTGGCCATCTCATCCTTGGGTCCCGCCCATGGTTCGGGCAGGTGGGAAGACAACACCAGGTTAGGTGGGAGTGTGGATCTGCTGGAGAGTGGCAGGCTCTACAGAGGGGTCTGGCCAGGCTGGATTGATGGGCTGTAAACTGCCCAAGGGAAAGGACCTAGGGGTGTTGGTTGACAGGCGGCTGGAGGTGAGCCAAGAAAGCTACCAGCATCCTGGCTTGTGTCAGTAGGAGCAGGGCAGGGATTGTCCCCCTGGACTGGGCACTGGAGAGGCCCAACCTCCAATCCTGGGGGCAGGTTTGAGCCCCTCACTCCAAGAAGGACCTTGAGGGGCTGGAGCGTGGCCAGAGAAGGGCAATGAAGCTGGGGAAGGGTCTAGAGCAGGAGTGTGGTGAGGAGCAGCTGAGGGAGCTGGGGGTGTTGAGCCTGGAGCAAAGGAGGCTCAGGGGAGACCTTCTGGCTCTGCACAACTCCCTGACAGGAGCTTGGAGCCAGGTGGGGTCGGGCTCTTCCCCCAAGGAACAAGCCACAGGACAAGAGGAAGCGGCCTCAAGTTGCCCCAGGGGAGGTTGAGGTTGGACAGGAGGAAGAATTTCTTGGTGGGAAGGGCTGTGAAGGGCTGTGCCAGGCTGGGCAGGGCAGTGGTGGAGTCCCCATCCCTGGAGGGGTTTCCAAGCCGTGGAGATGTGGTGCTGAGGGCCAGGGGTTAGTGGTGCCCTGGCAGTGCTGGGGAAACAGTTGGACTTGATGATCTTGGAAGTCTCTTCCAACCTAAGCGAGTCTATGACTCTCTGAAGCGTCCCAGAGGTGGGCAGCCCTGTGCAGACCCCTCTGTGCTGAGTGGGGCTGGTGAGACGCTGCCTCGAGGCGTTTTCCCAATCCCCTGCGCACCTGGTCCTCCGTCAATGCAGCCACTTGGCTAAATGTGGGTCATTGTAGGAGGGTGCAGCCACTTGAGCAAACAAGCCTCAATTGCCCACTGATTGGGGTGGCTGAGAGCACCATCACTGAAATTTCTGAGGGGGGAGGCATTAATAATCCCCATTCTGTCTCCGCAGCCCTTGCCCCCTTGTTATTTCCCTCTTTGTGTCTTAATTTGGCCCATTATTATTATTTTATAAAAGGGCCTTTTCTCCACCCCCTCCCTCTTGAAGACACTCCTTAGACCGATGGGAAAATGGCAAGGAATAATTATGAAAAACATCAGTGGAGAGAGGGCCATCTGAGAGGGATTAAAGGATTACAATTAAAACTCATTTTAGGGAGGTGATGTGACATTAGCGTTTTCATTCTTCCCCCCCCTGCCCCCCTTCCCCAAACACCCTCCAGGCTATCTGGGTCTAAGTTGATTAAATGACAAACTCCGGCTCAGAGGGAAACAACAACAAATTAAAAAGAGAGCGAAATGAAAAACAGCAACCCCAAAAATGATTTACAAAATGAAGTGAAAATGAGGTCACCGAGAACGCCTGAGAGGCTGGCGGCAGCTGGGAGCGGGGTGGACAAAGCACCTGCCTCTAATAGTGGGTTCCTGGTGGTGGGACCATCTCCCCTCTGCTGGGCCAGCAGGCAGGTGAAGACCTCCGAGGTCTCTCCTCCAGGATGTGCTTTGAGTTGTAGCTGGAACGTTGGCTTTGGGCAGATCGCGTCGCAAGGCTGGTGCTCGCGGTCGTGGTGTCAGCCCTGAGCTCTGCCGAGGTGACGTGGGCTCTGCTTTGGGTGCCCAGAGAGACCTTGTGCTCGCTGAGCTCTTCCTCCAGTGTCCTAAGGTGGATCTGCAGCAGGAGAGGACAACCTGGGAGTCCTTGCCTGTGGCAGGAAGGGTGGAACTAGACTATTTTTGAGGTCCCTTCCAACCCAAACCATTCAATGATTCCATGCCCTGGGAGGTGAAGAGCCTGCGCTGGAGCAGCAGAGCTCTGCTAGCCCTCATTTCTACCTCAGCGCATCCCTTTCTGCCACGGCTTTATGGCCCATTTTTCTCACCTTTTTGCTGCTCAAAGTCACTCTTTCCAGCTCCTGCTAGTGGCTGGAGCCAGCCAGGCCCTGCCCTGCTGCCGGACAGGCCTCGTGCTGCCCGCCGCACCATTCCTGGGACGGGAGCTGTGCTCAGATTCTCCCTGAATAAAACAGAGCAGAGGGTGATGCCTGTGGCGTGGAGACCTTCCCTCTCTCCTCTCGAGGTTTCTGCCCATTCCTCCTCAAGCGGAGAACCCCGAGGGGCTCCCGAGGATGGGAGCTGGGTTAAGATTTGGTGCCGTCGTAAATCAGGAATGACGGAAAAGGCGGCAGGCTGCTGCGCGGAGCCGACAATTCCAAATGTAGATGTGCACTGAGCTGGGACTTTATTTTGGGGAGGAAAACGAGTTCTAGGATGACTGCTGGCTGCTTCAGCCACTGGTTGTGAAGCCTGGGACAGGGGATTTCCCATTATCAAACAAAAATGTCTGTAAATCAAGTGGCTCGGGTGATGGGGACACGCAAACCCACGCTGACAGCCCCGTTCGCAGGAGGGAAGTTGGGAAGATGTGGAGGCAGGGATGTGTGGCTCAAACTGTGCAATTCAAGGTGCTTAGGAGGTTTTGGCTCCCGGTGTTTGATCTACAGGGGCCCCAAGAGCAACAGCGGGACCGAGTCCGTGTCCTGCCCTGCAAGCACAGATCCGATTGCGTAAAATAACCCACAGAACCCTGAAAGCGCGTGGCCTGAGGATGCTTTGTCCCCTGGAGCGAGGGTTTTGGTGGCACGGGGCACGCGGGTGGGGAGCACAGAGGATCTTCTCTCTTCTGCATCCTCCCGTTCCTCCGGCCGAAGGGATCGGGGCCGTGCAAACGTGGCCTCTCCCCGTTCGTCTCCGTCCCGCAGCCTGGCATGGCTGGGCATCCCATCACGTGGGCGCGCACGTGGGCGCGAGCGCTCATCATGTGAGGTGCCACATCGTGCCTCATATTGGGAGGCTGGGAGAGCTGCAAAAAAAGCTTAACGGAAGGGAAACTCCCCCTCCTCCACCTCTCCTTACCCCCCAGATCCAGCCTATTTTCTTTCCTCTCCTTTTGTTTTCCGATTTCCGGAACTATGCGGCAAAGCAAAGCGTGGGGAGAAGAAAGAGGTTGGAGAGAGCTGGCATCTGGCAGGGAAAAGAACAAAATCACCGAGCAGGGCTTTGCCAGGCAGGGGCTGTGAGTGTGGATGGCTCGCAGGACCCTCTGGGCAGCGGCTGCCTGGGACCCAGACAAGCCCCAGGAAAATTCAGGGTCTAAGCACAGGTCAGGCTCCCCTGGCACGGAGCGTACAGCAGAGGAGTCAACCAAGCAGCTTGAATTTTAGCCTGCTCGCAGGCATCTTCCCATCTCCCCGCATCCACAAATCGATCCCTTGGTCCCCCTTTCGCCGTAATTTCACCCTCCCGAGCATCCCCAGCGTGGGGACGGGCACTGCCCTTCCAGCACGGCAGCGAGAGGCTGGTGGGCAGCCCCACGGCCCCATCCCGCGCTCAGTTGGCCAGAGAGAGGAGGTCGAGGCAGAGGCGATTCTCCCGCGGGCGCTTTCTCCGACCGGAGCGACGCGAGGCGTTCCACGATGTCCCTTTTACAGTCAGGGCTGGGAGATGCCTGAATATACTTTATTCCTGGGTTTTTTTTCCCTCTGTCCCGGCCAGTACAGAAAGAGTTCTTTGCTTACAGGCCCAATGAAGATAATGTTAATTAGGTAAATTAATTAGGACCGAGATGCAGTGTTTTCCCCCTGAGGAGGAAATACAGTAAACTCCATTTTTGTGAGCTGTTTATTCAGCCAAAGGAGAATAGCGGTGTCAAAGAAGCTGCCATTTTCAAGGTCCTTGTGTCCCTCCTGTGCCGCCCCAGAAAGGGAACAAAACTCTGTTGACAGCAAAATCTCAGCGGGAGCCCCTGGGCGGAGGGGCACGGGGGGCGAAGCGGAAAGGGTGCCAGGTTTCCGAGCGCCTGGAGGAAACAGGCTTTGGTCTTCTCGTTTCAATGGGCCCGGGGAAAGCAAATCAGCCCTTTCAGGGCCAGTCACGCTGCTCTCCAGGCACACACTGGAGACAATGCGCCGTTGGCAGGGGGAAAGGGACTCGGTGGCCATGGCAAGGGTGAGGATGCTGAGGGGCCTGGAGCAGCTCTGTGCCCAGGAAAGGCTGAGAGCCCTGGGGCTGCTGAGCTGCACCACAGAAGCCTCCGAGGGCAGCTGAGCAATGCTGCTCCAGAGCTCAAGGGCCCCTGGGGGGCAAGAGGATGGGGCCNGCCTGGACACGATCCTGGGCCCCCTGCTCTGGGTGAGCTGCTGGAGCAGGGGCTTGGACCAGATCATCTTCAGAGGTCCCTTCCAACCTTACCATGCTGGGATTCTGTAAGGGGAGGAGAGCTACCTGGGGCTAAGACCCAGCAGCCACCCTCTTGCTCCATCCATCCCACCTCCTCAGAGGACTTTGAGAGGTGCTAAGACCTCCTTACCCTGATGCATCAGGACTAGCCCAGGGAGGCTCTTGGGGTGGGGGAGATGGGACATCCATGAGCGTTTCTCTTTTTTGTGTTGACCTTCGAGATGCAAACAACTCTTCCCTCCCCACCAGTAGGGTCACAGTTTGCGTGGCGAAGGAGGGCTGATGCCCCATGATTGCTCATTGACCTCCTTCCTGCTCCATCTTTTGGTTTCATGGTTTTAATTCACTCTATTCTGAAAGCCCACGACTAGGAGAGCCTGAGCTCAGCCCACGTGCTTGGTCTAGTGTCTCTTCTGGACACGGAGTGGTTTTGAGTGGGTCAATACCCTCCCTTAGAGGTGCTGTGGGGCGGCCGGGCTCATGGCTGTGGGTGAACATCTCTGGGTCAGGCTATTCTCATGCGGGTGCTGCTGCATCTCCTCGAGAGGACCAGGGCTGGTTCCACCGGCTCTCCCAGCCCAGCGCTCTGCCCACAGCACCATCTCCCGTCAGCATCGCTCTGGCTTGCAGGGGCAGTGCATCCTGGGAATTTCCTTCCCCAGTGCCAGCATACCTTCACCTAAAGCTTGATCGTGCAGACGATCTTCCATCGTCATCTTTAACCCCCCTCCCCATCACCGACCGAAGCCGGGATGAAAGCGGCAGGGTTGGGGTTGGGTTTTTTTCCTCCCTCTTTCTTTCTTTCTTTCTTTTCTTTTTTTTTTTTTTTAATGGCGTTTCATTAGCCTCCAAATCAGACAGGCTAAACAATGGTGTTCTGTCAGCGATGGGTTTTCGTGCTGATTTCATCTCCTCTCTCATCCGTATGCAAACCAGCCTCCGGCAGGCTTTGGTCATGCCATGGAAACCGAGGTGCAGGCCCGGAATGGGGGTTCTCGGAGTGAGAAATCTCCTGTTCGCTTTTTCCCATTTGCATAATGCAACTTTTCTTCCCCCAGACACTGAGGCGCTTTGTTTATAGAGAGCCGAGAGAAAAGGGGGATGCCGGGGACAGAGGAGGAGCGCGGGGAGGGGGGAAGCACCCGGTGGGAGTGGGGAAGAGGAGGGCAGCTCTCGCCAAAGAAGAACGCGTGGAGAAAAGCGCGGGGCGACTGGAAGGGAATTTATATGAGGATGGGGACTGGGAAATGGGGCTGGGCCAGTTCCCCGTGATCCTGGGACCCGCGTGCTCCTTTGGCCTCTCCATGCCAGCCCGAAGGGTGTCGGGGGGACTTGGCGTGGCCGAGGATCCAGCTGGGAGCCTGGATCTGCACTGAATTAAAGGCGGTTGTCATGAGAATGCCCCCCAGAGGAAGCAGGAGCCTTTTCAAGCCCTGCGTGAAATACCTCAAAGGGTTTTGTGCAAGCAGCCCCTAAGAACCTCAAGTGGTGGAAACCGAAGGTTGTTTGGAGGAGAAGCGACCTGCCGGGTCTGGGGAAGGCGGCCCAAGTGGCAGCCAGCAGAGCATAAGGACCCGGCTGTCCTGGGAGGGGGGGGAGAAGCTGGGGGGGATGAAATCATCCTGGATTTCTTCCCAAGGATGTGTGGGGCTGGGAGGTGAGGTGGTTAAGCAACACAAGATTACAGTCTGCTTCTTTCCCTTGAAACGTGGGGAGCTCCAAGGTTGTGCAGGGAGGCGGGAGGCTGAAGGGATCACACAGTCCAGTCCCCACCAGTATCCCCACATTGAGTCACTGGAGGTAAGCACACCCAGCACCAATGGGGATATCTGGGGGCTTCCCCTCAAACTGGGGCCGCTCCGTTTTTAAGGTGATTTGGTGCAAGCTGGATGCACAGACACCCGCTACCGGGCACTGTCAGAAGGTGACTGATGCTCCAAAACGCAGGATGCTTCACCAGACCCGGCCAAGTCCTGCGGGATGGGCTGCGAGGGCAGGGCAGGAGTCGCGGCGGTGCCACGGTGATGCCGGGTCTCCCGCCTGCACGTGGGAATCACGCGGGTTTAGCCTGGAATTGGTTCGAGCTCCCTTTGTGCCGTTCACGCTTTGGGGCTCTGGTTGCACGCGGGAGCAGACGTTTCTCCACCACCTTTGGAGACCAGCGGAGATTTGTCTTGGGTGATCCACGGAATGTAAAATATGAAATATCTACCTGTGGGCAGGAAAACTCTGCAGCCTCATCTCAGCTTCTGGTGGTCACAGTATTCTAGGATGGAGAAAAGCGAAGGGAAAAGTCTTAGTGCTTTGGAGGACTTTGCTGTGGCTCTGCAGAGTCGCCTTCTCCAGCAGTACCACCCACCTTGACATCCCTCCCCGGTCAGTGGTACCCTCATGTCGTGCAGCTCCACATCCCTGCGTGGGGTGGCTGGGATGCTGGAAAAGCTCTGGAAAAGGGATGGAGGGGGTGAGGAGGCTGGTTTGGGATTTCTTCTCTTGGTTTTTAGTCTAGTTTCTGCAGGAAATGTGATTTCTGTGATCAGAGAGGACGTGGCTGTCGTGTCTCAAGTCTCTCCCAGGAACTTCAGCCCCCTTTAGCTCAATGGCAGGTTTTGATCCCCAGCTTGTGGGAACCACCTTGAGGCTTTAGTTCTATTTGTTCTTCAGAACGTCGTTTCTCATGTTGGCTCTAAAAAGCCATTTTTACTTAGACAAAAGGCTGGTGAAGGGCTGTGACCCTTCCCTTTGGAGAGGGGGCTTCATGGCGGGGGCTTGTCGGGGTACAAGCTGCAAATGCCTCTGCCTGGCGCTAACGAGCTCTGTGGTTAAGGGAGCATCAGAACACCTCAGGCCAAGGAGCCTTCGGTCCAAACGGGCATTTCTGAAGGAGCCTCTCACATCATCACCAGGAGCTGGACAAGATGATCTTCAAAGGTCCCTTCCAACCCAAACCATCCCATGTTTTTATGATCTACAGGCAGTGCCTTCTGCTCCTGCCTTGAGGCAGAGCTGCTTGCGGAGCCGGGCAGTTGCCTGCCCAGTGCCCATCGGGGAAGCTTTTGGGTAGTGAAGTAGGAGGAGAGGAAGGAGCAGGCTCCGTGAAAACACTCAACTTGAGTGTAAACCACTTTGGAGGTGGCCCATTCCCGGCTCCCTGCGATGGGCAGCGGGTTGGTCCCCGCCGGAGCAGGGAGAGGACTTCCCGGCATCGCTTCCACGCTCGCCCTCCCACCCTCCGGCCCACTGGTCATGCCAATTTGTCACCAGGCTGGGATTTCAATTAAACCCCCAGAGGAGGGGTCAGGGGTTATGCAAACACGGTGGTAAAGGCCACTCGCCTGGAGGGCTTTGCCGGGGCCGCTGGTGCTGGCCCCTCGCTCTACACAGCCCCAATTGACCCGGGCTGAGGGCGGCTTTGTTCCTGCGCTCCATTCAAGAGCTGGTTTGTCAATAAAATTGACCTCTTGGCTCCTGGGGATGCTGCCGCCTCCTCTTCCTCCCTCTCCCAATGGTTCGGCCAGAGCAGAGCTCGTGGGCCCTCTGTGGCTTCACAGCCTGGACGTGCCAAGTGCTGGAGCGGAAAGGCCACGAGCTGTAGGACACAGCAGTGATCACGGCAGCTGCTGCTCTGCGTGTTTGTTTTCTTATTCCTAGTCTCTGCCCTTTGGCCCTTTGCACCTGGGGACAGGTGACAGCACTTAGAAGCTGGAAATGGCCGCCCCTGGAATTCTGGGGTCATTTTTGGGCCCCTCACTCCAAGAAGGACCTTGAGGGGCTGGAGCGTGGCCAGAGAAGGGCAACGGAGCTGGGGAAGGGTCTAGAGCAGGAGTGTGGTGAGGAGCAGCTGAGGGAGCTGGGGGTGTTGAGCCTGGAGCAAAGGAGGCTCAGGGGAGACCTTCTGGCTCTGCACAACTCCCTGACAGGAGCTTGGAGCCAGGGGGGATGAGATCTCTTGTCTCCAAGTGATGGGACAAGAGGAACCGGCCTCAAGATGTGCCAGGGGAGGTTGAGGTTGGACACGAGGAAGAATTTCTTGGTGGGAAGGGCTGGGAAGGGCTGTGGCAGGCTGGGCAGGGCAGTGGTGGAGTCCCCATCCCTGGAGGGGTTTCCAAGCCGTGGAGATGTGGTGCTGAGGGCCAGGGGTTAGTGGTGCCCGGGCAGTGCTTGGGAATGGGTGGACTTGATGATCCTGGAAGTCTCTTCCAATCGAAACTATTCTATGAAACACCATCACAAGCAGCAGGTTCGTTCATCCTCCCCTGATCTCGTTCTCCTTTCACGGCCATTGCCTATCCCTCTGGCAGCGGCTCCCATGAGCCATCACTGCTCTGGTAGGCTTGATGCAGGGACCTGGAGATCTTCTCCAGCAGAACCAAGCCTCATTGTCCCTCCCCATTCCACCACCAACACCAAAGCCCCACTCAGGGCAGCATCTCACCCTATTCCACCCTCCGGCACATCCACTGCTCCAGGTACGATCCTGCTTTTTGGGGAGGCACGAAGCTTCCTGGTGGGTTTGGGTGGTGGGACTTCATCGGCTGCTGCTGCTGCGAGCTAATTGCGCCGGGCAGCATCGCAGACAAGCAGTGCTTGAACCTGGGGGCCTGAGGAGACCGTTTCAGCTGCAAGATAAATGGATATCACGGAGCAAGTGGCAATTAGCGTGGGTAAAGAGCCCCTTAGTGACTGTCCCTTACATAACACCTTTGTTCCAGGCCCTTCACTTCGTATCCCGTTTGTAAATAAACTTGACTCCCGGTTTTGCTAGGACCTTCATTCCCTCTTTGTTTTATTTCCCTATTCTTTTTCACCCGGCGAAGAAGGAGCCGATTGTTCGCCCGCGGGGAGCCGCGGCCCGTTGCGGTGCTGCCCGGCCTGGCATTGCCCGCTCGCCCCGAAACGGGCACCGCTGAAGGACAGAGCCACCCACACGGTGATTTTAATTGCTCTTGCCCCCACCGCCGGTGCCGGGAGGCTCATTACGCTGCGGGCGATGAATGGGGGCCTGGAAACGGGGCTTTGTGGTTGCAGTGGGTCAAAGGCAGTGGGGCTTTCATTGGGAGGGTGGCTTGGCAGAGCGGCGCAGCTCTGACCCCCGAGTTTGGGGTCGGGGAGGAGAATCTGGGCGAGTCTGCATCAGCCCTAGTGCAGGGACTTGTCTAATTCACACCTTGTCCTCCCTGTTACCGTATAACTCGTGGGTCCTGGGTGGCTTTGTCTGCATCCATGGGTGGGCTCTGCCAGGCTGGCCATGGGAGGATGCTCCAAGGCAAGGCAGGATGTGCCGTGGTGGGTCCAAGGCTTTGGACATGCTACGGGCTCCATGGCCTTGAACCTGCAGGTTCAAGCTGCGGTTTGCAGCTTTCCAAAGAACAGGGGCTGCTTGGACATGCTTAGTCCCACGAGCGCTGGTTCCTCCTGCGCTGCCTGGGCTCTTCCCTTGCTGCGGCACGAAGCCATCGGGCGCTGCTCTTTGTTCGGCGCAGGGATGGTCGGGCCCCTGCTCCTCTCCCGATCTCCCCTCGCCCATATGGTGCCCATTATTAGACGTGTGCACCAGCCTCGGCTGACAAGGAGCTTTACAGGTGTCGCGTGGATAACGATTCACACTCTAACGAAGGTGGGAAAGATGATTAGCTGGCTTTCCATCAAACAGCACCCGGCATCAGCTGTTCCTGCGGGTGGGGGGAGCAGCGGGGGCTGCCGATGTGTAAGGACACGTACGCCGGGAGCTGGAGGAGCCCGGGCTTTGTCCTGCCTCTAATTCCAATGGACTCTTGGGCACCTCTTTGTGTGCCTTAGTTTCCCCAGCTGTAGCAGAGCGATGCTGTTATTGCTTTTGCCCCTCTGAGCAGCTGATGGAGCTGCTGCTGGAGCAGGAGGTGATTGAAGCAGGTCTCTCGGCAGCTGGGCTGCCGCGGGAGAGGGCAACGGAGCTGTCGGAATCAGGGCTCCCGGGGGACCAGGCTGATGGGGGTGGGGGGAACATGAATTCAATGACCCCCCTGGAAGGAGGGATGCGGCGGGGAGCGTCTGGAGCCTGTCCTGAAGGCTGTGAGAGCCCCGCAGTGTGGGGAGGGGGTCCCTGGGGCCAGGCTGGCATGGGCAGGACTGGCAGGTCTGTTTCTTCCCCCCCAGCATGTGCTGGCAGGGCTGGGGGCTTTTTCTGCTGATATATTTTAAATAAAGCCTCTCAGCAGGTGCATCCCGGCACCGCTGAGCCCAGCGTGCGCACACCGCGCACCCAGCCCTGCGAGCTGGCAGGATTCCCTCTCCAGCTCCTTCCACAGCTTGAATATCGTTGGAGAGAGAAGCAAAATAGGAAAATGCGAATAAAACGAGCTTTTCTCAGCTGTCGGTTGCTCCCGTGCGGGCAGAGCGGAGCTGTCTCGTTGTCCATCTCCTCACATCAGGCTGTGACCTGAGGTTGAGCCCAGCTTGGGAAAGCGACGGAGCAGAGAGCTCCTCAGAGGCGGCCAGCAGGGATGGAGTGAGCCACGAAACCCACCGTGTGGGCATCGGTCTTGAGGGTGAAGGTTGTTTGGGGTTGTTCAGCCTGGAGAAGGCTCTGGGGAGACCTTCTTGGGGGCTGTCAGCACTTCAAGAGGCCTGTCAAAAAGCTGGGGATGGACTTTTGAGCAGGGCCTGTTGGGACAGGACACGGGGAGATGGTTTGAAACTAAGAGGGAGATTTAGGTGCGAGAGAAGGGAGAAATTGTTGGTGCTGAGGGTGGTGAGAGCCTGGCCCAGGTTGCCCAGAGAGGTGGTCACTGCCCATCCCTGGAGCCATCCCAGGGGAGGTTGGACTCGGAGCAACCTGCTCTAGTTGAAGGTCGCTTCTCACTGCAGGGCTGGGGAAACAGAGGCACAAGCGGCACCCGGCACCCAAACCACCCTCGAAGCAGAAGAGGTGTGAAGGTGGGGTGCTCACCCAAGCTCCTCATGCCCCACCAGGGTTCAACCATCGCTCCGGGACGGGCCCCCGGAGCTGCCGGCAGAGCCGACGCTGCCTCTCCCCGAGCCGGTGGGATTATCTGCTTAGCTGCACCATCTGTTCACCAAACTGCCATCATTATGTTCAACTGGGGAAGAAAACGGCCCCTACAGAGAAGCAATTTGTTCGCTGACTAAACCTTTCAGGCTCTCGCCGTCCGAATCCAGCCTGGCCGCGGCACCGGCGAGCTCTCCGCTCGCGCCCGGCTCGCTTAAACAATCTCCGGCGAGAGTGGCAGTGTGCGAGGCGGTCGCGCTGGTAAATGGGAGTGGGGAGGGCGCAGGGCTCCCCTAATCCGATTACAAAACATAACAGCCTTTCAGAGGGGCCGGGCGAGGGGAGGAGGAGGAGGGAGGTCCATTTCACACCCGACCCCTGCGTCTGGGGGTCTCGCAATGATCTCACTGGAGGGGCTTTTCTTCCCCTCGCAGTGGGTTGCTTTTGAAACGTGCTGCGAGGGGATCAAAAAGGGGAAAGGGGCTGCCTGGGAAAAGGGAGGAGAGGGGCTGGGGTGGAGGTGAGGTGGGAGGGGGTGGCGTGGGGCTGGGGGGTGATGACTGGAGCTTGGCACGGCCTTGCTTGGCCACCAGCCCTTGTGCTGCTTCTCAAGGGGCTGCCCAGGGCAGTGGT